>CM053582.1:26011205-26034410 GCA_028627135.1 Pseudochirops cupreus | reverse complement strand
TATTGACTACATCCAACTGGAACTTGAGATACACAGGCACTGTGATTGGGAGATCCATCCTGCCCTACCGAAAAGTGACATAGGAGAGAATAGACTGGGGGAGGGGGGACACACTGGGATGGCTGTTTTGGGGCGGTGGGTGGGGGAAAGAGGGGGAGAAAATATGTAACTCAAAATCTTGTAGAAATGAATGATGCAAACTAAAATAAAATTTAAAAAAAAGAGGTAATTAACATTAAAAAAAAGAAATCAGGCTTGTTTCAGAGAAGCTAGTAAAGTCTTTTGCTAGTAATTCATAAATCATTAATAAAAGCTTACTGAATGACTGACTAGTAAAAAAAAAAAAAAGAAGAAGTAAAGTGACTTGCCCAAAGTCATGGGTAGAGTTAAAGGTGGAATTTGTGACTCCAGAGGAAAATGTCTTTCCATTATACTGTTCCTTGAGGTAATGAGGCCTGAATTAGTGAGGAGGTATGAATGGGAAGGAATAGGTTAAAAAGGAGTATGAAGGAAGAAATCAATAGGCCTTGATGACTAATGAATATGGGGGAAAGAAAGGAAGATTCAGGGATGATTTCAAGCCTCTGAATGAGGAAATAATGATAGCACTGACAAAAAAGGGGAGGGATAATAAAATAGCTCGAATTTATATAGCTCTCCAAGGTTTGCAAAGGGCTTTATACATGTTAACTTATTTGATCCATACAAGAATTCTGTGAGGTAGGGGCTATTATTATCCCCATTTTATAGATGGTAAAACTGAGACACAGAGAGGTTAAATGACCTATTTTGGATCACACAGCTAGGAAATATCTGAGGAAGGATTCAAACTCAGGTCTTTCTGATTACAAGTCCCAAATTCTATTCCCTATGCCAACTAGCTGGAAGCGAAGCTGCTTTGGTACCAAAGACAAGGAGTCACGTTTGAAGTATGGTGAGTTTGAGGTGATGGGAGGATGTCTATGTACATCTGGAGATGCGGAACCCAAGTTCAGGAAAGGTCAGGGATGAAGATGTAACTTTGGGAGCCATCCTCATAGTTGCAATAGTTTCAGTCAGGACCAGAGGAGCACTTTCTAATGGGGAGGGAGTGAGGAGGGGGAAGAGATAGATGAGGATGAGAGAGAGAAAGAGAGAGAGAGAGAGAGAGAGAGAAAGAGAGAGAGAGAAAGAGAGAGAGAGAGAGAGAGAGAGTATCTGTGTCTCAGTGTTAGGAAGTAGGAATAGAAAGTAAGGTCAGTGAGGCAAACAAGGCATCGCCAGAGTACTAGAAGGGGGATCAAATTAGCACAGTGTCCTGGATGCCAAAGTGGAGAAATCTGCTCTAAAGGACAAGGTAGTGCATGTTTTAGAACTGTGTGGAGAGGTCAGAGTGAAATACTGCAGAAAGGCCATGTCAGTTGGCATCTGGGCCCTGGGGAACAGCCCTGGAGAGAGCACTTTTAGTCAAGTAATGGAGAGAAAACCCAATTTCAGTCAGTAAAGGCTAAGCAAATGGGTACAGTGAATGGAACTTCTCTTACCAGAAGATTAGGAGACAAAAGGAAGGAGAAAAGATGTGTAGCTCCAGGGTAGTAGGATGAAGGAAACAGTTTTTGGTTTGTTTGTTTTTTAAGAGAGGAATGTCCTAAGCATGTGTTTGGGGGAGGAGATGTTGGATTGCAAGTGGGCAGTACAGAGGGAATGATTAAAAGGCAAAGTCCCAGAGGAATGACCTGAGGGGAAGAGATCAAGAGGACATGAACATTTAGTCTCTGAAAGTAAGCAAAGCTTCCGGTAATCCAGAAGGAGCAGAGGTGGGTGAAGACAAAGGGCTATTCTGAGACACTGAGAAAGGCAAGGTTACAGAGACATTTTGGAGGAAAGACGCTAGAATGAGTGAGGTCACATCAAATGGTCTCAAACACCCTCTCCTAACAACCCTGGGAGCTAGGTACTAGGTACATTCTGGCTTTATGGATGAGGAAACTAAAGAGGAGAGACATTTGCCCCAAGTCCCACAGCCAGGATGTGTCTGAAGCAGGATTTGAACTTCCCCACACGGAGCCTTTGGCTGCTGGCCACTGGCGGCTTGACCTTCCAGAGAGCTGTTTCAGGGAAGTAGTGGGGACAAGCCCCCATGCCAGGGCCTGAGAAGTGAGGTTGATAGTGAAGTAGGTAGCAAGCATAGGCTACTTTCTAGTAGTATGACATCAGTGAAGAAGAGATAGGACAATGGCTTGAGGAAGGGGCCCAGTAAAAGACCACTGCATTGCAATGGCGTACTAAATGGTCTTCCCATCTCAATTTTTCCCCACCTTATCCAGTGATTCTCCTGAAGCACAGATCTGATCATGTCGCCTTCTATTCAATAACTTCCAATGTCTCCCTGCTAACCTATAGGATTATAAAATAAGAAGTCCTCTGTTTGGGGCAGCTAGGTGGCACAGTGAATAGAGCACCCGCCCTGGAGTCAGGAGGACCTCAGTTCAACTCCAGCCTTAGACACTTAACACTCACTAGCTGCATGACCTTGGGCAAGTCACTTAACTCCAACTGCCCCTCCAAAAAAAATAAAAGGTAAGAAGTTCTCTATTTGACATTTTAGAGCTTCTTATACTCTGGCCCTGTCTTTCCTTTCCAGTCTTTTTATACTTCACTCCCCTTTACATGGTCTGTGAACTAGCTACACTGGTTTACTTGTTCCTTGGAAACCACCCTCCATCTCCCATCTCTGTATCTTTGCACTGGCTGTCCTTCCTGCCTGGAATGCCCTCCCTCCTCACCTGCAAATCTTAGAGTCTCCAACTTCCTTCAAGACTCAATATACAGAGGGGGCAGCTAGGTGGTGCAGTGAATAAAGCACTGGCCCTGGAGTTAGGAGGACCTGAGTTCAAATCCAGCCTCAGACACTTCACACTTATTAGCTGTGTGACCTTGGGCAAGTCACTTAACCCCAATTGCCCTGCCCTCCCCGTTCCAGAAAAAAAAAAGACTCAATATAAATAAACCAAAGAAGACAGAATACAAACATCACTTCCTGGTCCCCCCATCTCCAATTGTTTGTCCCCTCTCCTCCAAGGTCATCTTCCATCTATTCTGTATGTTTCTTGTATGTAGTACTTATTTATTTACATGTGGTCTCCCCTACTAAAATGTGAGGCCAGGGACTGTTGCCCATTCTTTGTATTCTTGGAGTTTATCAAGGTGCCTGGCACATAATAAGAGCTTAATAAGTGTTTGGTGATTGATTCGTTTTGAAGACTAGGGATTATTGAGCAGTTTTGAGAGCTTAGAGAAAGGAGCCAGTTGCAAAGAGGGAAAGATCAAAAATGCAAGGTCAAAGAAGCTACAGCAGGCCAGGACCAGCCTCATCCACACAAGCTGTGAATAAATGTTTGTTTTCTCAAGGGCTACTAGAAGCCATCTCCTCTGCAAATCTACCTTGTCCAGGCGGAGCTGACAGCCCTTAGCCTGAGTGGTATTAGTATCCAACAACTCCACTGTGTGCAGACTGAATTCCGCCATACATAGCTCTTCGTTACGCTGTCATTTGCAGACCCCTGGGTGCTAGTAACCCTCACAGGATGGCTGTCTCATCTCACTGCCTGTGCTCATAGATTTGATGACCAAACATCTTTAGATAGCATTCGGTAACTACCCAGGTATACATCCTTGGGTCTACGGAGACCCAATAATGGAAGCATAGTGGTGGTAGTCATGGAAAGAGCCCCAACTCTGGAAGCAGAGTCTGGCTTCACCTCCTTCCTCATGGGGTGATCTGAGCCAAGGCTTTTAGAGTCCATGAGCTTTGGTCTCCTCATCTGTGAAAGGGGAGAGTGGGACCATAGGTGAATTCTGAAGGTTCTCTCCAGATCTGCAGTTATGAGCCTACGAGTCTCTTCAAAACACGCTGAGGGGAAGGTTGTTAAAGAGATAGGACCTTGAAGTCTCAAACCAATAAAGTAGTTGGGCTCATGTTAAGGTTTTCATTTATTCATATAACAAAAGATCCAAAGAAAGATCTATTAGTAGAGATTAGAAATTTTTATATTGGATTAGAATTTTTCCATTCCTTCTTCTTCTAACCAACCAACAAACATTCAGTAATTGCCTACTATGGACAGAGCACTGTGCTAGACCTTGAAAAAATGTAACATTTAGAGAAAACAAAGTCTCTGCCCTGTAGGAAGTTTGCAGTCTACTAACTATATTGGAGGAGGGGAAGGGTCAGAAACAGCCAGCCCATAATTTCATCAGTACGGAGAAACTTGGGTGTGGAAATTCCCCTTACCAATACAAAGTCGCCCCTACACTATAACACTAGTCTAGTAGATTTGTCTGGGGTTAGGTGACTTGTCCACAGTCACACAGCACATATGAGTGTCAGAGGCAAGACTAGAAGACTCCAAGATCAGCTCTTCATTCACAACACAAAACTGCATTAGCAAGTTGAAAAAGAAGTACTATGTAAGCTCAGGAGAAGGTATTCATTAGGCAAGGCTTCCTGGAAGATGGAACATTTGAATCGGGCTTTAAAAACGAATAGACATGGGGGCAGCTGGGTGGTGCAGTGAATAGAGCACTGGCCCTGGAGTCAGGAGAGCCTGAGTTCAAATCCGGACTCAGACATTTAACACAAAAACTAGCCATATGACCTTAGGCAAGTCACTTAACCCCAATTGCCCTCCAAAAAAAAAAGCAAAAAAAAATGAATAGACATTCAGTAGGTGCAGATGGAGAAGAGCATCCCAGACCTAGTGATATATACTGATATGGTGTCAACATAGAGAAGTTAGTGGGAGGGACAGCTCTCAGGAGGAAGATGATGAGCTCCATTGTAGATATGTTGAGTTTAATATGCTAGCTGGACAGCTAGGCAGAAATATCCAATAGGGGTTTGAAAATACGGAACTGGAACTCTGGGCAGGGGGCAGGGGGTAGAGATATAAGTTTGGGGCTTATTTGCAGACAGGTGCCAATTTAAGTGAATGAGACAGTCAAAGCAAAAAGTATAGACACAGAAGAGATGAGCCAAGTGCAGAACCTTAGTGGACACCCATGTTTGAGGGGCAAAAGAATATGAAGGCCCTCACAGAGAAGACATAGATGTGCTAGCCAGACAGACAGAGGAACAATATGGAAGAGTACATTGTCAGAGAAGTCCAGGAATCAGAGGGTGAGTCCACAGTGTCAGAATCCACTCTATAACATATCCAGTAAATGGTCATCTGGCTTCTGCTTGAAAAAGACCTCCGAAGGGGGGAAACCAACTCTGGAAGTGGGCAGCCCATCCCACTTATGGACAGCTCACATCTCTGCAGCCTCTACCCACTGAGCCTGGTTCTGGAGCCAAGCAGAACAAAGCTAATGCCCTCTTCCACATGCTGACTTTTCAAATACTTAAAGCCAGCTATCATGTCCCTCTGAGTTTTCTATCTAGGCTAAACTTGCCCAGTTCCTTCAACCATTCCTCATATGATAGGGAGTCCCATCCCTTCAGCATCCTGCTTGCTTTCTCTGTACAAGGAACTCTCAAAGTCTATCTACTAAGTTATTGCAGGGTGTGATGGGTATCCATGGAGGGAGCAGCTGACAAAAGTCACAGATCTTTGACGTACTTAGGCATATTGCTGATGTTAAAGACTCTTTTACCAACTCACAACTTAATTCTAATTAAACTCTTTATTAGAAGTTAAAAGGAGGAGCTAGTGATGAGTCAGCCTGAGACTGGACTCACAGCATCTGCCATTGACCTAATGACAATAGTATTTTAGTAGAAAGAGTTCTGAGCTGGGCATCAGGCAATGCCATTTACTGTCTCTAAGCCTCAGTTTCTCAAATGTCAAAAACTTGTTTCTTCCATTCTCCCAGAGTGTTATATACATGAAAAAACATATGTAAAAGCACTCAAAGCTATCTCACAAGTTCTACATGAAATCAGAACAAAATGGAACTTCATAACCTGCCTTCTATTAGTCTGTGAGACAAAAAGGTCAGGCCTACACAGCTAGAAACCAAGCACTGGGCCAAAGACTTATCTAGTCAATCTGGGAAAGTACATAGGCAAACCCATGTACATTGGAGGGCCATGCTGGATGGTAGCAGAGTTAAGGGAATTCTTCATCAGCACTGGGAGCCCAAAGAAGGACTCTTCACCTTCTCTTGGTCATGGGCCCCTCTGGCCCATGGCTGACGAAATCTATGGAACCTTTAGAACCTTTCCTTCTCAGAGGAATAGTTTGGTGCCTACATTCATAATTGGAGGAAATGTTCGATTAGATTTATTGGATTAGATGTTCGAGGTAAATGAAACTAAAGGGGAATTTTTTTTCCCCATCCATATTCTCAGACCCCTTGGAATCTGTCCCTGGATTCCCCAGACCTCCTAACCCAGAGGAAAATCTCCAATGGGTGCTAGAGGGGTTGGCTTTGTCCTGTTTAACATTTTTATCTAAAACTTGAATGATAAGAAGAAAGCATACTTATCCAAGCTGCTGGTGACAAAACTAGAAGGAACAACATAAAATGTGTTACAGAACCCAGAAACAAAGCGATCTCAAGCTGGAATGATGGACCAGCTTACAAGATGCCGGTTAGTAGGTATAAATATAAAGTCCTACACTTAGATTAAAAAAAATAAACAGTTGCTTAAGTACAGAATATAGAACTGGCTTGGCAGCAGTTCAAATGAAAGCAACTTTGGATTTTTACCTGATTCCATGTTCAGAATGCACTAACCATATGATGTGGGAGCCAAGAGTACAGGGAATCAGAGGCTGCATTGAGAAATGTAGTACAGTGTCTGTAATGAGGCAAGCTGCTAATCTACAAGTGATCTACACTGTCCAAACTACCCCCTCCATTTTAGGTTCAGGGCAGGAGACATTAACTTTTGCCAAACTTGCCCATATTGGGCATCGAGAGTATCCATACCATCTAACTGCCCAATCTTTAGCCATTCCTTACCAATGCAGTCCTGTCCACACAGTACCACGGTGTCTGGGAAGCAACCCTTTGTGGCACAGGGCATAAACTCACACTGCTGTGTGCCAGTCATGACAGAAGGAAAGGAAAGCCCAGTTTTGGTTTGGCATTCTCTCAAGTTGGGATATTTCGGATTAGCTGGCTTTTAGGAAACAACACAGATGCCTCACTTGCTAAGAATCACACTAGGAAAAAAAGGACTATTTTAAATCAGAAATGATTAACAAATCTATAGGAAATTGCAAGAAGGCATGTAGTTTTCACGTCTCATTTACACAATTCGATGAGGAGGATAGAGGCAGGGTGAAGAAGAGAGGCCGGTACCACGTGCATGCCTTCAAGCACATTTTATACAAATCTGCCATGAGAATGATCAGAAAGGAGAAGAGTGAGCTGTACAAATGCATTGGGATACTAACCTAATGGCACCAGACATCTAGCATTACTTTACATCCCTAACAAGATTCAGCGTAAACAGAAACAAGTAAATAGGAACCGAAAGAAAGCAAACCTTAGGAAACACTTTATGTGGAAATGCCTTTGAGTTCAGTCTCCATTGAAGTCTTTCAAAAAAATAAAGCCCAAACCATAGAAATTATCTCTATAAGCTTGCCCCAAAATGTAACTTAGAAAAATATACTTACCTAAAACATAAGCAGCTACTAATTTCTGATTCACGCTTAAGTGGAAGTAGAGAGGCACTAGGGATTCCACTTCGCCCAAGGTGGGTAGCATCAGAGCTGCAACGCACACTATTCCCAGGAAAACAGTTAATAAACTAGGTCCTGAAGAGACAGTCCTGTTTTCTGTAAAAATACAAATATACTTCTTGAAGCTTAAATCTTTTCAATACAATTTAGACAGAGTTCACCTGTGAGCCTTTCAAGAATACTTGTCAGCCATGAAATTATGTACCCACTAACATCTTTGACTTATCTTCCAGCAGACTTTCCCATCCCTCCCATGCCATATGGCACCTTGTGCTCCTTATCTGGGACCCCACCCCTCAAAGAGGTGAAAGAAACACTCTTCATCCCACTACATTCTGGGTCTGGCAGCATCCAGAGGATTGGGCTCCAGCTCCCCTTGGTTCCTAGTCACAACAGCCCATTACCACTATCTCTGGAGATGTCCCTTTAGCATCCATCCATCCATTATGCCCATCTGCAGAGCCATCACTGTTCTGCCCCCTCAGAGTATGGCAGCAGGCAAGCAAGAAAGTACACAAAGAAAAGTTTTAAATTATCTTCATGACTGCCTCAGGTGGAAAGGAAGAAAATAAGTCTGCATATATGATGGGAGAGGCAAGGTTTAATTTGTTTAAGGGGGAAAACAATTTAAAACCCAAATCATCCTAATGATTATTTTGTTCTATTATAGCCTACTTTGTAATTTAAAACAAAATTAGCCCCTAACCTATAACTGGCAAATAAGATCTCACTAAAATGTATTATCAGGCATTATTCTACTGCATTATACACTCTCATACATTTTACAAAATGTGACAGTAACATCCTCCACTATAAAGATTTTCCACTCTTGTCTCTTTCATTAAAGCAAATGACCTTTGTCTTCTTTTACGAAATGAGGCTGTTCATTCCTGCAGGCATCACACTCACTTTAAATCAACCTTACCAATGCCAGATCAGAGAAAACAAATCTAAACTTCAGTGATTACCAATTTAGCTGAAGCAATAAAACACAAATGTTATCACAAGAGGCACAGCTCAACTGTCGATGACAATAACTGAAGCACATTTAGTGACTTACATTCCTAATAAGAATAGATTTCCTTTAAGAACAAAAATTGAATTATTAAGTCATCATTTCAACAAAGATTACTAAAAAACCACATCAACTTCCCCAACCCTACAGGAGAAAAAAAATTAAATAAGGTTTTGGGTTTTTTTAATTTAAGCAATTCCCTTCCCCCCCAAAAAAAACTCCTTGTAAATTCACGGGACACAGACTCAGTAAACATGAGCAAAAAACAACTCTTGTGCTTTAGAGGATCAGAGGTTTAGAACTAGAAGGGACCTCAGAGGCCATCTAGTCCAACACCTTCATTTTATAGATGGGAAAACTGAGGCCCAGGGAGGTGGGGAGACTTGTCCAAGGTCACCCATAAAGTAACAGCAGAATAAGAAGTGGAGATTGGTCTGGTCACTCCAGATCCAGTGTTCTTTCTGTTGGGCCACAAAACCTCTCTACTAATTCACCACTTAACATAACTGAAGTCACAGTACTTGAGTGCTTTTTAGGCAAACCAAAGCAGACACTGTTTAAACTCATCCTCCATTATTAAAAGTGACATTTTAAAACCACAATTTTAAACACGGTAATTTTCCTTTAAAACATACCTTCAGGATGGCTCCAAGAGTGGGGGAAAGATATATTCAGAAACTAATGTGATATAAAGCCAAAAGGGCATCAAAAAACTTAATTTATATACATGGAAAGTACCTTTGGTAGTTTTAAAATGTAATTTCATTTATCATTCCAGTCTAAATGCTTTTTCAGTTGATGCCCTCTAACCCATACTGCCTGCAAAAATAATTTTCTTCTTTTTGACTATTTCCCTTAATAATCAACTCTTCATGTTCCAACCTTTCGTGATTTCCAATCTATGCTAGAAGGCCGTGGATTCTACCTAGGCTATTGTATTTGCTTAATATTGTTACTGAAAAGCTCTAAGCTGTGAATTAAAACAACCCACATAAATGGACACTTTGAAAGTCTTGCAAGAAACCAAATTCATCGAGTTTGTCTCAACAGGTCTTCAGGAAAATTTCATTTCCAACCATGGAATTCCAGAGACCAAACACAAGCTATTTACTGAAAAGATACAATAAGAAGGCCAGAATTTCACTCACTTTCATTACCCATTCTAAGGAATTCAAACTGCAGTATGGTATAGTGCAGAGGTGGAGAACCTGTGACTTCAAGGATTGATTCTATAAAATCTGGATTCAGTCAAAAGGCTGTACTTAAGGATCTGGAAGGCCACAAGTGGCCTCAAGGCTGCAGGTTCCCCACCCCTGGTGTAGGGGCTAGGGAAACAGACTTGGAGTCAGAAGCCATTTACATTAGAACCCAAGCTCCTGGAGAAGGTTTCATTCATTCTATTGTATCCCTAGTGCCTAACACAAAGCTGGCACTTAGTAGGTACTTTAAAAATACTTGTTGATTGACTTGGGGCAAGTCACTAGACCACTCTGTGCCTGGTTTCCTCAGGTGTAAAATGAGGGAGTTGAACTAAATGGCTTCTAATGTTTCCTCCAGCTCTAGATCTAGGATCCTAAATGTGACCTTGGGCCAGTCACTTCACCTCCATGGGACTTAGTTTCCTTCTCTATAAAGTGAGGGGGTTGGATTAGATGGCTTCTAAGGTCCTTCCTAGTTCTAAATTGAAGAGCCCATGAAAGCTTGATTTTCTGCATATTCACTAAGGAAAATGGGATAACCTGGCAAAGATGGCAGGATCTGGCACACAGGGTTGAAGACATTTTGCTATGGCACCTCTTCTCTTAAGCAGGTTGGTGATGGCCAACAGCTCCCAACCCTCATCTACCCCAAAGAACTTTCCCATTTGCAAGAATGGCTTATAGTCAGATGGGGGGTTGGGGGGGGCGGGGAATGTAACATCATAGACAAAAGCTTAATATCAGATCTCTCTATGCCTTTTCCATTTTTACAATTCTTAAGCACAAAAATGTGCCCCCCCACTCTTCTCCCCAGAGCTCAAACAAATGAAAGCCAAAAAGGAAAGAATGAAAGGTTTCAGTAAGAGCTATTCAAGTTATAATTTTTGTCGTTCAGTCATAATCTTCTTACGAAGGTTTTCTAACTGATTTTAATACCCATTTCCCTGTCTCCTAATTTTAAAAAATGATCCCAGGGAGGAGCTGAAGTACCTTATTACAGAAAATACTATATTATTCTTCACTATTAAACAAGCTTTAGTAATTAGATAAGCGTGGTCCAGTGACTCAGTTATTTTTCTTGGTGGGGCAAAATAATTACAGGCTAATTCAGTCTCTTAATTTGATACTTCAAAGATCTACAATTTTATCAGTGTGGATACTGCCTCCACCAGCTCGCATCCTAACTCCTCCCTCATTGGGAAGCAAGGCGTCTGTCCACAGTGGCTGCGGTGAAAAACTCCATCTTCTGTCCCTAGCATGGTGAGGAACCTGTCTGAATTTAGCAAGGCTGGTCCCCAGACAACAGCCAGATCAGGACCCGAGCCAGGCTCAGCTACCAGAAATACCTCATTGCTGAATGTGACCTCTCACTCATTCTAGAAGAGGTATTTAAAAAGGAGGAGAGTCTGTGGGATTTAGCAAATGGACAAAGCAAAGAATTTCAATTTCACAAAGTGTTCTGACATCAAAGATAGTATCAACAAGGGTTCTTGGCTTCAAAGGAGTGTCAGGTTCCTTTGTCAGCAACAATTATTGAGAAGAAAGCCCTCTGCTAGTTACTGCCTCATTCATCTTTCCCCTTTTTCTGGCTATACAGGCTGTATAATAACCTGAGGACTATGGCAATATCTACAAAAGACTAAGATTTTAGCTCTGCCACCCGTGTGACCTTGGCCAAGTCACCATCATAAGAGCACAGAATGAGAGCCTGAAGGTACCTCAGAGGTCATCCAATCCAATCATTTTACAGAGGAGAAAACTGAGGCCCAGAAGGTCAAAGTGACTTGATGTTTGAGCCTGGGGCCTCATCTCTAAACCTCTTTTCACCAAACCCCACCAGCTTTTCTCTAGCGCTGGGTCTCAATAAATTGACTTTGAAGGTCCCTTCCAGCTCTAAATCTATGATTCTGTGATCATGAGAGAGATTGCTCCAGGTCACACAGGGATCTGAGGCAGAATTCAAACCTGGGTCCTCTGACTCCAAATCCAGCATTCTCTCCACTCTGCTGTGCTTTGGAGGGTTTTTGGTCCAGACCCAAGATTCATTAGAACTCCCAGTGAGTAAATTCCCCCCAGCAATCCAAAGGGTCCTGCTCAGTAATTTTAGGCAGACAATTGCCTGGGGCACTGAGAGATCACATGACTTGCCTACGGCCACACTGCAGTGGGCATCAGAAGTGGGGCTTGAACCCAGGTCTTCCTGACTCCAAGGTTGCCTTTCAACTTTTTCAAATGGACAAACTGATGGGGACCCATGAATTCCTGTAACAAGAAAGGGAGTAAGCAACAAAACTCAAGTATATGCTGTATAACAATTAAAATAGGGCTGTGGGTTGACTATACTTATGTCATTAAAAAAAGGAAAAGGCTCTCTTAGTTTGTACCTTAAAAATGGTCCCCTTCTCACAATAGAAGTGGGGAGAGAAGGAATTAAGAAGGGGGGGATTAACATTCAAAGAACCAAGTGCGGAGATGGTGACAATGTTAAAAATACACAATACCATTTCTGAAGAACTAAACTAGAAGGAAATGAGGACTGAAGAGGGATTGAATGAGTAGCCCACAGGGGATTTTTATAATCTGCCTACTTTAATTAAATCCAATTTTAATGAGGTTTTTCCCCCCCAAAACAACATGAGCCTCCTTAACACAGCTTTGAGAGGGCAAATGAACCACATATGATTCACTCACATAGAAAAGCACCTTCCTGGTGTTCGCCTTCTTATGTATAAGCCAAATGTTACTTAGCACTTGTGTGTGTGCTCTCTCTCGTTCTCTCTCTCTCTCTCTCTCTCATTCTCTCTTTCTGTCTCTCTATCTATCCACCTTCTAGACTAATCAATTCAGCTTTAGGCTGCAGCAACTAAATAAATTTGGTTCTCAAATCTCCTTATATAAGATATAAATATTTAATTATTTATATAATTAAGGCAAAGCAAGAGTAGGAGGAACAGCCAGCTATTATTCAAGCAAAATTAGCATTATGATTTTTGCATAAAATCTCTTTATGCAGTAGAAGAGAAAGGGGCTAAATTGAATCCTTTGGCTTTCTTATTTTCTTCTTAAAAAAAAAAACAACACAAAAAACAAATCTTAAATTTGAATTGTTACCAAGCCCTTTGGAAATGAGAGGGAATCGTAAGAGTGACACACTATTTAATGTTCCCATCTCTATTGTTTCACCATTCATCCTATTCTGATGCTTCATCAAGTCAATTCAAGCAGCATTTATTAAACACCTATTAGATGCCAGGTACTGGGTTAGGTGTTAGAGATACAAATTCACAAATGAAAGAGTCCCTGCCCTCCCTTGAGGGTTTCCATTGCCCTTGGCATAGAGGCTCTCTAAGACTGTGCCAAAACTGTACAAGGTCGGACAGGTCCTACCCCAAACTGGAAAGGCTTCAAGTACAAGTCCAGTGACAAAGTACTTCTGTCTTCCAAGGACCAGTCAGTTAGGGTTGGCAAATTTCAGCACCAGAAGGTGGGCCACCATGTGACAAACTGTTTTGGACAGAACAACTAAGGAAGGCTTTCTAACTAAGGCCTAGAGAAGCTGCAATCTACCTTGGTAGGAGGAGTACTCACAGAAATGAAATTCCAGCTCTTTTGAAGTACAAAGGACCTATATTCTTTCTAAATACCATAACAATCATTACTTTATAACCTCAATCAATGAATAGTATATGGACTTCGTCCTGCTGCCAAGCTGTCTCTCCTTTCAAATAAATTAAATAAGAAAGGATGAAGGAAAAAGTAATCAAAACAAAGCACATAACTGCTAAGTTGTATTATTAGCAAATAATAAATATATTGCCTACTTTCTTCAGGTTCAAAAGAACTTGTAAAGGACAGCATGTCACATCTGTTCTTTATATCCTGACTCTGTTGGGAAGTCCAACCCCAGCCCTCCATTATCCATTTCACTTTCCAGCTGCCCCACCACCACCTGTGCATGTGTGTACACACACACACACAGACACACACACACGCGCACACACACACACACACACACACACACATTTTTGATGTAGTTGCTCTTATTCTCAAGGTTATCATAAACCAGGGATTTGGAACCTTTTTGTGCCAGGGCCCTCTCTGGCAGTCTAGTGAGGCCTAATGGATCTCTTCTCAGAATCATGTCTTTAAATGCATAACATGAACTATATAGGCTTACAAAGGAAACCAATTATATTGAAATACAGTGATCAAAATATTGTTCTGAAGTTCATAGACCCAAGATTAGAACCACTGTTGCAAAGAGAAACAAAGAAAACTTCACTAAGCTTCTTTAAAATAGAGACCTGTTTGACAGAGCATCTGCTCTAAAAACACACTTTCTATTAAGTGTTCCTTTATCCTTTTTTCCTCCACTTCCTTTCGTTGTTCTTTGGCAGATGGAAGAAGGGTAGCAATAATCTCTTTCCGTCCTAAGGCCTTTCTCTGGCTTTGCTCCGAAACTTGGAGACGGAATTTGTCTATTACATCATAGTGGCAGGACCGAATATCTCTGTGACGAATTACGCTGTGTGAGATCAGAAAATAAAAGCTGTTAAGTTTGGGGATTTTTGCATGACAAATGGAGAGGTAGATTTCAATACTATATAGGCAATGTTATTAAGAAATAGCAACAAAACAGATTTGTTCTAAGCCAAAAACATGGAAAATTCAGATATATTCAAAGGGAAAACATGTAACATATTTGAAATGTAGTAATGGGTCTCCATATAATACTCTGGTGCAAAAGAGACAAACAAATAAGAAGAAAGTCTTTCCACATTTTAGATATTGCATTTTTCTGATAACTGTGCCACAGCATTTACTATTTAAACCAGTGATTCTCAACCTTCCTAATGCCATGACCCTTTAATACTCGTATGCGGGTGTATCTGCATGTGGACAGACCCACCTGGAGACAGATAGAGGAGCGGTGTCTTGGTTCCTAAGACCATCGGAAATATGTGTTTTCCGATGGTCTTAGGTGACCCCTGTGACCCCTGTGAAAGGGTTGTTTGACCTCCAAAGGGGTCGCGACCCACAGGTTGAGAACTGCTGATTTAAACAGTAAAAATAATCAATTATTTCCTGCTCTGGTACCCTCTCATAGTTTCCACTGCTATCTATTACTCAGATCACAAAGCTCATGATGAATTCTAAAATAAGTTCAACACGTAGAGGTTGAAATAAGCAACGTAGCAGTGAATCCATCAGTTAGCAGTGCAACGTGAAGGCGGCAACACAATGGTGTGAAAAAAGCCAGTTTGTTCACGGTTCTGCTACAAAGCAATATTTATGCATTCTGCTCTTTCTTACTAAAGAACACAGAACATCCAGAGCATTTGGCAAGAAACCACATTTCAACAGTCTAGCCTTTGCAACAGTTTTATTACCCATATTGAAAATTCAAAGGAAAATTCCTCCCTGGTAATGAAGAGCACATTCCTAGTGGTTTTCTAAGATTCCAAAGCACACTACTTTATCCTTCTCTCTTAGAGAAATAAAGACACTTTACAAAGAAAAACCTGGCTACCTGTTTGCAGTCCTCACAGAAGGTTTAAGTGAACATAAGGGACCAGTCAACAGAGGCACATCTGGTCACTGGTTTTGCCACTAGGGCAAAAACCAAATGTAGATTGATTCACTAAGTAATTCAGCTCATACTCCATATGAAATGATCTGGAAGAACTCTGATAGCTTCTTACAGACAAGAAGCTCCTTATACACTTGCTCACATCATTTTCTTACTATTTCCTCTCTATCTGGGTAAACTTCCTGGGCCTCTTAGCTGAATCATTGCAGATGAGCATGTATTCCCATTGTTCTCAGGACAGCACTAAGAAAATCAGGATGTGCTAAAGAAAACCAAATCCCTTAGTGCAGATGGAGTAATTTAAAGAGAACAAACCAGAAAAGAGAAGCTTGGTTGTTGGAGTTTTTTTTTTTCCCTTTTTAAAGGATCTTGGATATCCCTGCTGCAATTGAGAGATTAAAAAACAATCCCAAAGGTTTCTGTAGAAAATATACAGTCAAGATCTACATTGCCTCTAACACCTTTTAAACATGACAGGCATTTGACCAATTTGTTTTAAACTGCCTAGGAACCTCTTACAGAAAAGCTCAGTGCACCCAAGCATTAAGTAGAGCTCAAAGCATAGCAAAGGCCAAATAAAAATTATGAGCAGGTAACAAATGCAAAATACAGCTTTTTGGTTTTTTTGCTTTTTTGCAGGGGGGAAGACAGGGCAATTGCCCAAGGTCACACAGCTAGTGTTAACCATCTGAGGCCAGATTTGAACTCAGGTCTTCCTGACTCCAGGGCCCACTGGCCCTCTATTCACTGTGCCACCTAGCTGCCCCTAAAACACAGCTTTTTAAACCTGTCATTACTAAACTTTAGAGAAAGTTATTATCGACCTTAAAACATTTAAGTAACAAATGACTTTGACTTACATATCCACACAGCATTGAGGCTTCACTGCCCCAGCAGCATCAACGACAACATACTTATTGGGAGTAGTGCATAAAACTGAAAGACAAAGGTCAAAATAGTCATTTAAGGCCAGCTTTCCAAAATCTGGATGGAGGCATCCATTTGCATCATTATAAAGGCATGGCTAGGTACATTGGCCAAGAATAGAGTACTACTATAGTAGAGTTATACTGAATAAGATCACCTTTCAGCCACCTGCAGCAGAAGAACTCACCTTTGAACTTTAGGGCAAATTCATAGGGGTTATACAGTGTCAACACTTGCTTGTGTGTTGACTGGTCATCTGCATAAAATATCAGCTCGGTAGGAAACACAAAAACAGGAAGATTTCCTTCCACTAATTCTGGTTGCCTTCTTTGTTGCTGCATTGGCACTGAATCTCCCCTGCCACTACTTCTCTTTTTACAGTCTCCAATCTAGTCTGGATTTCTCTCTTTGATTCAGTTAAAAACTCCAAAGCATTTTTGCAATCCTAGGGGGAAAAAAGAGAGAGAGAAGGGGGGGTACAAAGAGAAAAAGAAAAAGTGAATGATAATTCATTTTCAGGAGCTTGTGTTATAAGAAGCAGGAGCTAGTTGGCATTTAGTTTCATGCTAGCTCATAATTCATCGAAAATACTTTAAAAATCAATTAATGAAACATGGCCTTTAACTCTTGTTATTGGCTTGCTAAAACAGGTTTAATCTAAGTACCATACTATCATTTATAAATTCTCCTTTCACACACTATGAACACTATAAAAATTAGAGCACTATGAAAAATTATATTTGGCCTATAAAGCAATAAAGAGAACCCTCAATCTCAATTAATGGCACTTTTCAATACTGCGCTTCAAGCAAAGCAGAATTTCAACTTTTCAATCAGCATCTGCATTAGGAGGTGGAGACAAGATGGCAGAGTAAAGGCAGGGACTCTCCTGAGCTCTCCCCCAAAGCCCTCCAAATACCTTGAAATAATGACTGTAAGTCAGCATCTGAAATTAACTTTTACATTTTTTTTAAGAAATAAGATAAATTCCATGCTTACTGAACACAAAACAACAAACTCAATAATGATTAAAATTTACTTGTGAGTTTTTCCAGTCCAATCCATCAAGCATTTATTAAACTCTGTGCTGGGAATGGGGATACAAAGATTAACTTGCTCTCAAGGAGCTATTGGAGGGATATAGCATGTAAATAAATAGGTATACACATGATTATTTGAGCACTGACAAGTGGAGGGAGGAGGAAAGGCTTCCCATAGGAAGTAGCACATAAGCTTAGCCTTGAAGGAAGCCAGTTCTAAGAATCAGAGGTGAGGAGGGAGGACATTCTAGGCGTGGAGGACAGCCTCGGTAAGACACAGAAATAGGAGATGTGGTACTAAATTCAGGAAACAGTCAACTAGCATTTATTACACACCTACTATGTGGCATGTAATAGGCACTGTGCTAAGTACTGGGGATACAAAGAAAGGCAAATATAGTCCCTGCCCTGAGGGGCTCACGGTCTAATTGAAGAGACTACATGTAAACAACTTGGTACAAACCGGATATATACATGATAAATGAGGAATCTCAGAGGGAAAGGACTAAGATGAAGGAGGACTGGGAAGGCTCTGGCAAAATCTAGGACTTTAGCTGAGACTTGAAGGAAGCAGGGGAAGCCAGGAGGGAGAAAGTTCCTGGGATAAGGGTCAGCCAGTGAAAATGGGAGATGGAGTGTCTTGTGCGAGCAGCATCAAAGAGGTCAGTCATGCAGGGGTGGGACAGTGTCAAAGGAGGCAAACACAAGAGATGCTATGAAGGTGGAAACCACAGGACTTGACCATTGATTGGCTATGGAGGCAAGGAAGGGGAGAAAGTGAGGAGTCGAGGATGACACCTAGGTTTCCAGTCTGGTTAATGGGAGCCTGGTGGTACCTTTGCCAAGAGTTAGGAAGAGCAGAAACAGCAAGTAGGCCTCTTTGGCTGAAATATAGCTCATGAAGAGGAGTACAGGCAATAAGCCTGGAGATATAGGCTAGAGCCAGACCATGAAGGGCTTTAAATGCCAAGCTGTATCTTAGAGACAGTTGGGAGCCACTGAACAATCTCGAGCAGGGGAGTGAGATAATTGGATTTTAATTTCTAAATGATATTAAGAGACACAAAATGATATAAAACAAGCCTCTGTACCCTAGAAAGAAATGGAATGGTTACTATTCAAAGTAAACAAGAAAGAGTTTGGCTCAAAGGTAGATCCACATCTGGACTGAGCAGAGTATGTAGGTTTTGTGGCAACTATTTCCCCCGAAGTTCAGAGGTCCTTCTTTTGATTGATTCTAGTTTTCCAGCTATGTTCAGATGGCTGAAGATGTCATAAATCTGATCACTACATAATGTGTTACTGTATGTTTCCTAGTCTTGGATAAAAAAGAAAATCAACAGCACCTCTAAATGTAATATTTTTAATAAAAATCAAAAGCCATACATGTATTGCTTTTTATACAGATAATTTTAAGGACCCTGAAAGAGGCCAAATTAAATTACAGAATTCCAGAACCCCTCTAATTTTCAGTTATATGACCTTGAATTCAGATTCACTCACAGAAAAAAATGGCCATAGCAAATGGTAAAGTTTTTACCAGATGGAGATTCTTAATCATTGACACTGTTATCCAGACTTTCCAAATTTGACCAAATGGGGCCCTAGATTATATTTTCCTTGTGCTCATTAGAAAAACATCGAACCATTTCTCCTCATCTTTCAACATATCCAGTAGCACCTAAGGCTACTAAGCACTTTCCCAGCAGTTGAACATACCGACTTTCCACTTTTTATTCACCTACACAGTCCATTAATCTTAGAATCAGAATTGTTTAGAGCTCAAAGGAGCTGGAGAGAACATCTAGTCCAACTATCTTGTTTGAGAAAACAAAGAAGAAGAGCATTTCCCATTTATCTAAAGGATTTAAAGTTTGTGAAGCATTTTATATAGCAGCACACATAGATCTAGAGCTACATTTGAATTTTCTTTTGATCCTCACAACCACATGAGGTAGATGCTATTACTATCCCCATTTTACAGATGAGAAAACTGAAGTTACCTGGCCAAGGTCACCCCACTAGCTAAAGCCAGAACTCAGACTCATGTCTGGGTGTGTGCTCATGTCTCTTCCAACATCCCCTCCACTCATACCAAAATGACTTACAAAAATAAATTTATTATTCTGATCATATCAGATTATGCAGTCCTGACCTGTGAGTTTCTATTTCTTCAGGGGCTTTCTTCTTCTTTTTTAAAGTGTTATATAAATGTATGAATATGATATTACTATTATGTTTTACTCCATGGACATAAACCATTCAAGCTATATATGTACATCACAAAAGTTATAACCTTTTCAGCCTAAGTATACTATATAGCTTTTCCTTTTTCTTCTTTTAAAAACCAAACCACTATAACCTATATATTCCACATTGGATAAGGTGTTCTCGGAATTCTAGTAAATTCTTTTTGTTTCAGGAGCAACAAGTTCTTTAATTGTTCCTCACAGCAAGCTTGTTAGAGCCAGAACACCCCAATTTGCCATCTTTGTCCCAATCCACTGTGCCTCCTTTGATAAAGCACCACCTTTGAAGACTAAGTGGAACTTCAAAGAAGATGAGCTTTAAAGGACATATTTTTCTTAAACCTAGTCAAAGTGATGGACAGTGTGAAATGTATTTACCAACACATAGGCACTGAGGAAGTTACATACTAAAAATCTTTGGCTTTTTCTTAAATAGAAAGTATTGAATCAGAATCCCAGAATATTAAGCAAGGAGGGACTTTAGAGACCTAGGTCAACCCTCTCGTTTTGCAGAGCAGAGGCCTCAGAGGGAAGTGACTTGCACACAGCTCCTTGTTGGCAAAGCTAAGCTAAGGAGACAAGGGTCCCGATTTCCAAGTTAGGACACTTTGCACTATACCAGGGACCCTTCTCCAAAAAGAAACTTCACACAACAGCAACTGACTTTGGCAGGGAAAGCATACACTGCCTTAAGGGGACAGACTTTGGGGAGGTGTAGAAGTCCAAGGTTCTTGGAGCTTCACTTCCAATACTCTCTTATTCTACCTTCGAGTCCTAGCTAAAGCCAATTCTTTAACAATTCATTTCTACCCCAGATTTTCCCATGTATCATAACCTACACTGTTAATTTTCTGGTAGTCTTTGAAAAAAACATTAAACCATTTTGCTCAGCTTATCAGTGCTCCACTTCATGCACCTGCCCCCATTTGTCATTTCTCTTGGCTAGGAATGAAAGGTGCCTCCTAAACTGATCCCAATGAAAATTGGAAAGGAGCTGGCATCAGGTCACCATAACAATATGAATAGCCCTGCCAACAAAGAGAAATGTAGCATGGCAATTGCCCTGAATTGATGGGATTCTGGAGACAGACATTTTTCAGGCTTTCCTTTTCTCCAATCAATACTAAAAACCGTGAACGTGTAAGATCCCTCAGGAGGGCTAACAAGTTATAGTTAGCAAATATTAACACTTTCCTATGAATTAACTTAGGAGATTGCTTCCCAATAATCACTGAATTGTAAAGCTGGAAGGGACTTTAGAAATCATCCAATCCAAGCCCCTCATTTTTACAGAGGAGAAACTTGAGGCCTAGAGAACTAGTCACTTGTTCAAGATTACACAATGAATTAATGGTTAACTTGGAGGTAGAACCCAGGTCTCTGGATTATGCCGCATTGCCTCCTATCAATGGGAAAGGAAGCTGAGACCCACGTACTGAGGTGAGTTTTCCTAGGTGAAGAAGGCAAAAATTCAGAGTACTGGACACATGTCAGGGAGAGCAAATTTGGATGAGGCCTCACAGTGGGAACTATGAGGTAACCAGAGGGCAACATTAGGGCACTGGCTATCTGGGTGGTTAGAGGTTAGAGGTCACATGAGTGATGAGAGGGCTAGTCAATCAACAAGCATTTATTAAGTGCCTACTATGTGCCAGGCACGATACTCAGTGCTGGGAACACAAAGAAAGGCCAAAGAATAAACAAACAAAAAGCAAAACCTCACAGTCCCAGCTGGAAAGAAGCATATATCCTATTGGAGGAGATAATATGTAAATATTGAGGTACATACAAGATCTACACATAAGATATGAAGGTAATCTGAAAGGGAAGGTTCTAGGAGAGATGGGAAATGGAGACCAGGAAAGTCTGCCAGTAAAAGTTGGGATGTGAGAGGCTCTGAAAGGGTAGGTGGGAGTATAGCAAGGTCAAGCTTTGCTTAGGGCTTCCCTTGGCCAATGCAGTGGAAAGATGTGTCTTGCTTTCATCCATATGGACACTCCCTTCCATGGCTACATACAAATTGGGAAGTCTTTCTGAGTTGCTCTGGCCAGAAAAATTAATCCATTACTCAATGGCCAAGTTTTTGGTGATGGGCCTCACCACACTTAGGCTGGTCCTCTGACAATCAATGTCCTAGAAGCCTTTTCAGCTTGGGAGACTGCTGGAATACACAGCCTTTGAGAGCCCAGACTCCCTTCTAGCTGATGATGAAGCACTAGAGTAGTCTTTACAGGAGATTATAATTACCTAAGCTTGAAAAAAATGCCATCTGGGCTGTCTTCTTAAGCCAGCCTAACGTATAAACAATCCTCAGACTTGCTGAGTACAGTAATGATGGCCTGTTGCTTTGCTCAGAAGTCAAAGACTCTGTGATTGGCCTAGATGAGTGGCCTCACTTCTGGAAATTCTCACCCATTTCCTATAGTGGCAGTTTCTCAAAATGCCATCACAATATTCATCCAAAAACTCAATTCATAGAAAAACATCATATTTACCCATTTATTTTGCTCCTTAGCAAATTCTTCCTTACCCTGGCTAATTTTAAGAGAAAATCAATTTGTTTTCCTTTCATAATCCATATTGTTATTTTTCCTGCTTTGAAAGAGCAACTGTGGCTGCCAACAGCTGCCCCTCAGTGACATTAAGAGTTTAAAGGGACACAGAGGATCACAGAAGATAAAACCATCTTTAATTGCATAAAATTAAAAAATTTTGCACACGTAAAACCAATGCAATTAGAATTAGAAAGGAAATAGGGAAAAACATTTACAACAAGTTTCTCTGACTAATGCTCTCATCATATCCAAGATATATAAAGAATTGATTCAAATTTATAAGAATAAGGGCCATTTCCCAATAGGAAAATGGTCAAAGGATATAAATGAGCAGTTATCAAAGGAAGAAATTCAAGTTAACAACCACATGAAAAAATGCTCCAAATCACTAATAAAGAAATGAACATTCACAATCAATTCTGAGGTTCTACCTCATACTCATCAGATGGGCAAAGATGGCAAAAAAAAAAAGGAAAATTCTGATTTTTGGAGGGACTAAGGTAAAAACAGGAACACCAGCGCATTGTTGGTAGAGCTGTGAATTGGTCCAATAAATCTAGAAAGAAATTTTTGCCCCAAAAGTCACTAAACTATATATACTCTGCTATATCACTACTTGGCCTATATTTCCAAAAGATGAAATAAAAATGAAAAGGACTCATATGTAAAAAATATTCACAGCAGCTCTTTTTGTAATGTTAAAGAAGTGGAAACTAAGGGGGTGGGTGGCCATTATTCAGAGAATGACTAAACAAATTATGTTACGTAAAGGTGATAGCATATTATTTTTCACCATAAGAAATGATGAAAGGTACAGTTTCAGAGAAAACTGGGAAAACTTGTGTCAATTGTTGTAGAATGAAGTGAGCAGAACCAGGAAAACAATTTACATAATAACAGGAATTTTTTTTAATAAACTGATTTGTTTATTTACTTTTAGTTTACAAGATTCAG
>CM053582.1:25972209-26010705 GCA_028627135.1 Pseudochirops cupreus | reverse complement strand
TCCTGCTGTCTGCAGGCCGCGGGCGGGAAGCTGCAACACGGAGGCGGGTGCAAAACCTCTGCCTTTCGCTTTTCCGCTCTGGAGGCCTTTCGGCCAGACTGCTTTTCTCCCAAGACCTCACAAGTCCCACTGACCTAGTTCTCAACACTGCTCGCAGCTGCCGCTAATCCGCTCACCACTCCTCTCGTCAGACTGCCCCGGGGCTCAGCAGCAGCTTCAGGCCAGGCTGGTTTCGGTTCACAGTGCTGATATGGTTCCTCGTAGCCGAGCTGACTTTAGTGGGAAGTATCTTTGTGTGCGTTTTAGAGTTCTAGGATTGGTTTAGAGTCCTATTTTATGGGTATTTTGGGGTGGCTATGTGAGAGCTGCAATATGTTGCTGCTGCTACACCACCATCTTGGCTCCACCCAAAAATATTTTATAAGGGGATCCTGGTATGTTCACTTTTCTCCTGACTCAAATCCTTCTCTAGACTTTTCCACTTATACGCCAGCAGCCTTCCCCCATAGGGATAACTCTGCCCTGAGGTTCACTGTTAGGAATGGTGAGTCCCTATGCCAAAGAGCCAGACCCTAGAGATACCGACTCCCTGAAATCTTCTTTCAGAATTAGTGACTACCACAGACCACAATCTCAGCCATACTCTCTTTCCTACTTGCTTGACTCACTCTCTGGACTTTTCTCATTCACACACTCACTGGAAGCCTTTCTACCCCAGAGATACCCTTAGGCCTGGCAACTTTCCAGGCTGATTAGCCACTCCATGAAGGACCATCTCCAGTCTTATTTCACTTCCATCTTGACTCCATCTTTGTCTTTTTTTCACCTCTCACCCTGGAGATATTTCTACCTTCCGCTGTGATTTTAGGAGAAGTGAATCCCTACCACTAGTTGCCAGTTTGTGCTAGGCTCTGACCATGCTCACTGTACTCCCAGCTGGATTCAGTCTGGATTTCTTCACCTTCTCTCCAGGCACTTTTGCACTTTGCAGATACTTCTGCTCTGAGGTCGATTCCCTGGAATGGCAAGTTCAGATGTCCATTTTATGAGGAGTCTCAGACATGCTCATCTCACTTTTGGCTGGACTCATTCTTAGATATTCTCCACCTGCTGACCAACAGCCTTCCCTCCTTGGAAATAACTCCAACCTGAGGCCAGCTGTCATGATTGGTCAGTCCCTAGGCTGAATGGTCAGTACAGGAAGGGTCCAACAATGAAGATTTCACTAACTCAACTCCTCCAACTGCTCACCAGCAGCCTTCCCAGCCTGGAGATACCTGAATCCTAAATCCTATTCTCAGGATTCATGAGTCCTGACCAGGACCACAGTGCCCTGGCCTGAGCCTCTGTGTCATAAGGAGTCCAGCTCTTCTACTTTATTCTTGGTTAGGCATACTCTCAGGACTTCTCCAGGTGCTCAGCAGCAGATAACTTCATCCTGGGCCTGCTCACAGCATTGGTGACTCTATAACTTGGAGAGTTCCTGGTCTGTACCATCATTTCATGAAGGGTCTCAGTTATGCTCACTTCATTCCTGGCTTTACTCATTCTCAAGGATTCTTGATCTCCTTGCCAATAACCTTCCAATCATGGGGATAGCTGGTGAGGCCCTAGCCTGGATTGCCATTTCATGAGGAACCCCAGACAGGACTCATTTAACTCCTGGATTGACAAACTCAAAGTTTGACAGAACAAAACCTTTTATTAAGGAGATTTATTCTGTGAAGTTTGGATTGAAAGGGTTGAGCTTAAGGACCTAGAGGGCCATCCCTAATTACCCTTCAAAAAATGGTGATACAAGCTAGAAATTCATCAGTCCTGAAAGCAGGCCCTGGTATTATGGTGTCTCCAGACTGGTAAGTTTGCTGATGACCATATACAGACCAGAGACTGATTTTACCAAGAAATAATGATGGGATCCCTCATAGAATGGTGGTTGAGGCCAGGGATTCAACAAATCTGGAAGTAAGCCTCAGGGCTAAGGCACTCACAGAGTAGGAAAGGTGTTGCGGAGTGGTTAGAGAAGTCCTGGGAGTAAATGAAGCCAACAGTGAAGTGTGAAGGGCTTGGTCCCTCACAAAACAGTGGCCCAGGTCAGCTACTCACTAATCTCAAAAGGGGACCTCAGTATAGAGATATGTCCACAGTGAAAAGGTGGCTGGTTGATTAGGTTAAGGACTTCAGAGTCAATCAAGGAGTGAAGGGAGCCTGTGTGAGGCTCCTCAAGAACCAGCTGTCCAGTCTAGCACCTTACCAAGCCTGATAGAAGGCCTCAAGCTTGGGAGTGTCCTCCATATGAAGGTTAAAATAAAGAAGCTGAAAATTCCAGAGTGAATGTCAAACCAGAAACAAAATTAGTATTGCTGGATCCCTTCAAGAAATGGTGGTACAGGCTAGGAGCTCTCCAGTCTGAAAAGCAGGACATAGTACTAAGGTATCTGCAGTGGTGGAAAGGGGACTGGGAGACACGGGATGGGACAAGTAGAGGGCAGAGAGTGAGTAGACCTGGGAGTAAAGTAAGCATGAAATGAGGCCCAGGCTAGGGATTCACCAATCCTGAGAGCAGGCCTCAGGACCAACATATCTCTAGGGTAGCAAGGCTGCTAGTAAGTAGCTGGAGAGGTCCTGAGATTGGGTCCAACCAAGAGTGAAGTGAGAAGTGCTTGCAAATCATGTCATGAAGGTCCATGAGAGGGACTCACTAATCTTGAGGGGGTAGGGGGTGGGGGAGTCTTAATGTGGAACTATCTCTGGGGTAGAAAGGCTGATGACAATCAGATTAAAGAATCCAGAGAATTCAGCAATCTAGGGAAATGAACCTGCCTGGTCCTTCTCATGAACTGGCAATCAAGGCTAGGGCCTCACCAGTCCTAACTGTATGGTGGAGGCATCTCTAGGGTGTAAAGGGTGCTACTGATCAAAGGGAGAAGTCCAGAGAGTGGTAAAAGAGAAAGTGAATTGGACACCAGCTAGGGCCCTTCATATAGTTGTCAGACGGCTAGGGGCCTGAACAATATTGAGAGCAAGCCTCATTGGGGAACTTATATCCAGAGTAGCAAGACTGCTGGTGAGCAGCTAGAAAAGCCCTAAGAATGAATGCAGCAACTAGTGAAATGAGAGTGGTTGGGTCCCTTGTGTAAGGGAGACCTAGGGAAGGCATGGGAAAGCTGCTGATGATCTGAGGAAGGCTACAGAGACATAGGCAATCTAGAAGTGCCATGAGCCTAGCTTTGATCAAGGCTAGGGCCTCGTCAACAGTCTAGACTAAGGACTCACAAATCCTGAAATCAAGCTTCAAAGTAGAGTCACCTCTGGTGGGAGGGAGGAGAGGGGAGAAGGGAAGAGGATATTGTTGAGCAAGGGGAGAATTCCAGAGTGAGAGTGAGGTGAGCCTGCTCAGCAGTATCTCATGAACTAGGAATTCACCAATCCTGAGAGCAGGCCTCATGGCCGAGGGGTCTTTCAGGTAAGAGAAGGCTACTAGTGAGCAAGTGGATTCCAGAGAATACATCAAGCCAGGAGTGAAGTAAGCAGAGCTGGGGCCCTTTCATGAAATGGTGGTACAAGAACTCTTCAATCTTTAGAGCAGGCCCTGCTACAAAAGCTTCTTCACTGAAGAAAACCTGCTGCTAACCAGATAGAAACTATGGAGAGAGCTGACCTGGAAGTAAAGTTAGCATACATGGATATGTCCTTATGAAATGGGGGCCCAGGCCAATCTTGAGAGTAGGCCTCAGGGCAAAGGTATCTCCAAGGTAGCAAGGCTGCTGGTGAGCAGCTGGAGAGGGCCTGAGATTGGGTCCAACCAAGAGCAAAGTGAGAAGGACTGGCCCCCTCATGAAATGGAGGCCAGGCCAGGGAGTCACTAATCTTGAAAGGGGGCCTCAGTGTGGAGGTATCACTCAGGTGATCAGGTTAAAGACTCTAGAGCAGAGTTGGGGAACCTGTGGCCTTGAGGCCACATGTGGCCCTTTAGGTCCTCAAGGGTGGCCCTTTGACTGAGTTTGTTTTACAGAAAAATCTTTTTATTAAGGGGATTTGTTCTGAGAAGTTTGGACTCAGTCAAAGGGCTGCCCTTGACCTAGAGGGCCAAATGTGGCCTCGAGGCTGCAGGTTCCCCACCCCTGGTTCAAGCTGTATTCGCTTCACTCCAGGCTTGACTTGGTCTCTGGACTTCTCTTGTTTATTAGCAACCTTCCCTCACCCCCCTAAATTGTTCTGCCATGAGGCCTGCTGTCAGGACAGCTAAGTCCCAAGCCTGGATTCCCAGTCCATGAAGAGGGCCATACAGATTTATTTCATTCTGCCTTGACTTACTCTCTGGTGTCCTTAGGCCCAACAACAGTGGTCTTCTCACTCTCAAGGTACCTCTTCACTGAGGCCCCATTTCAAGATTTGTGAGTCCCTGCCCTAGAATTCCATTTCATGAGGGGTCCTGTCACTCTCACTATACTCTTGGTTGGTCTTCCTTTCTGGAAATTTCCAGTTGTTGAACAGCAGCCTTCTTCTCTGCTATCTTTCCCCTGATGCCTCCCCTCAGTATCTTGGACACCAGCTTCCTGAGGGATCCCCAACATATTCAATTCACTCTCCCCTTTTCTCATTTTCCAGGGTTCTCTCCTCATTCATCAACAGCCTTGTCTTTAGATACCTCTGCCCTGAGGCCTGTCCTCAGGATTGGCAAGGTCCTATCCTGGGGCCCATTTCAGGAGGAGCTATAATCATGCTCATTTCATTCCTGAGTCGACTTGTTCACTGGCTTCTAGCAGGCTTCCCACACTGGATATACCTCACTTTGGAAGCCTGCTCTAAAACTGGAGACTTTCTGTACCACTATTTCATAAAGGGTCCTAGCTATGCTCACTTTACCCCTGCCTTGACTCACTTTCTAGACTTTTCCACTTGCCTTTCCCCCTCTTGAGATAACTCCACCCTGCGTCCCACTCTCAGGAATGGTCAACCCCTATGCTGAACAGCCATTTCTTGGGGAACCCCAGCCATGGTTACATTACACTTTCTTGGACTCCCTCTCTGGCTTTCTTTACTTGCTCATCCTCCATCCTCAAGCTTGCCCTCAGGATTAATGAGGCCCTACTCTGACCCACCATTTCATTCTGGACCCATTCTGAACCCACGTTCACTTTATTCCAAGTTCTACTCATTATCTGGATTTCTCTAGCTATTCAACGTTTGCCTCCTCTCTTGCCAATACCTCTGTCTTGAGGCCTACTCTCAGAAGTGAATCCCTTCCATACTCAATTCACTCTCAGTTTGACTCAATTTTGGGAGTCCTCACTCTGCTTTCTAGAAGAAGCCTTCCACCCTTGATACCTCCAGCCTGAGGCCTCAAGATTGTGAAATCCTACAAAAGTCTCAACTACTCTTTTAAAAAATACAGATTCCAGGGTGAGGTGGCCTAGAGCTTTGATAACTCATGTAACAAAAAGATAATGGGTGGTCAAAAAGTTCCCCTTAGGAATGATGCCGATTTTTGGCTGGGCCCCTTGTGGAGCCCAGAATTTATGTCCAGTTTTTCCTCGTTTCTCAATAAAGACAATGGCATCCACTGATCTGAGCACACTGCTGGGACCCTGACGGGAAGACACGAGATCCAATTCCTCTAGACTTCCAAAGCTAGTGAATTCCTCCTTTGGCACAAAAGGATTGAGGGAGGGTTGGAGAAATAGGCCTAGGTCAAGGCCTAGGGCTTAGGCCTAGACTGAGGCATCTCCTCACCTCTTGGTGGGAGGGAGGTAGGGGGTCACAGGAAGCCCCTCCTCAGGGGTTGTACTGAATGTCTACACTTGCTCCAACTTCTTAAATCAATCTAGATCTAAGGAGCTTGCTAATTTGTAGACAACCCTTAGAGTATGACCAAGTTTTCCCAGCCTATCCAAATCCTCTTTCTGTGCAAGGAATGGCACTTGTATACCAAGTACTTTTTACCCTTAGCCTAACTGAGATCAATTGATTGGGCATTTTCTCATTAATGCTGTGTGTGTGGGGGGGGGGGGAGTTGATTGAGTCAGAAGTACCACTCTTTATGGGGATTGATTTTCTTTATTTTGTACATTCTTATATATGCATTTGGTATCTCTCCTATTTCAATGTAAGGCCCTTGAGAGTAGGATGTGTTTTGTTCTTTGTATTTGTGTCCCTAGCACTTAGCATAGTGACAGGCACAAAGTAAAAACCTAATAAATCAATAAATTTTGATTGGTTGATATGTAATCTAGGGGAAGCTGTGGGACTCAGGCTCAGGAGAGAGATTCTTGCTGGACCTACAAATTTGTGAGGTCTCTGTGTAGGGATGAGCCTTGAACCTAACAGCTGATGGGATCAAGAAAAGGGATGTGGAAGGTGCAAATTGAGAGCTGGGCAGAGTACTCCCAGCTAATATCTTCACCTCTAAAAAGTTACCATCTTTGTCAGTTGGTTTTTTTAGTTTTTGAAAATCAAAATGCTGTTAAACTTTACATTAAATCTCAATATACTTTTTCTTGTTTAGTCATTGTAAAATTGATTTCAGTACCTAAAGTTTTTCCCCCTCAATCCATCTAATTTGATTATCATAATTTATCAATAGCTTTGCTAAAATTTAGGTAAACCATATCTACAGTATGCTGGCTCATTGTTTGGGTTTTGATTTCTCAGAGTGAGTATAAATAACAACTGTTTCTGTTCTGGCCAGAAACTCTGAGGGTCTTCCCCTCCCAGATCCATTATTTTGTGAAGGCAAACTAGGCCATCTTTTCTCTTAATTAATTTAATTAATTAAATTTAATTAATTTCTCTTAACCTAGCCTTTAACTACTGAATGGGTGTTGCCTCAGACAAACTAAGACCTAGGAAAGACCTTAAAAGACCTTAGCTTATTAACAAGGCCAAGGTCTCCCACTGCATCCTGAGCCATTGCTAGTCATCTTGACCTTTATTTTGTCACTGGACTCTGATGACTCTGGAGGAGACAGTGAGGCTGGTGACTTTGCACAGCTCTGCCTCACTTAAATCCAATTCACTTGTAAGTCAAGACATCACCCTCCTGATATCACTGGTCCTCTTCAAGAATGAAGGACAAACAGTACTATCTACAGCATCCCCCTCAAATACCAATCTAGTAAATCGTGTCAAAAAGGAAAATGAAGCTAGTCTGCCCTATTCTTAATGAAGCCATGTAATTCCTGATAAAGCAGAGTTTCTTAACGTAGGGTCCATAAACTTTTTAAAAATTTATTTTTTATAACTGTATCTCAGCACAGTTGGGTTTCTTTTGTAGTCCTAAATGTTTTCTTTTACATTTAAAATTTTAAAACATCACTGTGAGAAAGGGTTCATAAGCCTCACCAGACTGCCAAAGGGATCTGGACACACAAAAGGTTAAGAACCCCTGGCCTAAAGCACCCTGAAACTTTTTTTCCCCCATGTCTTTCCTAACCTCCATCAGGATCCTTTGTCCACGTGTTCTCCTTCACTTTTCCTCCAGTTACTATAAGGGGCTTTCTCCCCCAGTTATGTGGAACACAGAAAAATTTATTTGCAGTGAGCTGATCGACAGATACATAACAATATGTGGATCTGCATCAATTTGAGCTCCCAATGGAGAGAAAAATTAAGGGCTAAATTTTTGATTTGTAGTCCTTGGATAAGGAAAAACCCTGCAGTAACACAAACGAGAACTGTATGTGCCCTGTTAGATTGTGAACTCCTCTGGGGCAGGGACTGCATTTCGCCTTTTTTGCTATCCCCAGGACTTAGTGCACGGTCTTACACAGTAGGCCCTTAATAAATGCTTTTTGACTGACTGTAATTTATGATCTTAGTTGCCTAGGGACACAGAAAAAGGAAGTGACTAGAACAAGGACACACAGTCAGTAGGGGGGCAGAGGCTGCACTTGAACCCAGGTCCTCCTCGCTGCAGGCCAACCCTTCAGCTGACTCCTAAGCTTAAGGTCGGGGACAAATAAGTCTCGAATCAGCATTTTCGACCTCATTGTGACGTGATGTCCCAAGCTGGCAAGAGGTCAAACAGCCTCAGGCCCACAGATCTAGGTTTTTCTTTCCCAAACTCTCCATTTCACCCCAAAGTCGGCAAATCACTAGTTTAGGACACCTAGGGCGGTTTGGGTAAGTGTCATTGTCCCCCATGTCCCAGATGCAGAAAAACAAGGGAGGAAAAAAGGATGCCAAGCACTCCCGAATGGCTCCGGCCCCTCCTCTTTTCTCCGAGTCCAGCCGATTTTCTCCGAGTCCTTTCTCCAGTGATGCAATAACGTCGATGACACAAGAAAAACTGCGCCGTCTCGCGCTGATGACGCATTACGTCGACAACGTAGTTGACGCAAAATTGCCCTTCTTCTGGGTATGCGCACTCATGAATGCTCAAAAAATAACGTGGAGCAACGTCGCCCTCTTGTGGACTCTTAATATCGCAGCAGCAGGCGCCTTAAAAAAAACCATTTGCCTCTCTTGGAAGTCCATCAGCGGCCTCTTGTGGATTTTTTAGGAGATCGCAACTGAGCAAGGGCTTTTTTTTTTTTTTGCGAGTTTTTTAAACTATCAATTTATTTAGCAATCTCAATCGATGGATTCTTGGCTCTAGGGATAGATCTATCTACCTACCACTTTTTCTACTTACTTCTGTGATTCACCATAAGGGAAACTTCCTCCACCAGGGCAGATCAGCAACTATCCATAACTTATAGTACTTAGAAAATTTCAGAGTACAGACAGGTTAACATGTCTATGGTCACACAACTAGTCTGTATTGAATGTAGGACTTAAACTCAAGTCCTTCTGACTTAAGGCTAGCCCACTACTATTATATCAGACTTTCAACAAACATTTGTTAGTGTCTGCTAGGTGGCACAGTAAATAGAGAGCACCCTGGAGTCAGGAGGACCTGAGTTCAAATCTGGCCTCAGACACTTGACACAAAAACTAGCTGTGTGACCTTGGGCAAGTCACTTAACCCCAATTTCCCTGCCCTCCCCTCTCCCCAAAACAAACATTTGGTAAGTACCTACTCTATGCCAGATTGGGGACTGGCATTAAAATAACAAGAATGAAACAGGCCCTGCCCTCTAGGAGACTACAATCTTTTTGGAAGAGTGGAGGAAAGGGGAAACAAACAGTAGAAGAAGCATGGAGGGGAAAGGAGCCCTAGCACTCTTCTTAATTCCTAAAAGACTGGAGGCCTGGCAACCTGGCTGAAGGAAATCAGAATGGACCCCATGAATTCATCTAGAATGTTAATATTAAGAAATGCTCTGCCTGGGGTGATCCAAGCAAGGGGAGGGGTAGGGTCCTGCTGTGGGACCCTGGTAAAAGAGCAGAAAGTATCCTATAGGCCAGAGGCCTAGTGCAAAACTGGGAAAGTTCTAAGTCTCCTGTAAAGCATGCTGCTCTGAGCTAGGTCACTTCTTTTTTCAATTAATCTACTTCTTTTGGACATAACGAATGCTTATGAGCAGAAAGCCAAACAACCTCCCCTTTTTTGCAAGAACACTCGTTAGGCCCTAGGATCCGAGATTTAGAGTGGGCAAGGACCATGTTAAACCCCACAGGAGGAGTGATGGTGAACTGGACCTTAAAGGGAATAAGGCCCCTGACGAAGGAAAGGGCCTGAGCAGGGCTTTGATGTCTGACCAGTAGAAATCAATTACGATAGCTCTGAGCCAATCCTTCCTACCCAGGCTGTACCTGGCTGAGACCTGGAGGTTTCAGCTGCAGGATGAGGGCCTGTGAATAGTGATACTGCCTATGAGGACAGCCCATGAGTCTTGGAGATTTCAGCCTAGCTCTTCTGTAGGGGGTGGTGGCTAGGAATGGGGCATGAGGATCCCTCCCTGGGGAGCCAGATCTCATGTGAGAGGGTTTTGGGAAATTGTTTTGCTTTCTGAGTCAAGCACTGGGCTAAATGCTGGGGATACAAAGAGAGACAAAAACACTCCTCTCAAGGAGCTCCCAGTCTAATGGGGGAGACAAAAATGCAAACAAATCCCTAAAAATGAGATAGAAACAGGAGAAACTGGGCCGACTTGGACTGACTCAGGAGAGCTGCTTGTTACATGTTCAGCAATTTAGCAAGTTGCTAGTGTACAGTTCAATCAGCTCCAACATCAGGAATGTTATTTGTTGCTTTAAAAGAATTGGTGTCAACCAGAGCAGTGTCCTTTCCATATGTTACCCTATACTTTAAATGATTACAGCTTTAATAAGGAATATGTAACAGCAAATTTAATTGCGTTTTGTTCCTATGCATAGCATAAATATAATGCTGCAAAAAAAAAGTTTGGAGTAACTAGGAAATTGTCAGAAAATTTCCCTCAAATCTTCATTTGACATTGTTTTTTAAAAAAAAATCAGTGTTTGCAACAAATTACCTGATTCAGTATTTTAAATAAAACAAGTAAACAATTTTAAAATATTTCTGGATAAAGTGTTTTCTGTGTATCTCCCATCCAATAAAAACTAAACGGAGTTAGAAACGGTAGCTAAGGAACTTGAAACTGAAATGATTAAAACGGGTCAAGTCCTGGGACCAAGCTAGGCCACATGTAGCTGATGACGAGCTGTTGCTGTGCGGCACCCAGATCTTGTGTTACATATGCATTTTTCTCATTCCCATTCTTATTCTGATTTGGAAAAGCGATCAGCTAACACTGATTTCTTGCAAGAATGACATACTTACAGAATTTTCAGTACTTTCAACTACACTGTAGTCATGATCAACTCACGTGAAAAAAGGGCAAAAATGAAGAGCTTTGGAAAATTCAAAGTCTGGTACTGGAAAGTACTCTGAGTTGAAGATCTGATTAAGTCAGATAAGTTTCCATTTAATAAAAATAATAACAAAAAATAATATAAATGGGTGGTCAAAGGCCTGGATGAGCTGGCGCTTTCCTACCTTTGCAGCTTTCTCCATACTCTGCCATCTCATGACACTGACCTACTCGCTGCTCCTGCAGTATGGCATTTATAGCTCTCAACTTGGGCCATTTACACTGGCTGTCTCCCATGACTGACATTCTCTCTCATCTCTCTCTCCTGGCTTCCTTAGCTTCCTTCAGTGAGCTTTGGCAAGAAGCTTTTTTTTTATCCCCATTTGATAAAATGGTCAAAGGATATGAACAGGCAGTTTTCAGATGAAGAAATTAAAGCTATCCAAACTACATGCTCTCTTTCTTTTCCATGTTTGGTTTTGTTTCCTCTTTCCCATTGTTCATTCCATCAGTTATAACCCTTCTTTACAACCAGACTAATGTCTAATGTGAAAGTATTTGCAGATCCTATACTTGGTTGCATGCTGCCATGGGGGGTGGGGGAGAGGGAGAGAAGAAAATGTGAAACTCAAGAGATTGTGGAACTGAATCTTGTAAATTAAAAGTAAACAAACAAATCAATTTTAAAAATTTTTTTAAAAATTAAAGCTTAATCTATAGTCATATGAAAAAATACTCTAAATTACTATTGATTAGAGAAATATAAATCAAAATAAAACAACTCTGAGGTACCACATCACACTTATCATATTGGCTAATATGACAAAACAGGAAAATTATAAATGCTGAAGAAGATGTAGGGAAACTGGAACACTAATGCATTGTTGGTAGAGTTGTGAACTGATCCAAGCATTCTGGAGAGCAATTTGGAACTATGCCCAAAATGCTATAAAAATGTGTATACCCTTTGACCAAAAAAATACCACTTCTAGATGTGTATCCCAAGAGATCATACAAATGGGAAAAGGTCCCACATGTACAAAAATATTTATAGCAGCTCTTTCTGTGGTGGCAAAGAATTAAAAATAGAGAGGATGCCCATCAGTTGGGGAATGACTGAACAAGCTATGGTATATAAATGTAATGGAATACTACTGTGCTATAAGAAATGATGAGCAGGCATATTTCAGAAAATCCTGGAAAGACTTGAATGAACCGATGTTGAGTGAAGTGAGTAGAACCAGGAGAACATTGTACACAGTAACAGCCACATTGTGCAATGACCAACTTTGATAGACTTAGCTCTTCTCAACAATGCAATGATCTAAGACAACTCCAAAAGACTCATGATGGAAAATGCCAGCCACATCCAGAAAAAGAACTGTGGAGTCTGAATGCAGATTAAAGCATATTATTTGCTCTCTCTCTTTTTTTTTCTTCTTTATTGTGGTTTCTCCCATTGGTTCTAATTCTTCTTAACAACATGACTAATGTGAAGAGATTCAATATGAATGTATATGTAGAGCCTATATCAAACTACATGCCATCTTGGAGTAGGGGGATGGGAGAGATGGGAAGGAAATTTGGAACTCAAAATCTTACGGAAATGAATGTTGAAAACTAAAAATAAATAAACAAATTTTTAAAAATAGCTTTTTCCAGCCCTCAGTCTTTGTGCCTTCCCTCTGAGACTACCCCCAATTCAGTGGTGTGTCAGTAAATGCTTAACAACTAGCTCTCAAAAAAAAAAAGTATGTATGGAGGGAGGGGTACCTTCCACAGTAAATTGGGAAGCTGGGAAGAGGGGAGGGTTTACAGGAAAGATGGTGAGTTCAGGTTTGGATGTCTGTGGGACACCCAGTTCAAGACGCCCAATAGGCAACTGGAGATGTGAGCCTGGAGGTCAGTTGGCTAGGGCTAGACAAGAAGGCTGATGAGCTCACCACTGAATGGTGGAGGGAGGGGGGAGCCAGGGAGGAAGAGGTACAGAAAGACAATACTGGGGTGCTGTCCCCACAACAGCCTCCTCTTCATCCTTCTGTCTGCCCAATCACATTCAGACCCATAGCCTCACATTAAGCTATGGCTGGGAGAAAGCTCAGAGACATGAGGATATTGCTTTCCAGTTGGAAAGGTCATCTAATCCAACTCCCTCATTTGACAGAGGAAGAAACTCAGGCCTAGAGAGAGGTGACTTGCCTAAGGTCCCATAGGTAGTCAGTAGAAGAGCTGGGATTTGATTGCATGTCCTTTAACTCCCAATCCAATGCTCTTTCCCTCCTGCATCATGAGGCCATTGTGAGCCATTCCCTCATTTAAACAATATAGAAACTGAAGCTCAGAGATTAAGTAACTTTCCCTGGGGCACACAACAAGGGTCAAACAGAAATTGAAGCCAGATTTCGCAGATGTCAAGTCCTGTGCTCCAGCCAGTACATCATGGACCTGTCTTAGTCTTTCCAATGGCCCTAATTAAACACTTAGGGGAAAATCATACAAAGGTGTACTATAAAACTCTAAATCATTGCGGGGGAGGGCGGTGATCAGACTGTACTCTGGATCACACCACTTTGGGAGCACTAAGAACTTACAGACTCCCAGTCTAAGCTGTCCCTGAGGTCCTAGAATAACACAACACTCAATACCCCAAGAAAACAGAAGCAGGACCAGCCCAGACTTTACCTCCAGAAGGGCACAGAGCCTGGCCCTCTAACACAAAGTCTGAAGTCAGTAAATTCGCTGGAAGAATGAGCAAAATAATAATAATAATCCCACTGAAAAAGCTCTTATAGCAATAGGGATACTTAAAATACATGCCCAGAAGAAGCAAATGACTTGGAAATATCTCCAAGCAAAGCCTCAAAGAAAAACACAGTTTAGGCATAAATTTAACCGGAATTTCTGGAAGAGATAAATCAATTCCCTCCCTCTCTTTGAGGCTCTGAGGCCCTGAGAAATGGGTTTGGGGTTTTGGTCTGCTTCGTTTCTTTTGTCCTTTCCAGTTCTAGGCACAGGGAGCAGAGTTCTCAGACCTGGATTGAGCCATGGCAACCTTGGAAGCAGGATTCCAGAAGCCCTGGAAAGCCTGGGCACCCAGAAGAACTTGAGCTCAAGGAGGATTTTGGACTTGGAACTTGGTGGGATTACACTATATAGGAAGTGAGCTAAACGGTGAACCTAATCCCCCTCCCCTCTCCAGAGACTGAGGTGGTATGAGGGAGATTATGCCCTTCACATATTGGGAAGATGTTTTTATGTTCTTGTTGGGCCTTGAAGGTAAATGCTTCTTTGCAAAAGCTAATCTGAATGTTAAATGGAACTGGGAGCAGAGGATCTCTAAAATTGAGGGAGCAAAATCAGTGGCAGTTGGATCCAATGGTAGAGGTTGGATGCTCCCCAACCTCCCCCACCTCTTAAGGGCACCATAAAACCCTGGGAGGCGGGTGTTAAAATGTATCACACCTGGACTTCAGGAGGGGATGGGGGGGGGGGGGGCGCAGAGTAGTCACTCTTACATCTGAACTGTGCAAAGCTCACATTTCACATCAAACAGCTCAGGTCACTAAGAATCCTCATATCCTTATAGTGCTAAATGAAGCAGGGAATTTCTCTTAAACAATGAGTCTTGAGAATAGGAGTGTTGGCAAGTGTATAATTTATCACTACAACCACTATTTATTACATTAATTTTTAGTCTTGAACTATAGAAATGTGATGATGATGGAAGCAATAATTGAATTTTTTCATATGTGTATCCTCTGTTAACACAGTGCATTATACAAAGTAAATACTCAATAAATTGTTTTGAATTAAATACATGTATTTTTTTTTAAGTTTTTATAAGCAGAATTCGAGGAGAAAACTTTGAAAAGAAATGAGGGCTACGGAAGAAAGAACTAGAAAAGTAATTAGCAGCTTGGCAGGAGAAGCACAAAAGGACAAACTCCCTACAAATTCAAAGGGGTCAAAATAAAAGCCAATGACTCCATGAGACAACAAGAAATGTTAAAACAAAGTCAAAAGACTGAAGAAAAATAGAAGAAAATGTAAGATATCTCATAGTGAAAAACAACTGACCTGGAAAAGAGATTGAGGAGAAAATAAATTGATGAATCATTGGATTACCTAAATGCCATGACATCATATTGCAAGAAATCTTAAAGAAAACTGTCCAGAGCTCTTAGGACTAGAGGGTAAAGTAGAAATAACAAGAATATATCAATTACTTCCTGAAAGAAATCCCAAAATGAAAACTCCCAGGAACATCAGAGCCAAAACCCAGAATTTTGAGGTTAAGGAAAAGAATACTGCAAGCAGCTAGAAAGAATTCAAATACTGAGGAGCCACTATCCAGATCACACATGATTTAGTAGCCACCACTCAGAAGGAGTCAGAGACAGCTAGTAGCATAGTTGATGTAGTACTGAGCCTGGAGTCAGGAAGACCTGAGTTCAAATCCAGCCTCAGACACTTCCTAGCTGTGTGGCTCTGGGCAAGTCACTTAACTTCTGATTGCCTGACAAAACAGATCCACTAGATCCACTGGAGAAGGAAATGGCAAACCACTCCATTATCTTTGCCAAGAAAACCCCAAATGGTGTCATGAAGGGTCATACATGACTGAACAAATCTAAAGGAGTGGAGAGATTGGAATATGGGTTTGTAGCTAAGAATAACTTACCCAGCAAGACTGAGTATATAATTCTACAGAAGAAAAAAATAGACTCTTAATAAAATAGAGAACTTATAAGCATTCCTGATGCTCAGTGTTGTATAGAAACTTAGAAGTTCAAACACAGGATTTAAGAGCAACATAAAAAAGTAAATATGAATGAACACTGATAAGCTATTAAACAAGGATTAACTGCTCACGTTCAAATACGGGAAGACAACATATGCGCCCCTTCTGAACCCTATCGTCATCAGGGCTCAGAGAGAAAGTCTTAATTAGACGGAAGGCCTGAAAATGATTTTGCTATGTCTTGCTGATCTTAAGAGCAGAAAGGAAATGGAAGGGAAGAAAATTACATTGGAGAGGGAGGAAGAAGGAAAAGCAGGTTAGGGAAAATTAGCCTACATTGTTAAGGTGAGCGAGTAAGGCTACAGGAACGAGAAAGAGGAGGTAGGGGAGAGCAGCCCACACTTTAACCTCAGTCCCATATGAATTAGTTAGAAGGAAAAATACACACACAGTTAGGGACAGAGATACATTTCATTCAACAGGGAAATAGGAGGAAGAAGGGAGAAGGGGGAATTAGAGGAGTGTAGATAAGGGAAAGACCAGTACTAAGCAAAATAAAATCTAAGGATGTACAAAAATATTTATAACTCTTTTTGAGGTAACAAAGAAAGGAAGCCTGAGGGGACTACCCATAAACTGGAGAATAGCTGACTACGTATATAAAATATATAAATGTGATAGAATACTATTATGCTGTAAGAAATTAGGAAGGGGTGGTTTCAGAGAAACTCGGGAAGACTTGCATGAAATGATGCAGAGTAAAGTGAACAGAACCAGGAGAAAAATTTATACAATGACAAGAATATCATCAAGACATTGAAAATATACCTTGAAAACCTTAGGAACTCTGATCACCGTGATGACTAACTACAATTCCAGAGGACTCATGATGAAACATTACACACTTTCTGACAGCAGTAAAGCACCAGGAGGGCAGACTGAGACCATATGTGTATGTATGTGTAGATATACATATATGTGTATATGTATACGTATGTATGCATATGTATTCTTTTGGCATGGCTTATGTGGAAATTTGTCTTGCTTAATTATATCTGTTTGTTACAGGGGTTTTGTATTTCTTTTATTTTATGTTGGGTAAGGGAAGAGGTTGGGACAGGAAGCAGAGGATTTTGGGAGAGTGAGAAAAACTTTTAATAGAAAAAAAAAGAAAAGAAGGGAGGTAGGTAAGAATGAAGAAAGAAAGCTGTCTGGGAAGCCATGGCTGGAGAAACACTTCTCTGTTGAGGCCTAGTCTTTTCTTCAGTTAATACTTGTATTTTCATCTGTTGCAATTTTACTATTTGTCAGCAGATGTCACTATTGCCCCATGTAAAAAGTTTCCTTTTCTTTTCCCCTGCCTCCCTTCTGCAGTTCTAACCATTGACCATTAGATGGGAGCATTATCACAGAAAAGGCCTCATCTATTGGCCTGTGCTTTGTTTTGATTAAGAATTCTGTTTTTGAAGCCTTTTTTCATTCCCAGGAAGGCCTGCCCAACACGGAATGTCTTCCAGGGCTTGAGAACAAAGCACCTCTCTTTACACCTCGCATGGGAATTTTTCTACCCATTTCTATGCCAGTTCATTCATGGTGATATCCCAGTTTGCCCTCCACCAATTCAATCCAAAGCAACAAGCGTTTATTAAGCACCTAAGATATTATGCCAGGCCCTGTTGCAAGCACTGGAAATCGAAGGGCAACACTGAAACCCTGCCTGCCCAGAAGGGCTTCCAGGGCTCTGGAATTCACGTTCCAGCCCTGACACTACCCGTGTGCCCTTGGCCACAAGGCACTCTACTTTCCCTTCTACACAGTGAAAGGATTGGACTACACAGATTGTGTGGGAGGAATACAGTCCAGGCTAGTTTTTCCTTCAAAGACAGCAAACTGACTTTGAAACCTAATGGATCCTGCAGACAAAGGCTTTAGCCACAGAAGGTAGCAAGAGGAGTCACTGGCTACTCGGGCCTGGCATACATTTCTGGCCCTGTGTAGACACAGCAAATGTGAAGCCTGGGAAGCTGTATCTGTGCTGAATAGCCTTTGCTTGCTATTATTAAGTAAATATCTTTTTGTTAATTCATCAGATGGTCTATGAGTATGTCATTTTGCTCCAGTGTCCTTGAACCTGAGACATTCAACAGGCTTGAGTTGGCCTAGCTCACGACAGATTCTGAGGGATGCTCCAGCTCTAGAGCTCAGATCCCATGTATGACCTTGGCCAAATCACTTTACTTCCCTGGGCCTCTGTTAGACTCACTGGCTTCTGAAGCCCCCTCTAGCTCTAGCTCTCTGGTCCCCTGAGCCTAGGTAACCAGATAAATACCTAAAGGATTCTGGGGGGCAGAGAGAACACTAACGCTGTTGTCGAGGAAACACAGGACAGGGTCAACCAAGCAAACTGAAGAGACTGTTCTAAATGAGACTATTTGTGGGTGACATTGTACCACAGGGCCTTTAGGAAGAGATCTGCCACTGCTCCAGGGAACAGCCTGACTTTCCATACAGCAAAGAACAAGAGTAGGAAAAATGCTGATGTCCAGATTACAACATCATAATATGGAGCCAGTGACTTCTCCAATGGTGGCTTTTTGATTTAGGCCAACAGGAAGCCAAGTCAACGGCTTAAGCCTTTGTCTGCTTGATGTATTAAGTTTCAAAGACAAATTCGCTATCTTTTAGGGAAAAACTTGCCTACAAACATGCCCCTGTCTCCTCCATCCTCAAAAACCCCTTACTCGATTGATCCGTCCATCCTGTTCCATATCTGTCCTCTCTTCTGTGGCCAAACTCCTTGAGAAGAAGACCTTCTCCAAAAGAGGCCTCCACCTCCTCTCTGCCCTTTCTTGTTAACTCTACAGTCTGGCTTCCAAACTCCTTATTCAGTGAATCTGCTCTTTCCAAAGTTACCAATGATTTCTTCATCATCAAATCATTAGATTTGGACTTCTTTCCATCCTTAGCCTTAGCCTCTCTGTATAACCCACATCGCTGATGACTCTCTCCCCCTTGACACTCTCTTCTCTCTAGCTGTCTGTGACCTTCATCTCTCCTAGTTCCCTCCCTACCTGTCTCCTATGCTTTCTCAGTCTCCTTTGCTGGATCCCCATCCAAGTCATGCCCCCAGGCCTCTGTCCTGGGACCTTTTCTCTTGTCCTTTTATACTTTTTCACTTGGTGATATCAGCTCCTCGGGATTCCATTATCATCCCTATGCTGATGATGCTTAGCTCTACTCATCTAGACCTTCCTTCTAACCCCCAGTCCCACACCTCCAATTGCCTATTAAACATTATCTTCAATTCAACATGTCCTAAAATGCAACTCATTGTTTTTTCTCCTCTGTCTTCTCCTCTTCTTTGTTGTTGTTCAGTCCTGTCTGACTCTTTGGGGGTTTTTTGGCAAAGATACTGGAGTGGTTTGCTGTTTCCTTCATTTCTTTCTCCAGCTCATTTTACATATGGGGAAACTGAGGCTTGCCCAGAGTCACATAGCTGGTAAGTGCCTGGGGCCAGATTTGAATTCGTGAGGCGGAGTCTTTCTGACTCCAGGCCTGGCACTCTATCTACTGCAGCGCCACCTAACTGCCCCTCCTCTTCCTAAATTTCCTATTATTTTTAAGGGCACCACCATCTTTACAGTAATCCTGCCTTACAACATAGAAGTTACCCATCCCCCTCCTCACTCTCTCTCATCCCCCATATCCAATGGATTGCCAAGTACCGTCAATTCTACCTTCTGTGTGCATTTCTTGTATACGCTCTCTTCTATCCTCTGACACTGATACCACCCAGACATGGGCCCTCCTCTGATACTGACACCACCCAGGCATGGGCCCTCCTCACCTACACCTGCATTACTGCAATAATTTCTTTGCTTCAAGTCTTTCCCCTCCTCCACTCCATCCTTCACTTAGCTGCCAAACTGATCTTCCTAAAACACAGGTCTGCCCATATCACTCTATAATATAAGGGAGCCCCAGTGGCTCCCTAGCAGTCTCAGGATCAAATATAAAATCTTCTGCTTGGCACTCCCAGCCCTTCACAATATGGCCTCCTCCCATCTTCCCAGCCTGCTTCTAACTTCCTCACCCCCATGTACTCCACAATCCAGCCAGTGACTCTGGCCTCTTCCCCCCATACCTGGAATCCTCCCCTACCTCAGCTGTGCCCAACTCTTATACTCCCTCCCTTGCTTCAAGTGCCAGCAAAAATTTCACGTTCCTCCAAAAATCTTTCCCAATCCCCCTTCATGGTAGCCTGCCCCTCTGTTGATTATCTCCGATTAATCCTGCATATAACGTGTTTGATCAGAACCGATTGCACAGTGTTCCTTCCCTCGAACCCCAGTAGATTGTGGGCTCCTCCAGGGCTGGGACTGAGGCCTTTCTTTTCTTCTTTGTATCCCCAGTAGTTAGCAGAATGCCTGGCACATAGTAGGTGCCTAATAAGAGCATCATTTATTGGTTCATTCTGTGACAATCAACGGCAGGGAATAGAAATCACACTTAACAGAATTCCCTGGAAAATTAAGTGATCAGAGAGCATCTTTTATTGTTTATGATGTGCCACATGAGGACAAAGAAAAAGCCTAGAGAGCCCCTGTCTCCAATACTGGAGGAGGAAATATGATGCATCTGTATGTGGCCATGGACATATCCCAGGAGGCTACAGGGCACAGAAAGGCCCCTCCAAGAAGGAAGCATTTGAGCTGGGTCTTGGAGGAAGAGAGAGATCTTATGCAGTGGAGGTGACAGAGATAGTACCAAGGTACAGGGATGAGGACAGGAGAGTCCTGTGGGAGGAGCAGCAAGGGCGCCTGTATGAGTGGTCTAGCAAATGTGTGCAAGAAAATAATGCACATTCAAATCTGAACTCAGGCACTTACTAGCTGGGTGATCCTGGCCAACTTACTTCAATCTGTTTGCCTCAGTTTCCTCATCTGTAAAATGAGCTGGAAAAGGAAATGGCAAATCACTCCAGGATCTCTGCCAAGAAAACCCCAAATGGAGTCACAAAGAGTCAGACACAACTGAAAAATGACTGAACAGTAGGAAGGGACCAGGTTGGAAAGAGTCTTAAATAAAAAACAGAGGAGTTTATATATGATTTAAGGTGAAATGAGGAGCTCCTATGGTTTATGGAGTGGGAAACTGACATGTTCAGACCTACAGATTAGGAAAATCACTTTGGCAGCTCAGTGGAAGGTAGATTGGAGTGAGACTTGAGGCAAGGAATCCAATTAGGAGGCTACTGTCATAGCCCAAATAAGAAGTGATGAGAATCTCAACTAGGGTAGCTGCCAAATGAGTCAAGACAAGGGGATGTATACACGTCCAGATTACAAGATATGTTAACTAATTGGATATGTAGGAGGAGAGAGAATTGAGGATAACTCGGAGATTGGGAATCTGGGAGACTAGAAGAATGGAGGCCCTTTCAACAGAAAGTTTGCAAAAGAGTGGGTTTTGGGGAAAAGATAAAGATTTCTGTTTTGGACTTGTTGAGTTTGAGTTGCATATGGGCTATCCAGTTAAAATGTCTAAAAAGCCATTGGTGATTCCCACCTGGAGTTCAGGAGAGAGAATAGGCCGGATCAGGGGAGGGGAACCTGCAGCCTTGAGGCCACATGTGGCTTTCTACATCCTTAAGTGAGGCCTTTTGATTGAATCCAAATTTTATAGAGCATTTACAGAACATGGATCTAAAGATCTGGATTAAGAGATCTAGGAATCACATTCCTAGAAACAGTTGAATCCATGAGCTGATGAGATCACCCAGTGAGAGGGTAGAAAGGAAAAAAAAAAAAAGAAAAAAATTTAGACTACCTGAAAGTCATGACCAATAGAAGAGCCTAGATATCATATTTCCAGGCCCATGACCAGTATGTTACCCTACTGAGAAACAGGTTGACAGCCTTACTGACTTCCTATGCACAGAGATAAAACAAGCAGAGATACGAGGTCCAATTGTCACATCATGAACATCAGCCTGCGTAGTGAATTATACCATGAAATCTTGGTGCCCTTGGAAAACACAAGATAGTGGACCAGTGAAGAGCCATTCCATAGAATGTAGATGAGAGGCTGTGTAGTCTACCAGTCTACAAAACCACCCCAGAAAGCAGCCGTCAGCTCCATAGGGGAGCTGGGTCAAACTCATTCAATGAAGAGCTCAGGCTTTGGAGTCAGAGGCCCTACACTCAAAGCCCAGCTCTGATACTCGCTACCTGTATGCCTCTGGCCTAGACATCTCACTTTTCTTGGGCCTTAGTTTCTTCCTTTGTAAAATGAGGGAATTGGACCAAATGATCTCTCAGGTCCTTTCTAGCTTTAAAGCTAAACCCTACAAACATTTCCATGTCTCTATCATTAATTTTTGAAAAAGAACCATTTGGGGGCAGTGAGGTGGCACAGTGGATAGAGCACCGGCCCTGAAGTCAAGAGGACCTGAGTTCAAATTCAGCTTCTGATCAGACACTTGACACTTACTAACTGTGTGACACCAGACAAGTCACTTAACCCCAAATGCCTCACCAATAAACAGATAAACAGATAGATAGATAGATAGATAGATAGACAGATAGACAGACAGTTGATAAATGAATGAATTAATAAATAAATAAAATTAAAATAAAAAGAACTATTTGATTCTATTCAATTCAAATCAACAGATACTGAGCACCTACTATGTGTCAGGCACTGTGCTAGGTGCTAGAGAAACAAAGACAAAGGAAAAAGAGTCTCTTCTTTTAAGGAGCTTACATTCTATAACAGTCAAGAGTATAGACAGATAAATATGTTTACATTAATCATTAGTTGTAAATTAAGGCACTATATAAATGTTACTATAATTGCTATTCTTACTAATCAACAAGAATTAATTAAGCACCTACTCTAGGAACCACGCTGGATGCTAGAGATACAGAGACAAAAAGTCTCTGTGCTCTGTATGTACTCTGGTATCGAACTATTGGGAAAGACAACATATACCTATATAAATATACACAAAACACATATGAGGTAATTGGAGAGGAGATGGATATACCAGCTGCTGGAGAGATCAGGAAAGGTCTCTTAAAGGAGATAGTATTTGAGCTAAGCTTTGAAGGAGAATAGTGTTTCTAAGAAGTGGAAGTGAAGTGGGAAGGCATTCCAGATATGGGGCACAGGTAATGCAAAGGCATGGAGGTGGGCGAATGAATGTTGCCTATGAGGAAGAGCAAGAAGGCCAGTCTGGTTGGACTGTAAAATGCAATAATATAGAATAAGGCTAGAAAGGTAGGTTGGAGCCAGGTTCTGAAGGCCTTTAAATACCAAAATGAGTAGTCTGTATGTGATCTTAGGGCACTACTGGAATTCATTCATTGAAAAGGGCATGAAATAGCGAGATCTGTTTTAGTACTGTCACTTTGGCAGCTGTGCAGAGGATGGATGAGAAAGCAAACACACCAAACATTGAAGGGAAAGATCTTAAATCTGTTATTTCCATTGCTTTCTGAGTTTTCCATACCCCTTCCTTAGTAGCTGTTACTTGGATAGTCCATCTACCATTATAAGGAGACAGTATGGTATAGTGGGAATCATTACTTTGAAATTATCTCTGACATTTACTAGCTGTGTGACCTTGAGCAAGTCACTGTCTCTCTCTGAGACTCAGTTGCCTCATCTGTAAACGGGAATAATTTAATTCACTTAACAAATATTTGTTAAACTCTTGCTATGTGTAAGGCACCATGCTAAGTGGTACAGGAACAAAAGCAGAACTATCTCTGCCTTCAAAGACCCTACATCCTCCTGGGGATCATAGGTCTGCAGCTGAATGGTACCTTACCTCAGAGGCCATAGAGTCCAATCCCTTCATTTTACAGAAACTGAAGCCCAAAGAGATTAGATAACTTGCCCAGGGATACTTGGACAAGTGATAGAAGCAGGATCTTAGCCTAAGTCCTCTGACTCCAAACGCAAAGTTCTTTCTATTGTACATATGTTTATATTTGGTTTAACTGGAATGGAGAGTACAAAAAGGGAAACCATATGAAATGAGACTAGAAAGGTTGATGGGAGTCAGAGTGTTACTGCAGGGGTAGGGAACCTTCAGCCTCGAGGCCACATGTGACCTTCTAGGTCCTCTCGTGTGGCCTTTAGACTGAGTCCAAGTTTGACAGAACAAATCCTTTTATTAAGGGAATTTGTCCTGTGAAGTTAGGATTCAGTCAAAGAGTCACACTTGAGGACCTAGTCCTAGGGGGTCACATGCGGCCTCGAGGCTGCAGGTTCCCTACCCCTGGGGGATTTAAATGTCAAGCTGGAGTTTTTACATTTTATCCTAACGGCAATACTAGAGAGTGATGAAAGATTTTATGGTATGGGGAAGAGACAGTAAAATGTGGTCAGATCTGTGTCTTTGCAGTATCATTTTGGCAGCTGTGTGGATTATCAAAGGAAAGGGATGACATCAGAGGCAGGGAGATGGATTAGGAAGTTACTACAACAGTTCAGCTGAGAGGTGAATGTGGGTCAGAACTAGAGTAGTGGCTGTGTGAGTGGAGGGAAGAAGGCAGATATGGGAGATGTTGAGGTAGAACTGACAAGATGTGGCAATTGACTGAAAAATGGAGTTGGAGAGAGAGAAAAATCAAAACTGACTCCAAGGTTGTACACTTGAGTCCCAATCCCAAAGAATGTTCCAAGCACTGAACAACTGTACTCATTTCACATGCCAGCAAGGTTATGTTTAAGATTCTGCAAGCTAGGCTTCAGCAAAATGTGAACTGAGAATTACCAGAAGAATAGGCTGGTTTTTGAAGAGGCAGAGGAAATAGAGACCAAATTGCCAATATTCACTGGATTATGAAGAAAGAAAGGGAGTTCCAGGAAAATATCTACTTCTGCTTCATTGACTACACTAAAGCCTTTGATTGTGTCAATCACATCAAAATGTGACAAGTCTTCAAAGAGATGGGAGTACCAGATCATCTTATCCATCTCCTGAAGAACCTGTATGCGGGTCAAGAAGCAACAGTCACAACAGAACATGGAATAAGTGATTGGTTTAAGACTGAAAAAGGAGTATAGTAAGGCTGCATATTATTTATTTATTTAACTTAAGGACAGCTAGGTAGCCCAGTGGATAGAGTACCAGGGCTGGAGTCAGGAAGACTTCCTTTTCCTGAGTTCAAATCTGGCCTTACTTACTAGCTGTGTGATCCTGGGCAAGTCACTTCACCCTGTTTGCTTCAGTTTCCTCGTCTGTAAAATGAGCTGGAGAAGTAGGCAGTAAACCACTCTAGTACCTTTGCTAAAAAAGCCTCAAATCAGGTCACAAAGAGCTGGACATGACTGAAAATGATTGAACAACAAAAAATGTATTTAACTTACAAGCAAAGTACATCATGTGAAATGTCAGGTTGGATGAATCAGAAGCTAGAATTAAGGTTAGTGGGAGAAATATCAATAATCTCAATTATGCAAATGATACCACTCTGAAGGCAGAAAATGAAGAGGAATTAAGAAGCTTCTTGATGAGGGTGAAAGAGGAGAGTGTAAAAACTGACTTGAAACTTAACATTAAAAAAACTAAGATCTTGGTGATTGGTCTCATCATTTCCTGGCAAATAAAGAGAGAAGAAATGGAAACAGGATCAGATTTTATATTCTTGGGCTCAAAGATCATTGCAAAAGGCGATTGCATTCACCGAATTAAAAGACGCCTGCTTCTTAGAAGGAAAGCTAGGGCAAATCTGGCCAGCATACTAAAAAGCAGAAACATTACCTTGCCAACAAAGGTCCGTATAGTCAAAGCCATGGTTTTTCCAGTAGTAATGTATGGCTGTGAGAGTTGGACTCTAAGGAACATTGAGTGCTGCAGAATCAATGCTTTTGAATTATGATGCTGGAGAAGACTTTTGAGAGTCCCTTGGACAGCAAGGAGATCAAATCAGTCAATACTTAAATTAATTCAGGCTCTTCACTGGAAGGTCAAACACTGAAGCAGAAGCTTAAATACTTTGGCCACATAATGAGAAGATGGGACTCATGGAAAAAGACCCTGATGTTGGGAAAGATTGAAGGCAAAAGGAAAAGGGGACAGCAATGGATGAGATGAATAGTGTCATGCAAACAACAAACATGAACTTGGACAGCCCTTGAGAGATAATGGAGGAGAGAAGGGCCTGGTATGCTATCATTCATGGGGTCATGAAGAGTCAAACATGAATGAATGACTGAAGAACAAAAAGGTCTGTCACCAGCAGAACCAATGGAGTCCAGCAGCAGTCTACCATTATTTCAGACATGACCAATGCCTATACATATTTGTAATGGATTTTATTTTTCTTTTGTTCTCAACTGGGGGTAGGGAGAAAGTTGGGTGGTAGAATGAGAAGGCAGATTTTTGCTGATGGAAAAAATAATAAAATATAATTTCAAAAAAAGAATAAAGGCTTTGATGAGTACATCATCTTCTGATGTCCTTTTGGTGAGTATCATAGAAGGATCATGGTGTCCTTGGTGCATATGAAGAAGTCGGCAGAGCAGAAAAATGAACTGTACCTTTTAAATGGACTTCATCAAGATGCTTTGATTGAAGTCATCCAGAAGGGGAAAATTGTGTTCCCAGGGCCAGGCAGGACATGTACTGTTTCTTAAATTGGGTGTTCCATCCCTCTTCCCAAGAAAAAGAATACATTCACTTGCATCTGGTCCTTAAGTAGTTGGCCATTCTTGAATTTGCTTGAGAATAGTTTTAACTTCTCTTCAACTGTTCACTGGGTTCTTTATTGAGTGGTTGTTCAGCGAGAAGAGTTAGTTGAGTGAAGGAGGGATGTTTACAAAGTCCCATGAGTCATTTGTATACAGCTGGTATGTAATACCTTATAAGGACAACAAAACTTGAAACTGGCTGTACTGGGCTCTACAATTTCTGATGACTCTATAAGCAGGGATATGGGAATTTGAGTTGGAAGGGACTTTATATAACATATAATTTAAATCCTTCATTTTATTAAGCTAAGGCTCCCAAAAGAGAACCTTTTATACTCCTACTACCCTTTATCACTAGATCAATTGAAAAGGCAACTGGTGTTGGAAGTCAGAGAGTTATGACACCAACTATGACCTTGGGGCAGTCCCTTCCCACTCTCTGTGCCTCCATTTTCCCATATACAAAATGAGAAAGTTAAGACTCATGATCTCTGAGGTCCTTTCCAGCTTTAAATTGATGATAAGGTTGATGAATGATGATAATTTTTAAAAACATGCTCATTAAAATGGACAGTTTTAAAGTTTGAGATTCATATTGAAGACAATCAAAACAATTGACAGTTTACATGTGGGTAACAGGACCCATTAGCACCAGCAAGTGCTAACTGTAAAGATACTGGCCCACATTCCTCCAAGTCTGCCATCTCTGTTGCATAGTTGGAATTTACTTATATAAAAGGAAGTAACAGGAATCCAATAACCATTGTGAAGATACTCCCCAAAATGCAACCACATATAGACAATAATGTGTTTTGCCTGTTGCCAAGAGAGAAGCTGATTATCATGATGTATCCAAGAAACATGACTCCACTAGTCCTGTAGATATAGCAATGGTGGGAACCATCTCCAGTCATCCTGATCTTGCCACTGGACCCACATGACTCTGGAGGAGAAAGTGAGGCTGGTGAATTTGCACAGCCCTCCCTCCCTTAAATCCATTTCACTTGCAAGTCAAGGCATCATCTTCCTGATGTCATGGTCCTCTTTGAGAATGAAGGGCAAACAACAACATAGTAATGGTGGATGTAGAGGAAATTACCTTTCCCTCCCTGGGCCTTAGTTTTCCCAAACGTAAAATGAGGGGAGGTCAGACCAAATGACCTTTATGGTCCCTTCTGGCTCTAAATCTATGAAGGAACTTGCTCAAATTCACACAGCTAGTAGAGGCAGGATTGAAACCCAGTTGTACCAATTCCAATCAGGACACACCTACTAGGAGCAGAGCCCTGTGCTAGGTCCTGGGGAGATAAAAACCCTAGATAAGTCTTATCTAACCCTGTTCCTCATAGAGCTCACAGGCGTGTGTGTGTGTGTGTGTGTGTGTGTGTGTGTGTGTGTGTGTGTAGGTGGAGATAGAGACATAGATAACTGTAATATATAATATTTCATGATCAGTACATTAGGAAAGATGCAACATAAAGTGCTATGTAAGGTCCTGGGGGAAGGTGGTTGATGATAGGGGTTGGGGGCTGGGAGGTCGATCATAGGTGCCTGGATCTAGAGCTAGGAAGGACCTAAGAGGTCATATAATCTAAACCTCTTTCATTTTACAGAGTAGGAAACTGAGGCCCAGGGAGGAAAAGTGATTTAGGATTATAGGATCATAGATCTAGGGCTAGAAGAGACCTAGTCATTTCCACAGAGGAAAGAAAGGTAGAAAGTGGCAGACCTGGGATGATGTGGCATTGGAGTTGGGCTTTAAAGATTGGGTAGGCTTATACTGTGGGCCCAGATGCCATCAGGGTGACCTTGGCTGCCTTCCAAGCTGACCCAGCGACACCTTAGTCTCTTGCCTCCCCACTTCCACTGGTATATTTATGGGCAAATCTAGGGGAGGAAACTCAAAGTATTGTTTCAAAAGGAAGCACAGACAAATGTTGATCCAAGGAACCAAATTCTCTGCTTGTACAGGCTTGTTTACAAGACTCCTAAACTAGGATCCAGGAGACACAGGGTCTAGATGTGGCTCGGATACTCATTCTCCGTATGACTTTGGGTGACTCATTTCCCTTCTCTGGGTCTCAGAGTTTACTCATCTGTGCAATGAGTGTTGGAGGGTTTGGCATAGTAGAGTCCTAGGCTTGGAGTTAGGAAGAAGTGGATTCAAGTACTGCTTCTTACACTTACTAGATGTGTGACCATGGGCAACTCACTTAATCTCTCTGACCCTCAGTTTCTTCATCTGCAAAACGGGATAACAAGGCCTATAGTACCTACCTTGCAGGGTTGTTGATGAGTCTATTAGTGGACGTAAAGTGCTTTGTAGGTACTGTATAAACGCTAATCATTATTATTATGGTTTCTAAGACCTCTTCCATCTTGAATGTCCTATACTATATTCATTAGAGTTGATGTGTAGGGATGAGATACAGTTTTGGGCCATGGGCAAAGTCATTCTAGCATTTCCCCTCCTGAAGTAAGTGAATGTTTGCAAATGTGCATTGTAAGCTACTGGTTTTATAGGAGTGAATACTCATGTTAGTCTGTCCATCCTGTCCATAGACACTAGAGAGGAGAGAATGAGGGGTTCAAGCCAGAAATGGTTCGATGAACCAAGCCATGAACTGAGAAGGCCACATATGAACCAAGAAAAGGTATGGGGTTTAGAGAATGCATAATATCTCTCCTTTTTCTTGTGCTTTAAGGCCTATAAAGGGCGCATTTAGGGTTAGTGCTTGACAACAACTCTGAGAAGTAGGTAATGCTATGGATGAGGAAACTGAGGAACAGAGAAGCTAAGTGACTTTGTATAAAGCCACACAGCCAAGTGAGTGAAAAAGTAGGGCTTGAGCATGTACAAAAATATTTATAGCAGCTCTTTTCATGGTGGCAAAGAATTAGAAATTGAGAGGATGCCCATCATTTGGGGAATGGCTGAAAAAATTATGGTATATGAATGTGATGGAATACTATTGTCCCATAAGAAATGGTGAGCAGGTAAACTTCAGAAAAACCTGGAAAGACTTGTATGAACTGATGCTGAGGGAAGTGAGCAGAACCAGGAGAATGATGTACATAGCAACAGCAACACTGTGCCACGACCAGCTTTGATTGACTTAGCTCTTCTCAACAATGCAATGATCTAAGACAATTCCAAAAGACTCACAATGGAAAATACTATCCATATCCAGAAGAAAGAACTATGGAGTCTGAATGCAGATTGAAGCAGACTATTTTCTCTTTTTTTATTGTTTTTTCCGTCTCATGGTTTTTCCTTTTTGTTCTGATTCTTCTTTCACAACATGACTAATGAGGAAATATGTTTAATATGATCATACATGTATAGCCTATATCAGATTGAATGCCATCTTCAGGAGGGAGAAGTGGAAGAGGGGGAATTTAGAACTCAAAATCTTATAAAAGCAAATATTGCAAACCAAAAATAAATAAATAAATAAATTCTTAAGAATACACTTAAAAAAAAAAAGTAGGGCTTTGGACATAACAGGGTCTCTGCTCTCAAAGGAGCAGAGCAAGGACTCTTTCCAACACACCACAATGAAGTTCCAATCACAACTTGGCTCCATATTTCTTGTGTAACCTTGGGCAAAGTGTCTCCTCTCTTGGCCTCAGTTTTAAATGAACAATCTCAACTAGAGTGTCCCCCAGTTACTTTCCAACTCTCAATACCCTGATCTTCTCCTGCTGCACAACGCTATGGAGCACTGTGATTTGGGGTAGTAAACCTGGAAGCCACGACTCTGTAACCAAGACAGGCTGAAAAGAGAAAGAGAGACCACAGTGCCAGGAGTCTAAGGCCTCTGCTATATATCTATGTCTTGGGCATGGGTGGGGGTGAGAGCTGAGGGAACCTCTGAATAATACCTCAGTATAGGTGCAAACGATTGAGTATGTGGGCCCACTTACATAGTCATGTTAAGTTATATTTATATAGCTGGAAAACAATTGTAGAGTTGAAAAGTCCTGAACCAGGGTGGGGCAGAGCCAAGATGGCAGAGTAAAGGCAGGGATTCATCTGAACTCTACCAAATTCTCCTCCAAACAACATTAAAATAATGCCTCAAATTGAATTCAGGAGTGGCAGAACCAACAAAAGGACAGGGCGAAACAATTTTCTAGCCAAAGACAACTTAGAAGATTGGCAGAAAAAGTCTATCTCACTGGGATGAGAATGGAGTACAGTCCAGCACAGGCAGCACCAATGAAAGCCCCACTCTAGCAAACTATCAGTAGGCCTTGGCAGTGACTAAATCAGTGGCAGTGGCAGCTTTCTTCCAGAGCTTTCAGCCTACATACTGTCATAACAGGGGCGGGGGTCAGAAAACTAGTCAGAAGGAGATTACAAGAGACCTTTTGCTGGCATTGGGTACAGGACTCTGTTGCATTGCCCATAGTAGGTTCTGGGTTGCAGTTCCAGGACAGGAGCCCTGGTCACAGTTACAGGGCAGAAAAGAGTGCTTGTGGTTGCTTACAGACCAGAACACAGTCCAAGAGAACAGTGACCATTCTCCTTTGATCATACCACCTTGGCAGAACTGAAACTTACAGACCCCCCCAAAACTAACTCTTGAACACAGAAGCATGAAAAACTTGAAGCATGGGATAGTGCCCCCTCTATCCTGAGAGCAGAGTTCAACTTTAACATAAAGTCAAAAGTCAAGAAAAAGGCTAGAAAAAAAAAAGATCAATCATCAAAAAAAGAACCAGACCATAAAGTTTCTATGGAGACAGAAAAGATGAAAACACAAACTCAGAAGAAGACAATGAGATCAAAGCAACTACATACAAAGCCTCAAAGAAAAAAAATGTGAATTGCTCTCAGGTCCTAAAAGAGCTCAAAAAGGAGTTTTTTAAATCAACAGAGGCAGAAGAAAAATGGGGGGGGGAATGAAAATGATACAAGAAAGGGTCAATAGCATGGCAAAGGAGGCACAAAAAAGTACTGAAGAAAATAATGCCTTAAGCAGAATAGGCCAAATGTCACAAGAGGTACAAAAATCCACTAAAGAAAAGAATTCCTTACAAAGCGAAAGTGGTCAAATGGAAAAAGACGTACAAAAATTCATTGAAGAAAAGAACTCCTTAAAACTTAGAATTGAGCAAGTGGAAGTTAATGACTCTATGAGACATCAAGAAACAATTAAATAAAATCAAAAGAATGAAAAAAATAGAAGAAAATGTGAAATATCTCATGAGAGAAACAACTGAACTAGAAAATAGATTGAGGAGAGATAATTTAGGAATTATTGGATTACCTGAAATCCATCATCAAAGAAAGATCATTCATATTTCAAAAAATTATCAAGGAAAACTGTCCTGATATTTTAGGTCCACAGGGGTGAGGAACCTGTGGCCTCATTCAAGTTTTACAGAACAAATCCTTTTATTAAGGGGATTTTTGCTGTGAAGTTTGGATTCAGTCAAAGATCCACACTTGAGGACCTGGAGGGCCACATGTGGCCTCTAGGCTGCAGATTCCCCACCCCTATCCTAACATATGTCTTGCCACTGGACTCTGATGATTCTAGAGGAGGGAATGAGGCTGAAGACTTTACACAGCCCTGTCTCACTTACATCCAATTCACTTGCAAGTCAAGACAACCTCTCGATGTCATCAGTCCTCTGAGAATGAAGGATGAACAATAACAACTACCACCACTATATACCAGGCACTATGCTAAGCTTTGGGGATACAAAAGGCAAAAGACAGTCCTTGCCTTCAAAGAGCTTACAATCTAATGGGGGAAATAGTATGCAAACAAATATATACAAAACAAGCTACATACAGGATAAATAGGAAATAATGACAGAAAGAAGGCACTGGAATTCAGAAAAGTTGAGGAAGGTTTCTTGTAGAAGGTAGGATTTTAGTTGGGACTTAAAGGAAACCAGGGAGGGCAGTAGTCAGAGGGGAGGAGGTGTTCCAGGTATGAGGTCAGTCAGAGAGAATGCCAGGGATGGAATGTCTTGTTCACAGAACACCTAGAAGGCCAGTGTCACTGGCCCAAAAAGTACTTGTTGGAGAATAAAGTGTAAGAAGACTGGAAAGATAGGAGGGGGTTATGTTATGAAGGAGTTTGAATGCCAAACAGAGCATTTATTCCTGGAGGCAATAGGAAGGAAAGATAAAAATTAGTATGAACATTGATGAAAGAATAAAAACAAGAAAAGAATATGTCCTTGTGTCTGGAATGGCCTCTTCCATCCCTTTTGTCCTCAACCCCATTGATATCCTCCCCATCCTTTCAGGTTCAACTTCAGTGTTGTCCCCTCCTTCATTGACCCTTCCAATTTCCTATGTAGGAAATGTTCATATTCTCTCATCTTATTTTCCTGCTGCTAGCATTCCTCTTATATGCTTACTATATGCATATTTTTGTTCTAGCTACATAAAAGGGGATGGGTTTGGTCTTGTTGCCCATAGTTTTATCATAAAATAACTCCAGCCTGACTTATTTAAAACAAGTTATCAATGCTAAAAAAAATTAGAAATAGGGGGAGACATTTACTATTGCATATTTTCTTATTCTAATTGTATAGCTATGGAACTGAGGTTTAGAGAGATTAAATAGAACCATAGAACCTAGAACTGGAAAAGACTTTAGATGTTATTGAATTAAAGCTTTTGTTTTATGGATGAAAGTGAGTCCTGGAGAGGTTAGCTGATCGCCTTAGTCACACAGATAGCAATTAGATCCTGGATTTAAATCCATGCCCTTTGGTTCCAAATTCAAAACTCTGTCTACCACGCCATGCTGTGCCATCTATGGTGAAAGGTGGAGGGAGGGAATAGCTAGCTAGCATTTCCACAGTTAGCATTTGGATAATGCTTTAAAGTTTGCAAATCACTTTAAGAACATGATCTCGTTTTATCTTCACAGCAACCCTGGAGATAGGTGGTATTGTTCTATCTATTTTGCAAATGAGATATAATGGATCAAGCACTGAACTTGGGGTCTGAAGGACTTATATTTGGATCCTACCTCAGATATTTATCAGCTCTGTGACCCTAGAAATACTTAATCTCTCAGGCCTCAGTGTCCTTATCTGTAAAATGGGGATAATAATGATAGTCACAGGGTTATTAAATGAGGTGATGTATGTAAAAGCACTTTGCAAGTTTTAAAGCATCATATAAATGCCAATTATTATTTTTATTGTTGTTGTTAAGGTCATTGAACTAGTTAAATGCCACAGCTGGTATATAACTTTATGTCTTCTGAATCCAAGTACAAAACACTTTCTACTACATCATGGATTTGATGGCCAAAGTCCATCATAGTCCATCATGGAACATAGTAGGGTTCATGTAACTGCATAGTGAGAAAGAAGGCTAAAAACACAAGTTGGAGTTAAGTTGTGGAGGGCCTTGAATGTTAGGCCAACAAGGTTGATGAGAGGAACCAATGAAGGTTTTTGAACAAAGGGCTGATATGATGAAAGTGCTGTTCTAGGAAGATCCCCCAGTGATGATGGGTAGAATGGGCACAGATTAGGATGAGTGATACCTTGGGTAGCCTGGAAAGGGAAATGCTGAAAGGAAGTTGAAGAGCTAAAGACAAAGATGTCTCTTTCACAAATTTGCCTGAGGCTGGCTTAAGTACTGAGCTCTAGTTACTATGAAACTTTTCTAAGGGAATTCACTGGTCTATAGCTGTGGGATCAGTCTAATGGTTAAAAAGCAATTAAAGATTCCACTGAAGACTATTACTGGGGTTCTCCAACTCAGCTAATACTCATCTCACTAAAGGGCAGTTGTTAGAGTGTTGGCTTGGAGTCAGGAAAATCTGAGTTCAAATCCTGCCCCAGAAATGCACACACTAGCTAGGCAGCTTTGGGCAAGTGATTCAACTTCTTTCAGTCCCTTTTTCTCTATTCATAAAATAGACTGCAGACCTTAAAACGCTATGTAAATGCTAGTCACTACAACAACAACAAAGTATCCCAAAATGCTTTATGACAGGATGGGTGCATATCAAAGTGATATGGTCCTGGTTAAAAACCTGAGAGGTCCACTGATTATTGGAACAGATTAGGCATATAAACACACTGAAGCAAAGGAACCTAGTAGTCTAGTGTTCAATAAACCCCAAAGACCCAAGTCATATATTGGAGTAAAGACCATTATTCTATAAAAACTATGGGAAAATTAGAAAGCAGCCTGGCAGAAATTAGGTTGAGATCAACACCTCACACCATATACCAAGATAAGCTCCAAATGGATACATGACTTGAATATAAAGGTCCCATTATAAACAAATTAGATGAACAAGAAAAATATTATCTTTCAGATCTATGCCTAAGGAAGAGTTCACGACCAAACAAGAAATATTGCAGAATAGATAAGATAAAATGGACAATTTTCATTATATAAAATCAAAGTTTTTAACAAAACCAATGGAGCTAAAATTAGAAGGGAAGCAATTCATTGGGGGAAATAATTTTAAGCAAATTTTTCTGATAAAGTTCTCATTTCCAAGATACAGAATGAATTGGATCAAATTTATAAGGATAAGAGCCATTTCCACCCATCCTCCAGTCAGCCACCAGAATGATTTTCCTAAAACACAGAGCAGATCATGTCACTCCCATACTCAATAAACTCCAGCAGCTTTGGATAGTGCTCTGTTTGGCATTCAAAGCCCTTTATAATTTAGCCCCCTCCTACCTTTCTAGTCTTCTTATACCTCATTCCCCAACATGTATTCTTTGATGCAGTGACACATATCTCCTGGCTGTTCCATGAATAAATAACTCCATCTCTGTGCTTCTGGCATTCTCTTCTTCTGCTCTGACTGCCACCCTCCCTGGCTTCTTTTAAGTCCCAACTAAAATCCCACCTTTCTACAAAAAGCCTTCCTCAACCTTTCTTAATTCCAGTGACTTCCCTCAGTCATTATTTCCTATTTATCCTATTTATAGCTTGCTTTGTGTATATTTTTTTGCATAATGTCTCCCCAATTAGACTGTAAATTCCTTGAGGGCAGAAACTAACTAGTTTTTGCCTCCTTTTTGTGTAGCTTAGCACTTAGTAGATACTTCAATAAACATTGGTTAGTTGGTGGATTGATTGATTCCCAATTGAAAAATGGTCAAAGGACCATTTATGGCTGTTCTCAATAGAAGAAATTCCAGCTATCAACGAACATATGGAAAAATGCTCCAAATCATTAATATTTGGAGAAACACATATTAAAACAACTCTGAGGTTTTAGTATACACCTATCAGATTGTAAAAGTTGACAAAAAATAAAAATGACAAATATTGGAAGGGCTATGGGAATGAAGACACATTAATTCATTCTTGGTAGATCTGTAAATAGTCCAATCATTCTCCAAAACCATTTGGAACTGCTCCCAAAAGTTCACTAAACTACACATACCCTGTGACCCCGTGGTGCCACTTCCAGGATTATACCCCAAGTCAGTAAAAAAAAAAAAAAGATGAAAAGCAGCCATACATGCTAAACTAGAAGCTTTCTTTGTGGTGGCTAAGAAGTGGAAACAAAGAGGATGCCCATCAACTGGGGAAACACTGAACAAATTATGATGTATGAATGTAAAGAAATAGTATTATGCCATAAGAAATTATGAAAGAGAATATTTCAGAGAAACTTTGGAAGACTTGCATGAAATAGTATAGAGGGAAGTGAAAAGAACTAGAAAAACAAGTTATATGGCAATAGCAATATTGTAAAGACAAACAATTGTGAAAGGCTTAAGAACTCTGATCTCTTCTAACAAAGACTCAAGGCACAGGACTTATTCAGGGATTTGTTTTACTGGGTAGATTTTTTACAATTTCTTTTTCTTTTTCATAGGAAGATGGAGAAAAATAGATTTTTCTTTAAAAAATAGATTTTTTTGCAGCTAGAAAAAAATTGTTTTAAAAAGAGAAGCCATTTATTCTCATAAGAGTGAGGTTTCTACCCACATCCAATTAACATAATTACAGAAGGCCTAGATAGCTTCATTGAATTAAAGAATCAAAAAGTGAAAAATTCCTTAATATCTGAGAGCATTAAAATGCTTTGATCACTAGAAAAATACAAGTGAAACCACATAGGAGACATCTTTTGATTGACTGAAAAAAAACAGAAACACTTCTGGGCCTATATACAAACCAGCAAGCCAGTTCTTTGTCATGTGGTCCAATGCAATGTAGGGATGGAGGAATGTAGTGAGAAGGAATCCCTTGGGGATGTGGGCATGACAGTGTTAGCTTCCCAGTCCCTCAGGACTACTCTGAGGACCTTTAGAAAGCAGTCTGATGCCCACTTAGAGGGACCCAACCTGTGAGTACTAGTGCCTACTGGGAGGTGCTAGTGGAGCTGCCACATTAAAATAGCATAGGGAGAACAGAAACCTGAGGTCCACTCACTCACAAAGGCATGCAAGATTGGGGGGGGGGGGGAAGGGGAGGAAGATTGTCAGTTAAAATGATAGTGAGGCATACTTGTAGAGAACACACCTGGCCAAATCGACTTACAACTCAGGGGGGCAGCAGGGCCTCAACGTCCTTTTTTCTTGGCAGAGTCGTCATGATGTCAATGGCTGTGTTGGTGGTTGGCAAGTCCCTCCACTGCTGGGCTGGGCTGGGCTGGCTCCTCTCAGGGTGCATCATAGCTAGCTGATGGATGGGGACTTTACCTGACTTTGCTCTTTACAGATCAAAGCTTGCTGGCTGCGTTGATCAATGTGCTGTCAGCCTGGCCAGAGAAGGTCACAAAGCAGCTAAGCTGGCTCCTCCCTCCCCAGCTGGGCTTGGGCTCCTGGGTGGGTAGTTTGGCCAATGGGCATCCTTCTGCTAGGCTGCTGTCCTACAGGGCCTGGCAGTCAGGCTGTTCAGGAATGGGCATTGTCTGTTTCCTGGGAGGGAGGTTCATTGTCTACTCAGACCTTTGCATATGCAGTTGAGCTATTCCTAGGTGTGGAATGCTTGGAATGCTTCCTTTACATCAGAAAGGGTTCCCTTTCCCATCTTTTGGGCTTTCCCATTTTAAAAATGCTGTACTTGACAAACATCAACTAAAAAGAGCATTATATTGGTAGTAGAATAGAAAGTGAGGACTGCATGTAAAAATAGGAATCTTGTTATAGGTCGCTTGCTTTTCTTTTTAAAATATATAATAAATTCAACATGTGATTTTAGTTTTTAAATACATTTTTGCTGTCTTTTGTTTTCCCTTTTCTACCCCCTCCCAGAGAGCTATCCTATTTAACAAAGAATAGTTTTTTAAAAGAAAGGAAGGTTTGTTTAATCAGCAAAATTGATTAATATAAGAGGAAAAAAAAATCTGATAATCTATGTAATATTGTGCACCTGTGGACCCCTATCTGAAAACGAGTGGGGGGAGGTAGAAAGGTGTCTTCATAGCTCTTCTTTTGGGCCAAGCTGAACATGCAATTTGGCCAAACTGGCCTGTTTGTCTCTCATTCCTTCTGGGATTCCTTCTATGTATTTCAAAAAAGATGTTTCAATCATTCTCTCTCTCTCTCTTTCTCTTTCTCTCTCTCTCTCTCTCTCTCTCTCTCTTTCTCTTCCTCTCCTGCAACCCAATTCCAACTCTTTCCAACACCACCCCAAATTGAGACAAAAGATAAGTAAAACCTTTGTAAAACACATTTCTCCAAAACCGAACTCATCATCTCTCCCCCTCAACTCTCCCCTCTTCCTAACTTCCCTATTAAGGTTGAGGGAACTACCATCCTCGCATTCATCTAGGCCAGGGGTAGGGAACCTGAAACCTCAAGGCCACATGTGACCTTCTAGGCCTTGGGTTCAGCCTTTTGACTAAGTCCAAGTTTTACAGAACAAATCTTTTATTTTTTTTTAAATTAAGTTTTGTTAATTTTTAGTTTACATCATTCATTTCCACAAGATTTTGAGTTACAAATTTTCTCCCCATCTTTCCCCTACCCACCACCCCAAAACAGTGATCCCACTGTATACCCCCTCCCCCAATCTGCTCTCTCCTATATCCTCCCCCATCACCCCACTGACTTTCTGGTTGAGTGAGATGGATCTCCTTATCCCAGTGCCTGTATATCTTAATTCCCAGTTGTATGTAAATAATAATGATAATAATAATTATATATATATACATATATATATATATATATTTTTTTTTTAACATTTGATTATAGAACTTTAAATTCTAGATTCTTTCCCTTCCTCCCTCGTCAACCACCCCCACTGGAAAGACAAGCAATTCAATACAGGCTATACACGTGTAGTTATGCAGAACATCTCCACAATGGACATATTGTGAAAGACTGACTATATTTCCCTCCTTCTTATCCCGCCCC
>CM053582.1:25940929-25971709 GCA_028627135.1 Pseudochirops cupreus | reverse complement strand
AGCTGACTTTAGTAGGAAGTATCTTTGTGTGCGTTTTGGAGTTCTAGGATTGGTTTAGAATCCTATTTCATGGGTATTTTGGGGTGGCTATGTGAGAGCTGCGATATGTTGCTGCTGCTATGCCGCCATCTTGGCTCTGCCCCCCAAGTCACTTTACTTCTGTGGGCCTCAGTTTCCTCATTGGAAAATGAGAAGATTGTACTAGATAACCTCTGGGAGTCTTGATGACCCTATGGCTGGAAAATTGCAGTATTCTCTTCACTGGACTCCCTGTCTTGTTTCTGCTGCCTCATATAGTGCTTTCAGATCAATTAGTCTAACATACTACTTTACATGTATTATTTCTTCAGTAACTTCCCATTACCTGTAAAATGCAAGTTCCTCAGACTGGCTTTCAAGGCATTCTCCAATCTAGCTCTTCATCTGTCTCTTCCTCTTTCAACTCCTAACCTTTCCTTCCACAAATCATATGCTCTGGCTAAACTTCAATACTTTTCCCCCAGTATGCTGAGAATGGTTGCACTGGTGCCCACAGTGGATCCACTTGCCTTGAATGTACTGCCTTCTGTGTATCAAAGGCCTTGGTGCCTTTCAAGGGTCTGCTGAGGTTCTCACCTTTGCAACTATGCCTTCTGGGAACACTCACTTTCTGTAGCACTTGGTAAATGCCCTAATGCTTTGTTTCCATACATGCCTATTACCCCAAATAGAGTAAGTCCCTCAAGGCCAAGGACTACACAATATCTATGAAGAGGTTACCCATAAAGAGGGTTAGGGTTGCTCTGGAGATTCCAAAATACCAACACGCCAGGTCCTGCTGAATGAATTCCACTCAAGTCTTCTCAGCCAAAGGAAAGTAAAGTTTATTAATAGTTCATTAAAAGTTTGCCATATGGGGTAGACTCTTAGGGAGCCTAGGTATCTGTGATTGGGCAAGCAAGCCAGAGTAAGTCTGTGCTAGGTCATTCTGTGGCGCTCTCATACCACATGGAGGGAAGATGGGGTCTTAAATATAGAGGAATCTAGGGGTGGTCTAGAGGAGGAGTTTGGGGAGGGTCTTCAGGAGGAGTCCATGAGGTCAGACTCCAGTAATGAGTTTGGGGAAGGTCTTCAGGAGGAGTTAATGAGGCCAATGCAAGGGTGGATTGGTATTTTGATAGGCTCAAGGGTGGGAAGTAGATGGACAATGGAGGGCTAGGCTAGTAACAGAGATCTGGGTTGAGCCACAATGAAAAGCTTATGGCCTCTGCAAATGCCTCATCAAGTGGGAAGATTCAATCAGAGTTCAAGGGGTTTCCCAGAACCTGTACCTCAAAGATTCAAGGAGAGCTCAAGGAGGTTCCCAGAGCCTGCACCTCATCATTTATATCCCATACCCTATACTACCACTTACCTCTGTACCTACTACATAGAGCTGACACCAAGTACATATATGCTGATGAGGCGATTCTGTCTTCTGGCATATCTGGCACTACTTTCCCAAGTCATGTCCACTGTTATAGCAGTTGTGCCAGTACAGAGGGGCAAATGTGTTTGTTGGTGAGGATACTGTGTCCAGACATCCCTCCGTCTAGTTCATTCATTCTCTCTGGTTTTCCATGCTGCTGTGGCTCAAGACGGTCATCAAATAGTGGCCAGCCTTTGGTGATGGCCAAGCCAGTCCCTTATAGCGATCATACCTGTGCTTGGAGTTTGTCCAGCTTAGTATGGCTTAGCTGGCACAGCCTTTCAGGAGCCCAGGAGGTAGGAGGAGGCACTGGAGTTGGACTTTAGAGGAACATTTCCTGATGTAATTAACCCCACCCAGTGGCTGCCCTTTGTTTTAAATTGGATTTCTTTGTGTAACACAAATGTGATTTCAGTTAAATTCAATTTACTTTGACTTCTTAGTTGAGTGCCTTTTCCTATGTGTGGCTGCTTTAATCATTTTAAGTCTCAACAATCTCTCTTTGAATGGGGAATTTCTGTGAAATGCCATTTCTCTAAGATGGGGTCTTCAATTTTTTTTTCTTTCAGGTCTTATTACAATGGTTATACTCAGAATATGAACAAGGACGAAAATTGACTTTGGAAATAATTTTATCTTCTTCACATCATCATGACTGTGGACTGCCTTTGATTATCATTTGGCTCATTAATTTGTGACAGAAAACCTATCAGTGATTGAACATAATTGCAAAAGTGTAATATCTCTATATCTCGATCTTTATCTCTGTTGAGATAAAGATCGAGATATATCTGTATAAATTGATGTATAACTTGTATTGGAAAGACGCCGGCACATCGTGTTCATCGTGTTACAGAGACCTATGATAGTTTTGTTGAGTGACTCCTGTGAAATGATTTGAAGAAACTATCTTTTTATATCAATACCTTGTTGTACAAAAGACTTTTATTAAAGCAATGTTTGTTATTTGATTATCTTTCTCTAATTCACTTTGATTGTTGAGGTACTGTTTTCCCTCAGGGTTAGAGGATTAGAAGGCTAAGCTTGAAGGAAATGAAAACAACCATACTTGGGTTTATTCTCTAGCTATGAGCATTAATGTTAGAACCTCTGCCCTCTCAGTGTTTCTAAAAGTGAAATTTAAGTTAAGACTATGTGGGAGATACAATATAGAGTCCCAGGGAATCCCAGACATCCTAGGGTCTCACCGGATAGCCAAACCCGCTGGTTCACCTATTGAGCTAGCGAGCTAACCAATTGGATGGCAAACTTGAAAGCCGCTGAAGTTTTTATCAAAACAGCCATCTTTTGTGGTCCTCGGGGAGGTCTCTTTCTTTGGCCTAATGGGCCTCATAAAAGGAAGCCAGGTATTAGGTTAGCCTCTAGGCCCGCTGGCTTCTCTCTCTCTCTCTCTCTCTCTCTCTCTCTCTCTCTCTTTCTCTCTTTCCAATGTTTTATGTTAATAGGCAGAATAATGACTACTGCCTTTTGCTAGCCCTTATCCATAAATGGCAAACCTAAGCTGGGCTTAGCCGATGCTGGGCTGTTTGTTTGGTTTGGGGATCGATTACTTGCCCTAAACCTAGGTGTAGGAACTGTTCCATTTCTGTCAGGTATTTGGTAGGGTTCTTTTGTTCTTGAAAAAAGATGTCTTCTGGACCTTTTTACAGACCATGAGCATGCCTTGCCACGGTAATATGTTCATTGAGTATGTTAGCATCAGCCTAAACACATAGCTCTGATGGTGATTTTTGTAGGAAATGGAACTTGGCTTCTAAAAAAGTTTTGTGTATAATCTTTCATAGGCCCATTTCTTTTTTGGGGGGGTTCAGTTTCTAGGATATATTGTTCATGTCCATAGCACTGGTCATGTCATGTCTGAAAAAAAAAGCACATGAATGTAATCATGATGTTGTGGCTAAAGGGCTGGCCCTGGAGTCAGGGAGATCTGAATTTGAAACTAGCCTCTTCTATGTCCTAGCTGTGTGACCCTGGGCAAGTCACTTAACCTCTCTGAGCCTCAGTTTCCTCATCTGTAAAATGGGGATAATAATCATACCTACCTCACAGGGTTGTTGTGAGGATCAAATGCGATAATGGATGTAAAGCATTTGCAAAGCGTTATATAACTGTCAGTTATTATTTTCTGCTTTGAACTTTGTAAAGAATCTGGAAGTGATTCTGATTTCTCTGCCCAGCTCAAGTCACCACTCAAATGTGGATGAAAAGGCATATGGAGGAGAGAAATGATTTAAAGACAAAAATAAACCATATCTGAATTTTACATTTAATTAAACATTTGTTTTTGGTGGTCCTTTTAATGTTCAGCAGCTCCAAGTTTTATGTATCTTATGAAACAGTTATTCTTGAGTTAAATATGGAGAAAAGGAACACTGGGGTGTGTAGAGAGGCTAGAACTGACCTGGGCAGCTTAATTTAGAATAATGAAGTCACAGCACACAGAGAGACCTTAGAAATCAGTCATTTTCCAGAAGGGGAAACTGAGGCCCAGAGAGGGAAAGTAACTTGCCCAACATTGTGGACAGTAACAAGTAATGGGGCCAAGGTCTTTACCCAAGTCTTTTACTTTAAATCCAGTGCTCTCTCCACTGTGCCACACTTGAGGCAAATGCTAGGTGTCCTGGGGTACCAGAAGTGGAAGAAGTGGAACCTGCCCTCAAGAAGATTATAGTCTTCTTGGAAACACAAGGAAGAGGGTGAAAGAGCCACTGATTCAACAAACATTTCTTAATACCAGGACAAATTTGTCAGTGCTCTCAAGAAGTTTACATTACTGATAATATGTGAACAGATAAGGAAATATGAGATGATTTGATGAAAGAGAAACCACTAGTAACTGGGGGGATTGGGAAAAGTTTTCTGTAGGAGGTAGCTCCTGAGCTTAGCCTTGAAGGAAGCTGAAGATTCTAAGGGGTGAAGGGGAAGTAGAGGCCAGGCATGGGGGACAGCTGTAGGTGGGCCAGTTGGGCTGGAATGTAAAATGCCCGAAGGGGAGTCATGTAAAATAAACTTGGAAAGGAAGGCAGGCTGGCGCAATTGGGAAGGGCTTTAAATGCCAAACTGAGGAGTTAGGATTTGATCCTGGAGGCAATAGGGAACCAATGAAAGGTTTTGAGCTGGGGAAGGACAAATCAAAACCCGCATTCTTATTAAGTGCCAGGCACCTTGTGAGATACAAAAAAAAAAAGGTAAAAACATGGCCCCTGCCTTCAAGAGGCCCACATTCCAAAGGGTATAACAACATGCAAACAACTAGATACATACAAGATATATGCAGTGTGAATCAGTCAATCAACTCTGGGCCAGGCACTGTGCTAAATTCTAGGGGCACAAAAAGAGACAAAAGACAGTCCCTGCCCTCAAGGAGTTTACAATCTCATGGGGGGAATGCAAACAAGTAGACACAAAGCAAGCTACTTATAGGATGAAGAGGAAATCATTAAGAGAGGAAAAGTACTGGAATTAAGAGAAGTTAGAGAAGGTTTCCTATAGGAGGTGAAAGGCCACTTGCAGAAGTTGGGATGAGCTCTTGAAAAAGGCTCTGTTGTTCAGCCTGACTCTCCATGAACCCATCTGGGGTTTTCTTAGCAAACATACTAGAGCTGTTTGCCATTGGCTTCTCCAGCTCATTTTATAGATGAGGAAACTGAGGCAAACAGGGTGAAGTGATTTGCCTAGGGTCACACAACCAGCAAGTGTTTGAGGTCAAATCTGAACTCAGGAAGATGAGTCTTCATGATGAGCTGGAGAAGGAAATGGCAAACCAGTCCAGTTTCTTTGCCAAGAAAACCCCAAATGGGGTCAGGAAGACTCAGACATGACTGAAATGACTGAACAACAAACAGGTATGGAATGTTGGGTGTGCTGTCAGGGTGGAATGTTGATTGGCTTTCCATAACTGTTTTGTTTTGTTTTGAAATTAAACCTGAGGATGGCTTATTGGAGAAGGGAGGAGTATTAGTGGTGGGAGCCAAAAAACAAAAGGCATCAGGGAAACTTTTTTCAAAAGAAAAAAAACGAGCGTTCTGGATCTAGAGTAGATGCCCAGGTGAGCAGGGAATCTTTGAGGGAGGGGCTGTGAGAAGAATAGTCTGGCTTGAGGCAGGGGGTACCAGGTGTCAGAAAACTAGAAAAGAAGCTGTCTGATATATTTCTGAAATTTTGTACAACTTCTCAGCTTTTGATTTCCAAAGGAGAAAAATCAAGAAAGACTTCAGTTTAAGCTCTGCCTCTGACATTAGCCATGTGACTCTGGCCAAGTCATTTCCCTTTGGACCTCGGTTTCCTGATTTGTAAAATATAACACGCTACTTGCCTCATGGATGACCTCAAGTGGCCATATCTAGGAAACAAGAGACAGATACTGGTTTTCATAGATTGAGAACTAGAGGGGATCTTAAGAATTTATCTAAGCCAACCCCATCATTTTACAGAGTAGGAGACTAAGACCCAGCCTTGGACCCAGTGACACTGGTGTCCCAGCTAGATCCACCTCCCAGTTTGGCCATTTCCTCTGGCAGTCTGCCATTCCTGGATCGCTCTTCCTCCTTGGCTCTGCCTCCTGACTCCCCTGACTTCCTTCAAGTCCCAGCTAAAATCCCCCCTTCTGCAGGAAGCCCTTCCTGGTTCCCCTTAACACCAGTAGCTTCCTTCTGTTGATCATTTCCTATTTATCCTGTCTATGGCTTGCTTGTACATAGTCATTTGCATGTTGTCTCTCCATTCAATTGGAAGCTCCTTGTGGGCAGAAGCTGTCTTTTGCCTTTCTTTGCATCCCTACCACTTAGCACACAGTGCGTGGCACAGAGTAAGCACTTAATAAATGCCTGTTGGCTGACTATTGACGCATTTTTCAGGGAGCTGTGAAGTTGGTTTAGGGGCAAAATACATTATGTTTCTTCTCCCAAATGCAGACAATTTTTCTTTCAAGCAATATAGTAATAATACCTCAGACACACATTGTCAGTGGGAAAAGAACAAAGCCATCTTAAAGGCAGCAGGTAATCGAAAATCTAATCAGGAAAGAGGGAGAGAAGCAGTTGTCACTAGGGAGAAATGATTCATTCGGAAAGCAGCTGGCAAACAGGAAGCCCGCAGCAAGAAATCGGTCTGCTAATACTTGTAATTAGCTGCCCCTGCAGGTGGATCTGACATTTCAAAGTGCTTCTGCTTGCGTCTGTCCCAGTTTCAAAAGGGCGAAGTGTTTCTCGACTTGGGATTTCTCAGAAAGATTCTGAGAACAGCAGGCCCTATGACGAGCTTTCTTTATGAAAGGTGAGGTGCAAAGTGTACAGCCGGTGCCAAGAGATACCTCTTCGGATTTCAACGTTAATTAATTCAACCAGCATTTCTCAGGTTTCTGCTCTGTGCCAAGCAGTGTGCTAGGTGTTAGAAATACAAATAGTGGCAACTAGGTGGTGGTGTGGCCTCGGTCCAAAAGACCTGGGTTCAAATCCAGCTGCTGGTACTTACTACCCTAGGACAAGTCACTCTACTTCTGTTTGCCTCCGTTTCCTCCCCCCATCAAAAGGGGATGATAATAGCACCTGCCTCCCAGGGTTATTGTGAGGATCAAATGAGACAATAAAAGTGTGCAGATATTAAAATATTACGTAAATACTAGCTACTATTTTAAAAAATATTTTATTGATATTTCACTTTTATATCCTCTACATTTCCCAAGATAATTTTCTGCCTTCCCCCTTCCATAGAGTCAACTCCCACAGCATAAAGAGGGAGAAAATATTCACCAACTAACCATGATACAGAAAAAAGAGGGGCTGACATTATACTTAGTATTCCATCTCTGCAATGGAACAGGAAGGTATCTTCTCATCTCTTTTGGGGGAATCAAGCTTGGTCGTTAACATTTTGAATCATTTTGTTTTGTTTTGTTGCTATCCTTTTCTCCTATTTACATTGTTGTGGTTATTGTACGGACTGTTTTCTTAGTTCTGCTTAGTTTACTCTGAATCAGTTCACATAAGTCCTTCCCATATTTCTTTGTATTCATCACTTCTTACACCACAGTAATATCCCACTATTCATGTATAATAATATTCTTATAAGATCATCGACTTGGGGCTAGAATGGCTCGAAGAGGCCATTAAACTCCCTATTTTACAGTTGAGGAAACTAAGGCACAGTAAAGTTTAGTGACTTGCTCAGGATCATACATGAAGTGTGTGTGTGTGTGTGTGTGTGTGCGTGTGTGTGTGAGAGAGAGAGAGAGAGAGAGAGAGAAGAAGAAGAAGAAGAGAGAGAGAGAGAGAGAGAGAGAGAGAGAGAGAGAGAGAAAGAGAGAGAGCGAGAAAGAGAGGCCCTATTTGAAGGCAGGTCTTTTTTGAAGGCAGGTCTTCCCAGCTCTGTCTTTCACTCTATCTACTACAACAGGTTGACTCTCTTTTAGCCGTTTCTCAACTGATGGACATGTACAGCAATTCTAGTTCTTGGAGAATATGAAAAAAAAATAGCTGCTGTAAATATTTTGGCGCATATGGGTCCTTTTTTTCATTGACTTTGGCATACATGCCCATGAGTGGAATCTCTGGGTCAAAGGGCATGGATGTTCTAGTCACTTTCCCCCAATTCCAAATTCCAGCTCTTCCAACAAGGCATTTATGGACTGCCAGCTATTATTATTGTTATTAAATGCAAAACCAAAAGTCCTCACCCTCAAACCAATTACATTCTGGGAGGGAGGGATAGTGTTGGGAAGAGAAGAGAACACGGACCCAGATAAAGAAATATTATTTAAGTAAATATAAAATATATACATATTAAATATGAAGTAATTTCTGGAAGGGGAGGATGAGGCCAAAGTGTAGGAAGTGGCACTTGAGCACTTAAGTTGAAAGAAGGCTGGGATTCTAAAAGCTGGAGGTGAGGAGATTGCATTCTAGGCATGGGATACTGACTGCAAAAACATGGAGGAGGGAGATGGAACATTGTCTGGAAACATTTACTCAAGTAGGCCAGTTAGGATGGAATGTAGAGATGTAGGAGAATAATATATTATTCATTCCACAAACATTCATTCAACAACTATGATGCAGGATCACAGAGAGGCAGGATGGCATTGTGAATGAATAGGGGGCTGGCCTTGGAGTCAGGATCTGGGTTCAAGTCCTATTTCTCATACGTACTAGCTGTGTGAAGGGGCAAATTGCTGAACTTCTCATTGCCCCTAGATAATTCTTTAATCCTGAGCTCTAGAAAAGTTGCTGATCTGTATTGGTGGAAAACATTTCTACAAGGGGAGTTTCCTACACAGAAGATCCTCCTTTGGGAGGACCTGGATCTGTGATTTCTCATGTGTAGGAAAGTTCCCTTGTGGAAATTCTTTAGAGCTGGAAAAGACCCTGAGGTCATCTAGTCCAAGCCCTTTGTTTGACAGATGAAGAAACTGAAATCCAGAGAAGTGAAATGATTTGTCCAGTGTCACACAGGTCCTGAATAAAGCTAGGCTTCAATCCTGGGTCCTTTGACTACAAATCCAATGGCTCATTATACTGTGCCCTCTCTGCAGGGTGCCCTGCTAGGTCCTAAGGATACAAAGCAGATCAACAACAGCATGATTTCTGCACTGAAGAAGCTGACAGCTAAGGTGGGGGGAGGGTAGGAATGTACAGAAATAAGTGTTAGAGGAGGTCCAGTGTATCCAGACAAAATGTCTAAGAAAATCTGAGGAGGGAGAGATTGATTTCAGCTGGGGGTGAAGGGATCAGAAAAGGAGGGGCTCACAGGGCAGCTGGCGCCTGAACTGGCCTGGAAGGAAGAGAAGGATTGAACAGGTGGAGAGGTGGAGGGAGGGTGCTCCAGGCACTAAGGGTGCTCCAGGCACTAAAGGTGCTCTGGCGTGAAGGCCACTCTGTGCAAATGCTTACCTCCCACTCAGAATGTCAGACCTGGAGAGCGCCCTTCAAAGTCATCTAGACACTAATGTCCTCCATTTTACAGATGAGGGAACTGAAGCCTCAGTAGCCCATTCAAGGTCCAAAGTCCATATTTCTTTGTTTCCTGTACCATTTACAAAAGGGTCTGAGATTTCAAGCAGCTAATTAAGGCTGGATATTTAAAAGGAGGGGGAAAAAATCTGTTAAAACATCCATTTCAAGTTGATTTGAAAGGAAAGCTTTGGAAGCCTGGCTTTAAGAAGATGAAATGAATGACCAGGAACAGACTACAGTGGGAGATGATTTCATTAGGAAAATATTTGTAACACCTATAAGCTGGAAGCAATAAACAGCATGCCACAGTAGGACATTGCTTTCCAGGAGGAAATGCCAAAGAGAACAAGGGGCTGATCCAGCAAGAGACAGAAGTAAGAGTCTTTTCACAGGTAGGGGAAGGGGGGTGGCAGGGAAGAGAAAAAGCATTTATATGGCACCTACTTTTGGCCAGGTACTGTGTGTGCTAGGTACTTCTTACAAATATCTCATCTGATCAAAGATCCCATAGTGAGCCAGGAGCAAAATGATGAATTTGATTCAATAAACATTTATTAAGGGCCTACAGTGTGCAAGGTACCAGCAAGTCACAACCTCTCACTGCCTCTGAGACTTTAAGGCACAGGAACTGCCCATGTGCATAGGTGGAGGGAGTTTCCACACTGGAAGTTCTCCACAATGATGAAATTCTAGTTCTTGATTGGCCAACCCCCCCCCCCCACCATTGTACCAGACAGAAATGAAATAGCCTCTGCCCTTAAGGAGCTTATCAAATGCGTTTTGAGTAAGATTTATGAGACTACAGAGGACAGAGAGAGGAAAGTACAATAAAATTAAGATGACCCATCCCTTTAGTTTTCATCTAATTTCATTTGGCCTCTGTCACTGGGAGACAAATCAAGATAGAACCTTGGAGCTAGAATAGACCATCAAGCCAAGAGAGGGAAGAGATTGTACCTATCCAGTCAGCTGGGAAGTCAGAACTTTAACCCAAATAGGATATTAGAGATATAAGGGCCCTCTGAGATCCATCTGCTCAAATGGCCTTTTGTAGCAGAAACTGAGTCCCAGAGAAAGGAAAGGGCTTGTCCAAAGTCACAAAGCTCAGTGGCAGAGCCATCTAGAAGCCAGATTTGACCATAAAGAAAAGAGAAGTTGGAATGGGCTGCACGGTGAGGCAAGAGATGCCCTTTTCTTCGGGGATGCACTTGGTAGTTATGTTACAGTGGGAAGCCCTTTCAGGCAGGGGTTGGCTTAGAAGGCTACTAAGGCTAAGGTCCCAACTCTCAAAATTCTGTGATTCTATAACTTTGTACAATTCATTTCCTCATCTGTAAAATGGGAGAGAGGGAGGAATTGGAATACATGTCTGAGAACTCCGACAGCATTAGAGGTTTAGGATTTCAAACTCTTAGCCCTGTGCTGGACTGTCTCATTCTGCAAATTTTGGTCAAACCTTCCCTGTTGTTAAATCATTTTGGGGTATGCCATGGTGACTTCATCCAAGTCACTACTCAAACTGCTCCTTTTGGCATGGCCAGGAGAATGCTTTGTCAAACATCTACTTGAAGAAGGTAACAACACTAAAGGAGTATGAGACTTCCAGATGGAATTCAATGGAGTAGGAGGTGGCCAAAAATGGGAAGAGGAGGGTTTGATTCAGTAAAAAGCAGTGCCTTTCTGGGAAGCACAAGATCTGGGTTCTAGGCCTAGCTCCCAAATTCTCTGGGCCTGAATTTTCTCATTTGTGAAATGAGGAGATAAACAAAATAATCTCTAAGATCACAATCATTCTGATATTCTATGTTCTAAAGTTCATTCCTGCTCGAACATCCTATGTTCTAAGGCCTCTTCCAGCTCCAACACCAGTGACTGACTGTTACAGCAAACACAAAAGTCATCCAGATGGGCAAAGTGCTTGGATTTATCTGTATACGTATTAAAAAAGAAGTATGTACTGAATCTTGGGGTGGAGTGAGGGTGGTACACACTGGAATGGGATGGTTGGCTGGCAAAATGCCCAGCTGTCCTTGCTATACTGATTTCTTTTGAGCTTAGTTGGTAAATATTAAAAATTGACAAAGCCAGAATTATTTGCACATCATTATTTTCACACGAATAATCAATGCCAACTATAAGAGTCAGCAACAAGAAGAAACTGGTTTCAAGATAGCTCTAGATACAGATGTAAGTGAAGGCAGCAATGAGCTTATTTATCACCCTAAGTTATCAGCATCCCTACTTAAGGAGAGTAGAATATTTCACTATATCCCTTAACTATGTAACCACTGCTAGTCAAAAGTATGTGGATATGGGCAGCTAGGCAGTGCAGTGAATAGAGCACCAGCCCTGGAGTCAGAGGACCTGAGTTCAAATCTGACCTCAGACACTTAACACTTATTAGCCATGTGACCTTGGGCAAGTCACTTAACCCCAACTGCTCTGCTTTCCCCCTGCAAAAAAAAAAAAGACAATAACTAGCTGATAGATATTCCTATTTCTATAAATGCCTTAACTTAGATTAATTTAGGCTACAAAATGCTTTCTTAACAATAACTCTGTGAGGCACATAGTGCAAGGATTTTTTGGGGGAGAGGGTGAAAACAGGAAGGACCACATGTGTTTCACTGGTATAAGGAAATCCCATGGAGGAGACTCCCTGTACCGATGCAGATCAGCATCTCTCTGCTTACTTATGGTCTTAGAAAATTGCCTGGCACATTGCTGTTGCAGAGATTAAATGACTTACCCAGTGCTATACACCCAGTATGTATCAGAGGCAAGACTTGAACCCAGGTCTTCCTGACCCTAAGGTCAGCACCCCATCTTTCAAGTCATCCATCCCATGCAAGAATCATTACATTTTTACGAATTAGAAAACTGAGACGTAAGAAAGTGAAGGGCCTTGACCCCAGTTCCAAAGTTAGCAAATCTGGGAGCCAAGATTCAAACCTAGGTCTCCCAACTCCAAGTATGTGTTTTCCACTATCCTAAAGATAGCCATCTCCATTAAAAACTAGTGCAACCAGTTGCTTCTGATGGCTTAAGTCAGAACAATGAGGCCTGTGTCCTTGCCTGTAAAGTGGGGATGCTACATTCACAACATAATATTCCAGGGAGGCCTTGAAAGGATTTGTTAACTTTAAAGGCTAGCTAATTTAGCATTGTGTAGGTCTAGACTGGATGTAGCTGTACAACAAGAGATGAGACTAAAGTCTTTCCAGTCTCAATAGAAAGTGCACTTTAGCTCCCTAATCACCTCCACAGCTATCCAAGTTAATTAGGGCTTTTCTTTGGTTTTCAGATCATTATTTAAAGGAAAAAAACACAAGAAAAGCAATCTAAGGCATTAATGCCAGAGTCCCTAGTTTATCAACAACTCATTAGGTCTCAGGAACTTCTAATTTCTAATCCTGGGCTGAGCTTATTAGACATCCTTTTCTTTCTGATAAGCTCCTGGGCATCTCATTAAGCTTCAGGTGATTCGGGGTGTCTTGAGGATTAGTTAAGCCTTTAGCAGGAACTGGACAAAATTGTTGTTTAGCTCTGAGAGCCGGGCAATCCACCATAGGGCGTCCAGAACACTTGGGAAAAGTCAGTAGGGTTAATAATATTGAATCTTTCCTAATTTTGAAACTAAAAATGATACAAAAATTCCTTGTTTCTACAATAAGATTTATGTCAAGGCTACCACAAGACAGCAGGGAAGCTATTCTAAAGGGCTTCCCAATACTCTCACTGTCACAGTATTATAGAATCCTAGATTTGGGAACTGGGAGGGACCTTTCTGCATTGGTGTGCTAGTAAATGTTCAATGACCAGCTCAAATGTATGCATGCTACACTTTTAGGTTTCATTTGCATCATTCACATTTTCTCCACCACTTTCTTAAGTCTAGACAATTGAAACAAGAAATCAAGCCCTGGTTTGTAGCACTTGTGTTTCCAAGCTGTAAATTCTCACACTGAAAATTTAGCAATAGGCTCTTCAAGCTTGTTTGAACTGGCTACAGCACACCCCTGTCTTTATGGTCATCTAGAGTCCAACTCCCTTATTTTTATAACTGAGGAAACTAGAGCTCAGATGAGAGACTTGACCAAGGTCACACAGATATTATCACCCCAAGTGTAGAGAGGCTGTCAAGTCTGACAGTTCTGGGGAGGATTTCCACATCTCAGATACATAGCCAGGAAAGACAGATCCCTTTGTTGTTTATAAATATCAGATGAAATGATATACATAAAAATGTAATGAAAACTGTAAGAAAGTGTTATCTAAATGAGAGGTGATGTTATTCAGATTGTATAAACTGAGAGATTGAAGAAATGGTATTTTTCCACTGTTATCGTATTGCCTCTAAATGAGTTGCCTTCTTTGAGATCAAGTTTGGTTATTATCATTTCACAGCATTTAGTTTCAATTGGTTTTTTGGTTCTTGTTCTTTGTATTTACATCACTGTAGTAACCATTTATATTGTTCTCCTGGTTCTGCTTACTTAACTTTGCATCAATTCATATCAGTCTTCCCAAGTTTCTCTCTATTCGCCTTATTCATTATTTCTTGTAGCACAGTGACACTCTATTACATTCATGTAACACAACTTGTTTAGCCATTCCCCAAGGGACGGATGCCTAATTTGTTTCCAGTTCTTTGCAACTATAAAAAAAAGTGCTCATGCGAATATTTTGGGGCATGTGGGCCTTTCTTTATTATAATGGGGGGACTGGCCAATGAGAGTCCAGTCCTTGAAGCACATGCCTCATTTCAGTACATGGAGCATTCACTAATATCTGCTGCCTGTTTCCAATCCAACCATTTCTGACCACAATGATTTCAGGGGTTGGTACTTGGTGATGATGAAAAATTTAAGGGATTAATCACTCAAGAGTTGTTAAATATTCATACAAAAGGTACGAACCACCTATTTTTCAGTTGTTGTTTCTTTCCCTTGTTATCATTAAGTGAGGAGGACTGTTCTGAGCTGCTAGATAGGGGACGGGCAGCTAACCACTTTTCCCTATAAAATTGCCATGTGTCCATGAGCACGTAGTGCTTTGCTTTCTTTTGTGGCTATTCTTTCCTGGTAGGTGAATGAATACTCTGTGAAGGGAGTGCCCAGGCAACCTTCTGAATTCTGGAGATCCAGAGGTCAGGTTGCAATAGAGGTCCTGCCAGCAACTGGAATGGATAGATTTCACCAGAGGCAGGTGTTAAGAGGTGACTGAGTAGCAACCTTGATATGAGTACACCTCAAGCAGTGACCTTGTGGGCATTGTAAGGATTGGAGAGATTGAAAGAAGAAGCCATAATGGGTTATTTTTCCAGCAAAAGATCACAAATTTGACCCACAGATAAGTAGACAGGATAGGAACTATGAGACAGGAGTGGGCCACTATTTCAGAACCAGTTGCTTGAGAGTAGAAAAAGGCTGCAACGTTGTCCCTTTAGGAGAAGGGGTATGGGAGCTGGTTCACTGGCACTGGATGGAAGAGAGCTAGTGTGCTCTCTATCTGACCCCAGAGGCAGAACATCAGATGAGAAGGGCCCCTAAAGTCCAGCCAGAATTATTTAGAACCTAGCCTAGAACACAGAATCTCCATCCAGAAAGTAAGACTGGAAGAATGAGTAAACAAAACTAGAAAAATGATAAAGAACTATAATGACGCCTGAGCTTCCCAAGACACCAAACCAGATGAGAACAACTCTAAAACACCTATAAACAAAACCTCAAAGAAAAACATAGTTTGGCCACAAGATCAATTAGAATTCCCAAGATAAATGATGCAAGGGTTTTAAAAAAGACATTTTCAATGATAAAAAATGAAATGAGAAGGCTGAAGGAAAGAATTATGAAAGAAATGAGAGTTATGAAGAAAAGACTTGGAAAGAGAATTAACAGCTTAGCACAAGAGAAAAAAAAAACCCAAAACAAAACAACCTTACCCAAGTTACAGACTCCCTGAAAATTAGAAGTTAATGACTCCATGAGAAAATGAGAAATAGTAAAACAAAGTAGAAAAGTTGGAAAAAAAAGAGCTGAAAATAAAAGGTATATCATAAAAAACAATGGACTTGGAAAATAGATTTAGCAGAGATAATACAAGAATCATTGCATTACCGGAAAGCCATGACCAAAAAAGGGCTTGTTTATATTATTTCAAGAAATCGTGTAAGAAAAGTGCCCAGATATGTTAGAACAAGAGGGCAAGGTGAAGACAGAAAGAATCCACCAATGACCTCCTGATGGAAATCCCAAAATGAAAACTCCAAGGATCATCCACAAGAGCTTCCAGGTCAAAGAAAAAAAAACCAAGCAAACCATGACAAACAGCTTGAGAGTTCAAATATCAAGGAACCACAGTCAGTCTGGCACAGATGACATGATGGTGTCCTGCTAGAAATATTTTAGGACTGAGGGACTCTTTTTATTGATGGCCTCCTTGGGGTATCTACCTAGTAATAGAGTCTCTGTGTCAAAGAGTATGGACATTTTAGTCATTCTACTTGCATAACATATGATGGTATTCTTAGAGAACCTTAGAGAGTCAATTAAAAAGTTAATCAAAACAATAACTTCAGCAAAATTGCAGGATCAAAAAAATAAATCGACATAAATCATCAACCTTTCTGTATATCACCACCACCAAAACCCAGTGGGAAGAGAAACAGAGAAGTGCCTTTTAAAAATAACTACAAATGCTTAAAATACTTGGATGTCTACTGCCATGACACACATAGGACCTACATGAATAGAACTATAAAATAACTACACAAAGAGAGATTTAAATAATTGGGGGGAATATCCATTGTTCATGAGTAGGTCCAACCAACATAATAAAAATGACAACTCTATCTAAATTAGTTTTGGAGGAACAAAAAGTCAAGAATATAAAAGGAAATAATGAAAAGAAAAAGGGGGAGGGAAAAGGGCCTAGCGGTACTAGATCTCAAACCACACTACAAAGCAGCAATCATCAAAAGAATTTGGTACTGGTTAAAAAAAGAGGGCAATCAGTGGGAAAGATTAGGCACACAAAAAACCTGGTAGTTTAGTGTTTGATGAAACTAAATAGCCCAGCTACTGGGGTAAGGATTTACTATGTGATAGAAACTGCTGGGGAAACTGGACAGAAATTCCATTTAGACCTCACACCATAGACTGTGATAAGCTCTAAATGGATAATGACCTAGATAGAAAAGATGACATCATAAGCCAATTAGAAGAATAAGGGAGAAATTGCCTTTCAGAACTATGAATAGGAGAAAAGTTCATGACTAAACAAGGGATAAAGAGGATTATAGTAAGTAAAATGGACATTTTTTGATTACTTAGAATTAAAAAAGTTTTTCTACAAACAAATTCAATGCAGCTAAGATTAGAAGGGAAACAGTTAACTGGGGGAAAAAAATCTTTGCACCAAGTTTCTCTGAAAAAGGTCTCATTCCCAAGATGTATAAGAAACTGATTCAAATTTATAAGAATAAGACCCATTCCTCAATTGACAAATGATTTAAGATTATGGCAGTTCTCAAGGGAAGAAATTCAAGCTAGCCATATGAAAAAAATGCTCCAGATCACTAATAATTAGAGAAAGGCACATTTTAAAAGCTATGAGGTTCTACCTCATGCCCACGAATTTAGTAAAGTTGACAAAAAAAGGAAAATGACAGATGTTGGAGGGTTTGTCGGACAAAGATACATTGATACATTGTTGGTGGAGTTGTGAATTGATCCAGTCATTCTGGAAGGCAATTTAGAAATATGCCCCCATATTACTAAACTGCGCATGCCTTCTGATCCAGTGATTCTACTATGAGGCCTATGTACCCCAAAAAATTAAAGAAAGAGGTTCTATATGTACAATAATATTTAAAGCAGCTCTTTTTTGTGGAAATTAAGGAGGTAACTGTTGATTGAGGAATGTCTAAACAAATTATGGTATATGAATGTAATGATATACTTTTGTGCCGTAAGAAATGATGAAAGAGATGGTTTCTGAGAAATCTGGGGAGACTTGCATGAACTGATACCAAGTGAAGTGAGCAGAACCAGGAGAATAATTTATAACATCAACATTATAAAAACAAAATTTTGAAGGACTTAAGAACACTGATTAATGCAGTGATCATCAATAATTCCAGAGGATCAATAATGAATTTGAACATCCTCCCACCCCTCCTGATAGAGAGATAAAGGACTAATATACAAAATGAGACACACATTTTTTGACCTGGCCAACACAGGAATTAATTTTGCTTGACTATACTTATTTGTAGCAATGGTTTTTCTTTCTTTCTTTTTTTTCTCCCATGGGCCAAGGGATGTGGGAGGAAGAAAAAAAGAAATACTTAACAGTGCCTTAGTGTGCCTGTTTTCCCACAACCCCTTTAACATTAATTACTCCCGTCTTTTCTCATCTTTGCCAGTTTGGAGGGTGTGAGGTAAAACTTCAGAATTGTTTTGATTCATATTCCTTTTATTATTACAACATTCTTTGTTGCAGGAACACTCTTTCATATGGTTGTTTGTAATTCTGTTGAGAATAGTTTGTTCATAGCCTTTGACATTTGGGAATGGCTTTTCTTCTTATATATTTGTTAGTTGCTTATATATTTTTGTATCAGACCGTTATTAGACCATATATCAGATCATGATATAAAGACTTTTCCCCAACCAATCCCTTTCCTTCTTATTCTACTTGTATTAATTTTATTTTTGCAAAAGCTTTTCAATTTCCTGTAATTGAAATGATCTGTTATATCTTTTCTGATCATCTCTACCCTTTGTTTGATTAAGAAGCCATTCCCTAGCTATAGCTGTTAGTGGTATCTAATCTGGTTCTTGCCTAAGTTTTTTGAATAGCATGACCTTAATTATTCAGGTCAGGTATCCATTTTTAGTTTATTGTGATATATGATATAAGATCCAACTCTTTTCATTTTATAGTGGAAACTGAGACCCAGCAAAGAAAGGGGGCTCAGCCAAGGTCAGTTAGTTAATAAACTCAGACCAGACATGTAACCTCTCAGAGTCTCAGGGAAAGGTAAAAAAAAAATATTGCAGTGGCTAGCAGCAATTTCACAATCTAAGGGCAGCTTTGTGGGAAAAGAATTGTGAAATGTGTCCACAGGAGGTAGAAGAAAATAACTCGAATAACACCTCTGCGGCTCCCATCTGTGCAATCTACCATTTGGGGAGAGGGAGAGGAGAAAAGAAAAGGCAGTGAAAGTTAGGTGAATGTTCTGGAAGGCAGCACAGCCTCCCCTAATGTCAAGCATAGTGGAACATCCCACTGCAGTCATATAGAAGCCTTCATTATTGATTCCTGGCTCACCTTCAGGCTCCTTGTGCAGTGGTTTCCATGGAAACCATCAGGTTGCCAGGGTGATCATTAAAATCACTTCTTGGAAATTCTCAGTTCGTCTTAAAGTGGTATATGTCCTGGTTTGTCTCTGCCACTGCTTTTAGTTTATTCTTGATTTCTGTGGGTATCTTTGTATATTCAAAACTGTCAGGTTGGGGCATTTATTTTTGAGGCTAAAAAGCAAGTTAACTGTTTTCAAAATGGAACTATAGGAACATAAAATCTTCGATTGAGAGGAGGAAGGGATCTCAGAGGCCATCTAGTCGAAACCCTTCATTTTACAGATGAGGAAACTGAGAAGTTATGAGTGATTCAGGAAAAAATCTGAATGGTTTTGACCCATTCCATATCTTATATTACTGCCCCACCCTGTGGGTAAAATATGGGGATAATAATACCACCTAACTCCTAGGGTTATTGTGAGGATCGGAGTGTTCAGCACAGTACTTGCCACAGAGTAGGTGCTTAATAAATGCTTACTATCCTTTTTATTCCTTCCCACATCCCCACCAGCTAACTTAATCTCTTCAAGTCTCAGTTTGCTCATCAATAAAATGGAGATAGAAAATCCCTGAATTATTGTATGGGCCCTTTTGCTATCCTCTCTGAGGCCATTTCCAGACCATGCTTCCAGCCCTCGGGCTTCCATAATCTTCTTTCTAATCTCTCTCCACCAAACTCTTGGACTCTACCCCTGAAACAATCCTGGGCTCTAACAGCACAACTTCTGCCTGATTTTGCTGAGAACCAGGCTTCCCCTTCACTTACTGGACATTTCCAAACCATGCCACTGTGCTCATCTGATCACGTTGCTTATCACCCTCCCACCAGAACAATGAGTTTTGCCCCCAACACTACCCTAGGTTCTGAAAGGGGAGGTTTTGCCTTCCTTTGAACATAATCTGGCTTCCACATTACTTTCTGGCCATTTATAAAACATACGGCCTAGACTCAGGCTATCCTCTTCCTCCTCTCCTCCTCTTTTTTTCCTTCCAATTGGAACCTTAAACTCTACATCTGGAAACACCTTGGTTATCTCATAGGCTTTATATTACTTAGAACAAAGCCTCCAAGGCACCTCCTGGCCAACTGTCATCCTCCTCCTTCCCATCCCTCTCCCCTCAGCCCTTGGATTTTGCCCTTGGAACCATCCTGACATTCAAGCCAATTCCCACTAGCTCCGTACCATGCTTCCTGTACTCCAGTCATCATCCTCAATCCCCTCCCATCAGAATCTTTGATTGTGACCTTAGAACAACCCTAGGCTCTGAGAGAACAGGTTTCCCCTTATATTGCCCTAAATTAGGACTCCATATCACCCTTCAGTCATTTTTAAACCATGCTGCCAGGTGCATTCCCTGCTTCCCCACTTCCTTAGTCCCTTTTATTTACTGTCTTCCCTCAGTAGATTGGAAGCATCTTGAGATCAAGGATGGTCTTTTTTTTAAAAATTTTTTTATTGATTTGTTTGTTTACTTTTTAGTTTACAAGATTCAGTTCCACAATCCCTTGAGTTTCAAATTTTCTCCCCCCACCCCCTGCCATGGCAGCTTGCAATCAAGTATAGGATCTGTAAATACTTTCACATTGGACATTAGTCTGGTTGTATAAAAGGGTTGTAACCAATGGAATGAACAATGGGAAAGAGGAAACAAAACCAAACATGAAAGAGAGCAGGTAAGTTTGCTTCAGTCTGCATTTAAACTCTGTTCTTTCTAGATCTTTCTCTGAATGTAGACATCTCTCTCCATCATGAGTCTTGTGGAGTTGTCTTAGAACCCTGTGTTGCTGAGAAGAGTCTATTCTATCAAAGCTGGTCATCACACATACGTTGTGTCTGTAATTGTGTACAAATTTCTCCTGTTCTGCTCTTCTCACTCAGCATCAGTTCATATAAGCCTCTCTAGGTAAATATGAAGTCCATCTGCTCCTCATTTTTTATAGCACAATAGTATTCCATTACATTCATATACCACAACTTGTTCAGCCATTCTCCAATTGATGCACATCCCCTTAATTTCCAATTTTTTGCCACCACAAAAAGAGCTGCAATAAATATTTTTGTACATATGGGTCTTCCTCTCACTTCTATGATCTCTTTGGGATACAACCCTAGAAGTGGTATTACTGGGTAATTGTCTCTTTTCTATTTGTATTCTCAGCTCTTAGCACAGTGCTTGGCACATAATTAAAGCTTAATGAATGTTTTATTATTTGTGAGTTCATTCTTGTGGGTAGGGCCAAATGGAAACTCTCGGTTTCCTGAGCCATCCTATATAATTAATATGAAACAATATTGGCTCCCATGAGGGTGAGCTATTTCCTCTTGAGTGATGGAGATGAAGGTCTTTCCCTTACCACCTCCCCTTACTACAATCCTGTAAGCCTGTGTGGAACATAGAAAGCTTTCTGTCGGCTTTCAGTAGACTCCTGGAAGCTAAATAATACCATATATACTGCTGCTATATAATGTTATCATATCCACATTGCATCCATTCCTGACCTTATCAATGTGGTGGACCAGATGTAGCCCAGACACCTGGTAAGTGGTTTGAGGTTAGCTACCTCTCATCAACACTTTTTTTCTCTGTTCCTAGTGACTAGTCAGAAGTCATTTGCCTTCACCTGTGAAAAAGTTTTATATACTCTCATTGTCTTTCCCAGGGCTAACTAAACACTCCCTCATACTACCAGGTTAGTGGGTAGAAATCCTGAAGCTTCCTTTCCTGAGGGCATTGATGCTTGCCACTACACTGATGGCATAATGTTGACTGAGCTAGATGAGGTCACTTTGGCAGAGACCTTAGATCTGGTGGTGGCTCATATGAGGTACAAAGGGTGTGAAATCAACGCTGAGAAAACCCAGTGTTTAGCCTTGCTCAACCAAGTTGTTTGGGGTTTTTTTTAGGGTGGGGAGGGTTAGGAATACAGTGGATAAGGAGAACCTAGTTGTTTCCAGACTCAATTTAAAATAAGCTAATGATGTTCTTCCACAATCTCTGGGTTTTGGAGAACTCCCATTTGCTTACTGGATATCCTGATGGCCCTGATTTCCCCATTTACTGAGTAACCTGGAAGTCTGCCTCTTTCCAGTGAAGCCCAGAACAGGTTATAGAACTGGAATGTTTAAAGTAAGCCACCTAGTCAGTCTCTTTCCCTGGCACCTTATGACTTTCTGGGGTCTATGTTTTTGAAAATCTCTGTTCATAAAGATTAGGCCGACTGGAGCCTTTCACGGGCACCCAGGAGTAGCCAGATCAAATGACCCTTAGCTTTTGGACCTTCAGGCTTCTCAAAGTGGTATCTCAACATATCCCTTTTGAAAAGTAGTCACTTGTTTGCTACTGGGCCTTATTTGCTGCTGAATGGATGGTATATAGTTAGGCTATCATCCTATATGTTGACCAATGGCCCTTCTAATAAGTTAGGTAGGGCAGAGGAGGCCTCTATCATTAAATGGAAATGTTACATTTAAACTCAAGCTCAGCTCATTTGGCTACCTTTGGTGTTAGTACCTTTCATGAACAAATTGAGACTTTGACAGAGACTAAACTCTCAGTCTTAGACTCAGTCTTGGCTCTGAAATACAATCTCCTCTGATAGCCCAATGGGCCCTGGCCTGTGAAGCCCTGGCTCCTGAGAAACACTATTCTGTCTGGATTACCAGTGACTTCAGTAGTCATTAATGTGGTAGCAGGATATCCTGGGGATCCTAACAAGGCCTCCCAGTTGACTGAACTGCAGACCACATGGCTGGTGGTAGAAGAACCTTGCAAAGGTTCTTCTGTATGTATTTGAACACAGAGCCTCCAATTGCAGTGTTCTTTCACTTACACTGCCTTCCTTGTATCTCCTAAGTTTGAAATTCAGGCACAACACCTGACTCTCCCTCTTCTCTCAACTCCTACATCCATTCAATTGCCAAATCCTGTCAACTCTGGCTATGTATGTATGTATGAATGAGACAAATATGATTTTCATCTGTATCAAGGAAGTGTTCCTGAGTCTGGTTAAGTGATCTGAGGCCTAGAGAGAACAGGGCTGTACAATCAAAAGTTCTCTCACCTTTGGGATCAGGTTTAATGGGTGAATATTGCCAGTGCTTCCGATAGCACTTCCAATGGTTGTTGGGGGGGGGGGGCCATGACAGCACCCTTCAGATGTATCATATGCACTCTGCTAAACCAAATAATTCAACTGATATTAAGAAAATGGCAGCAGTCCACTGACAATCTTTATATGGGGACCATGACGCCATGTTATGCTGGGCATAGGACCACACGATTCCTCTAAATAAGGACTAGGTGGCTACTTTTGCCCAATGAGTCCCCAGTGCCCATCTAATGCCCATCTATTCTATTTGAACTTCTACCTGTTGTCAATTGGCAAATTGGCCCTCTTACCACATCTAAGGGCAATATCTTTAGCAACATGCCTCTGACCACCAGAGCTGGGTGTCCCACCTTCCCTAGACCATGTTGGAGACAGATCAATGCCATTCTAGGAAGGGAGAAGGCTCTCTGGTATAGCAGTTTTTCAGGTCCAGAGTCCAGGAAGCCTTACCTGATAAAGATGAGCCACTTTTGGACAGGATTCAAGTTGAAATTCTCTGGCCATCCTTATTCCATCCTTGACACAGAGTGGCCTAGTCTCCAAGGTCCCTATCCCCTCAAAATGCTCCATACATCCTGGAGAAATAATACAAGTTCCCTTCCTTTTCCCCAGGATGACTCAAGAAACTCCTTCCTGGAAAGGGTTTGGGGAACAAGAGGTAGCATTGTTGGGAGATGTCTTTCTTTCTTTTTTTTGCACTTACTAAACATTGTTTGATTGAATACAAGAGTTTGAAAACAAAGAATGGACTGCAGAATATGCAAATAATAGCAGAAGTGAAATCTGCTTTGAAGGTTAGATTAGGACAGTTTTTCCTTAAAGGTATTGAAACTGTCCTTGATATCTGCTTGGCACAGGGTATTAATGGGGTTTCCTGGTCATCTAAGGGCATACAAAAGACTTGCCAACATTGAATCATGAAACTTTAGACTTGGAGGATGTCCCAAGACTCCATGAGTCATCATGCCCTGCCTGGATGACCAGATGCATTTCTGTATGGAGATATGACAGGGACCAAGTCTTTCTGAGCTAAATGCTACATCATTGTTGAATATCCTTTCTAGGTTATGACTAAGCAAACAATTTTTTAACAGCTGAATGACCCATGAATGTTTAATTTCATTCTGATATCGAACCTGAATTACCCAAGGACAACTGTTAGTTGGTCCTACCCTATTATATAGCAAAGCTATTTTTGGAGGAAAGCTTCTGAACTGTGTATATGAATAAAGGTGATAAAGAACCACCACTGAAGGTTTGTTTTGTTTGTTTGTTTTAGCAGGGGGGCGGTATGTACTTGGTTAGATCTCTACTTATTTTGACAATTATGTGAGAGAAATGGATTGAGGAAGGGAGAGGCTGCAGACACTGAGACCTGTTAGAAGATTGTTAGTCTGGCTGAGAATGATTTGGGCCTGAACTACGGCAGTAGGAGGATGGAGCAGATTTAAGAGATGTTATGGAGCCAGAGTTGACAGGATCTGGCAACGGAATGGATGTAGGAGTTGAGAGAGGAGGGAGAGTCAAGTGTTGTGCCTGAATTTCAAATGTAGGGGATATGAGGAAGGCAGTGTAAGTGAAAGAACACTGAAATTGGAGGCTCTATGTTCAAATCTTCATTCTGTCACTCACTAGCTACCTGTATGAATGTGGCCAAGTATTCAAAGCAGCACTTTCTGTGGGGGGGGTAAAGACATGAAAATAAAATGGGCGCCTTCTATGGGTAATGACTGAATAAACTGTCATACATATGGATACAGATACTGTAGCATACGGATATTTTTATGCAATACAAAGTGACAAATTCAAGAGAAACACAGAATTGTATTCATTGATGTCAAGAAAAAGAAAGCAGGAAAGAACAATGTATACAATGATTACAACAATTTAAATCAGATTACTAAAAAGAAGTCAAACTCTGAATAATTGGAAAACCACTAACAATCTTGGAAAACTGACAATGAATCATACTTCCCTCCTCTTGGCAATGAGCCAGGGGACTACTCAGGCAGAATGTTGTATATGTTGTCAGACCTAATCAATGTATCAGGTGTACACACACACACACGCACACACACACACACACACACACACACACACACACACGAGGGTTTGGATCTGTATGGTTCCTTGGATCTCTAGGGTTTCTAAGATCTATGATCCTAAACCTTTAAGCTCTTATTATAGCCTCACACTTGAGAATACTTCTGGACTTGGCCTGAACTAATATTGAAGAAGATTGTTTTTTACAACATACTTCCACTTGCAGGACATACTATGATGACAAGATTCCTTCTTGAAGGAAAGCTGAACCATGGCAGGTGGTATCCCATGCAAGATTTAGAGTCATAATAACAGGGATAGGGACCAGCCCTGGGATTTCATTGAGATAGAGAACTCCCAGATGAGGAAATGTCCTCTACCAAAACAGATCACAAACTTCTCTAGGACTTATCATCTTAGAGAGTTTCCCAGGGAATAGAGAATTTAAGTGGTCTGCCCAGGTCACATAGCCAGTATGTGTCAGAGGTGGGACTGGAACCTGTCTTCTCCTGGCTTTGTGAGATAGGTAATGGAAGTATTATTATTTCCATGGCTTAGAGTGAATGTAAATAGAATGTAAATAAACTTTTTCTCTTTTGGCCAGACACAACCCTGAAGGTCTCCTTCTCCCAGTTAGATACATATATTTTTTCAATTAAAGGGGCCATCCCTTGGTTCACTTCTTAAGCAGCCCTAATCCCTGAATGGGCATTGCACAGTAAAAGTGAGAACTTGGAGAGGCAGCTAGGTGGCACAGTGAATAGAGCACTGGCCCTGGAGTCAGGAGGACTTGAGTTCAAATCTGGCCTCAGACACTTAACACTTACTATCCACATGACCTTGGGCAAGTCACTTAACCCCAATTGCCCTGCCTTCCTCCCTCCAAAAAAAAGCAACCCCCCCCAAAAAAAAACAAAGTGAGAACTTGGAAAGACCTTAGTTTAAAAAGGCCAAGGTCTGTAATAGTAATGTAATTTGAAGATCCCTTTGTATTGGCAAGCTAACAGGTACTTAGCACTTAGTTTCAAGTTAATTATATCAAGCCTCTGTTAAGAAACAGAAGGTATGAATGCCTGTTGCTGACGTAATAGGAAGGGGCTGAACAGGAAGGAGCTAATACCTTATATAAGGAAAAACACAAGCTGGAGAGTCAGAATTTCTCTCAGCGAGCATCTGGAGGCTGGGCTGCTACTGTTGGACTGAAGACTGAGCTGAGCATTGAGAAGAACTGAGAAGAGAATTATTGTGGTGGCAGAGTCAAGAAGGAGAAAACTTATGGTATCCTGGCACTCTATATTTATCTGTTCTGTCTGTGTCGATGTTTGTTTGTGATACTTTGTACAGAAGCCCTGGGACCTTACTGGAAGCCCTTAAAGAGGATTTTCTGGTTGTATGTTTACAGAAGTCCTGGAGGAGAGTTTTGGAGGTCCTGGGACTTTACTGATGATTTTTATTGACCTCTTGGACCTTGCTTGTGGGTCTTTGTTGATTTCTATGTTGATGACTTGTATTGACCTCTTGGACCTTGTTTGTGGGTCTGAGTTGATTTCATAGGCAGATAGTGAATTGATGATGGTGCCGGCAATGTGCATGAATATTATTGTGGCTCTGTTAAGCTTTGTCTTCCCAGAAACAGGAACTGTGAAGGACTTGAGGTGGACCAGACACTGTGAGCTTCAATATGGAATGGGAACTGGATAAAGAACTTGGAGCTGCCTGCCTTCAAACCCAGGTGACAGTTGGAGCTGGGACCATGGAAGAGGAACCATGGAAGCTTAGAGCCAGCCTCAAGTCCAGATGAAAGAAGACTTTACTTGGATACTGTGTGCTGACTGAGAAGATTATGATTTACTGTGACCGAGGGGTGGAGAACTTTGACTTTTGTATCCTTAAGGATGACTGAATCAAGGACTTATTAAATGACTGAGTTACTAAATGAATGTACTTTGTTTAAAACTATGTGACCACTTTGGTGAAAACTATGTGTCCACTTTAGTGATAAATTGCGAAGTTATAACATTCTGAATACTGTACTTGGATTTCTGTGAATGACTTGCTCTAATTTATTGCTGAATAAATAGAGAGTTCATTATACTGTGTAATCAGAACCTTGAAAAGCTGTTCACAGCAGCAGTCCTCTGGAAAGCTGCTTGTGCTTGGCTTTACAAGGTCCCTCACTGCATCCTGGGCCATCTCCAGTCCTCCTGATCTATATCTAGCCACTGGACCCAGACTGTTCTGGAGGAGAAAGTGAGGCTGGTGACTTTGTACAATCCAATTCACTTGCAAATTATGGCATCATCTTCCTGATGTAATGGTCCTCTTCAAGAAAGACAAACTATACACGATTCCCATTTTATAGACAAGGAAATTGAGCTATAGAGAGAGGAAATAATTCCTCCAAGGTCAGAGTTGATTAGTGGCAGAGTTGAAGTCTGAATCAGTATTTTCTGACAAGTATAGTACTCTTTCCCCTGACCTTTACTATATTGCCTTTTCTTCAAATACTAGAGGTAAAAGGAACCTAAAGGCCATTTAATGCAACCCTCTAATTTTACAGAGAGGGAAACTGAGTCCTGGAGAGAGGAACTGAATTGTGCCCATGACCACAGCACAACTTAGCGGCAGAGCTGGTACTCTTGATAATCAGGTCATTACTCTTTCTACCATAGCACACCACCTCATTTATAAAGACAGAAGGGAGGAAGCAAGGAAGCAAGCAAGCATTTATTAAGCACCACACTATGTAAAACATTTTACAAATATTATTTCATTTGATTCTTACAGCAATCTGGGGAGGTAGGTGCTAGTATTATCCCTGTTTTACAGATGAGGAAACTGAGGCAAACAGAGGTTAAGTGCCTTGCCCAGGGTCAAACAGCTAGTAAATGTATGTTCAAATTCACATTTGAACTCAGGTCTTCCTGACTCTGGAGGTCAGTGCTCTATTCACAGCGCCACCTAGACGGGGGCCTGGATAATTGCTTTGGCTCAGCACCAAGACAACAATCATACAACCTCAAATTTGGAAAAGACCTGAGAGGCTATCTATCTCAAGTCCTATCTATACAAGAATCCCTTCAACTACATTTCCCAACATGTTATCTTGTCTTTGAAGACAGCTATCTTGTGAGGCCTGGAAGTCTACTCTGAGATAACTAATTGGTAGCAAGTTTTCCCATAAATCCTAATATTTCCTTAAGCTTGTTTCTCTGCAATGTCTATCTATTGATCTTCTTTTTGCCCTTTGGGACCAAGAAGAAATGCTTTTATTCCTTTTCCATGTGACGGCCTTTCAAATACTTGAAGATACAGAGCTCTCCTATCCCCTTCCTCCCTGCCCCAATCATCTCTTATTCAGGGTTACAACATCCTCATTTCCTTTAACATAGCCTTATATGGCACAATCTTGAGGGACCTATTCTAGTTGCCTTCCTCTAGACATCTGTCAGCTTCCTGAGCCATGGTACCCAGAACTCAACACAGTCTGACGAGGGCAGAGTACTGAGCACAAACAAATAGATAAAGCATTTATTAAACGTTTGGTATGTGCCTCCTTATTCCTAGAATCTATGCCTCTTTTAAGGTGACACTGACTTTTTTGGCAGTTATATTGCATGATGAATTCATATTAAGCTTCCAATCCACTGAAACCCTGAGGTCTTTTTCATGACTCACTGTCTTATCACACCTTTCCCATCGTTTATTTGTCATATTGATTTCTTGAACTCTAGGCAATGGAAAGAGTGTTGGATTTGGAGTCAGAGAGTTCTGATTCAAATCCTGCCTTTGGTATTGGTGGCCTTGGGCAAGTCATTTGCCTTCTCAGTTTCCTCAGCTGTAAAATGAAAAGGTTGGATCAGATTTCTTTGAGGTCCCTCCCAGCTTGAAATCTATTATCTTGTAATCAGTGGTATTCAGGTTATAGCAATACTCATCTCCTGTTGATCAGACACAGGAATAAAGAGCGCCCAATAACCTTCTTACAATGGAATGGCACCTCACTGATGACAATCTTTCTTACTAATTAACAAAGTGGGCCCTTTCTAAAAAATATGCTTGGTGTCCCAGAGAAGGTAAGCTTAGGAGGCATCTAGGTGGCTCAATGGATAGGGCACTGGGCCTGCAGTCAGGAAGACCTGAGTTCAAGTCTGGCCTCAGACTCTTACTACCTATCTTACCATGGGCAAATCACTTAACCTCTGTTTGCCCTAATCCACTGGAGAAGGAAATGGTAAAGCATTCCAGTATCCTTGCCAAGAAAATCCTATGGTTCATGGGGTCACAAAGAGTAAGATATAACTGAACAACATTCAGATCTCTCTGGTTGTTATTCTCTATTTCTAAAAGATCCAGTGATGGAAACTTCTGGTCTAGGTATGTCACTGGGAAATAAGGCCAGTCAAGAACATTTCTAGCTTGTCTCTGTGTGGTAAGAAATCTGAATTGCAGGATTTGAGAACAGTGAATCTAAAATTCAAATATTTATGGAGCCTGAGAATAAATTACAAGACAAAATAATGGCTCCTGATGACCCAGGGCTTTAGGGTTTGCTTTGCTCAAAGTGGAAGGATTAGAATCCTCCTTGTACAGATGAAGCTCACTGAGTGTAGTGGTGACATGCTCAAGGTCACTTTGCTTTTAGGTCACTTTGCTAGTGACCTAAGTCCTTGCCTAAGCTAGGACTTGAACCCCCAGGTCTCCTGACTCCCACTCAGGGCTTCTTAAACTTTTTCTATTCAAGACCCCTTTAGCACTTTTTAAACTATGGGTCTAGACCCTATATGGGGTCTTGACCCACAGTTTAAGAAGCATTGCACTGGACTATACTTTCCACTCTAGACCTTAACTTAAATAGCTCTATTAAAACAACAAATTGCTAAGCAATACTTTATAAAGTGAAGTTACCAAAAAGTTGAGATATACATGGGGATGCTGATCTCTGGAGTTGTTCTGATTTGTTATTTCATTGGTGTGAGGGGCTCTAGCTGTGGAAATTCCTGCTTTTTTCCTCTATCTTCAACTCACCTGCAATTTATAGGACTGCTACTAAGAGATGTGCTGAGGGGTCACAAGGCCTCTCATTGATGATTTCAGGCTAATCAACTTGCTGATGACTATGGCTACCACCTACCCCAAGCTCAATGGAACTGGATAGAAACCCAAGGCCTAGGTTGGCATTTTAAGCAGCTGTGATCCTAAACCTCTCCTCTACTGTACCTCTGTCGAGAGAATCTAAATATATCTCCCCCCTCTCAACTTTGCAGATGAGAGTTCCCAACTTGGGTACAGACAGGGGCCATTCCCAGAGAATTTTTCATGAACCTAAAGAGGACTTGAAAAGAAATGAGGGGGGGGGGGGGAGTCCTCTCTTTGGAATATGTTTGCTGCCATTTTACTTAAAAGGCAGGCTCTAAAGAAGAAGCTGTTAATCTGAATAGTAGGTGACTTGATTGTAGGGAAAAGTTCCTTTAAGAAAAACAGCCCATATAAATAATTGCATACCCTTTGACCCAGCAATACCACTGTTGGGATTATATCCCAAAGAGATTACAGAAGTGGGAAAAGGTCCCATATGTGCAAAAATATTCATTGCAGCTCTCTTTGTGGTTGAAAAAAACTGGAAATATAGGGGATGCCCATCAATTGGGGAATGGCTGGATAAGCTGTGGTATATGAATGTAATGGAATACTATTGTGCTATAAGAAATGGGAAGGAGATGGACTTCATAATTACCTGGAGAGGCTTATACGGACTGATGCTAAGTGAGAAGAGCAGAACCAGGCAAAACCTGTACACAATCACAGACACATCGTACATATGATGACCAACCTTGATAA
>CM053582.1:25900980-25940429 GCA_028627135.1 Pseudochirops cupreus | reverse complement strand
GGGGGGGGGGGGAAGGGAGGGGAGAAAATCTGAAACTCAAGTGATTGTGGAACTGAATCTTGTAAATTAAAAGTAAATGAGTAAATAAAAAAAAAAAAGAAAAAAGAAAAAAAAAAGAAAAACAGCCCATCTTTGGAAATGCCTCTCTAAAACCTAAACCACTTTAGCATAGGCATGCATGATGATAATGATAATTTAAGCTTTTTCTGACTGCTGAGCACAAACAATATCCATTGAGAAGTCTTGATAGGGAGCCTCATTGTTCTGTAATGAGAAACCCAATGCTTCTAGATTTAGCTCAGCTCAGATATGTTCTCCCCAACCCCATATGCTTTAGAGGGAGCATGGGATGCCAGATGCTCATTTTTTGCTTAAACTGAAAACAGATAATACTAAACAAACTTGGAATATGAGGAAAGTTTGAGTTCAATCCAAGACCAAGGCAAGGCTCTCCTCTCTTCTTATGGAATCCTAGAGCTGGAAGGGCCCTCTGAGGGCCCCACTCACGGCCAACACCTTTACAATTACAGAGGAGGAAATTGAGGGCTAGAGAGGGGAAGTGACTGGTCTAAGGTAACACATAGGATCCTAGACCTAGAGATGAAGGGGACCTCTCAGAGGCCATCTAATCCAATCCTCTCATTTTAGAGAGGGGCAAACTGAGGCCCAGGGAGGTTAAATGACTTCCTACAGAAGAGAGAAAGTAAGCATTTTAAGCACCTCCTATTTCTGGTCTCTGCACGAGCCACTTCAGAAATATTCTCTTATTTGATCCTTAGAACAACTCTGGAAGGTTGGTGCTACTATTGTCTTCATGTTATAGCTGAGGAAAACTGAATTCAAATCTAGCCTCAAAAACCTATTAGCTGTGTGACTTGGGGCAAATCACTCAACTTTTAATAGCTTCAGTTTCCCCAACTGTAAAATGGGGATCATAACAGCACATACCTCCCAGGGTTATTATGAAGATCAAATGAGATAGTATTGGTAAACCATGTAGCGGGGTGCCTGGCACATAACAGGCACTTAATAGATGCTCATTCTCTTCTCCTCTCTCCTTAAGTTTATATTTGATATTTACTTATTTGTTTGCATGTTATTCCTTCACCTCCCACTCCCCCCAGGAGAACAGGAAGTGTTTCATTGAATCCCCAGTGCCTAGCACAGTCCCTGGCATAGAGAAGGAAGTTAATACATGCTTACTGATTGATTAGCACCACTGATTTGTGTCTTTATCTCTCTCTGAAGGCCACATTAAGGGCAGAAAGTGTGTGCCTTTTCTTACCACCTCCACAGTACAGGCACAGGCACAGGCACACAGCAGACACAGGTTATAGATCTAAGTCCACATTGGCCTTACTGGATGGAATGCCAGAATTAGTGGGCTCAAAAATGGGTACCAGAGGATCTCTAAGTACCTTCAAACTACATTTAAATTAAAGTATTGAATTCTCTTCCTCGATGGGCAAATTGCTATGGCAAACTTAATTATCTTGAAATGTTACCATGGAACGAGAAGGAAAAAAAATCAATCATTTTAGACAAACAAAGTGTAAGTCAAATGGTAAATCAGCAACAGAATTAACAAGTAGGTTGGGTTATCAAGTGGCCTGATAAAATGATTGCTTGATAGATACATCATTCATTAGGAGGAAACAAGAAGCAATTGTGGCTGTCACTCTTATGAAAATGACATTCTGAAAATATAGCAAGAGAACCATCAGATGTATTCTTTTTGTCATGAGCTTTTTGGATTCATGCCCCTTAGTAAAAGACTGGTCAGCATGATGGATGGAGAGCTGAACTGGAAGTCAGGAAGAATTGGGTGTGAAACTCACGTTGGATACTTACTGTGTGACCTTGGACAAGTCATTTGACCTCTTTAGGCCTCCATTTCCCCATCTGTAAGATAGGGATGCCAATACCTGTAGTACATCTATATCACAAGGTTGCTACGAGGCTTGAATATGAGAACCTCTGTATAGCATTTTGCAAGTGAAGTCTAAATGTCAGTTATCACTGCCTATACTACAATCTTAGTTAGTACAAGTCACATGAAAGGCAGTGGAATGGAAAGAGTATTGGACTGGGGAGGCAGGAGATTGGGGTTCATGTCTTAATTTTGGATCTTATTACCTTTATGACCTTGGTCAAATTCCTTCCTCTCCTTGGGTCTCAGTTTTCCCAGGGTTTGGACTGCTTGGCCTCTGAGGTCCCTTCCAGCTCTAGTTGTAGGATCCTAGGTGTGACCTTGGATAAGTCCCTTCCCTTCCTTGGTGTCTTCCTCTGTAAAATGAGGGGGTTGGACTGGACAGGTGCTTTTTAGCTCTAGATTGATGATCTCATGACCCCACTCTGTGACTATCAGCAAATCTCTTCCTTTCTGTGGGCCTCTGTTTCCTCATATATACAATGAGCTATCTAGATTAGAGGGTATGTAAGGTCCCTTTTTTTCATGCTAAAATACAATGACTCTATGAACAGATAGATTTTTTTTTTCTAAATGTCATTTATAAAACTTACATCAAAGGATACATGCAAGACCCGCAAACTCCTTAGAGGCAGGGACCATGATTTTATTCATCCCTATATCCCCAATGCACAGCACGGGCCCCTGTACATAGTTGGCATTTAGTAAGTGTTGAATTCAATTGAATTTTGTGGCAATTACCATATTCATCTTTGTAAAATTACTATACAGTGAGCTTGCACCAATTATTCAGCTCTCTCTCTGGAGGAGGATACTGACGCACAGATAGGTTGAGGGATTTTCCCCCCAGAATTCATGGCATATCATATCCTGCTCTACCCAAGATTACATTTCACGGTTTCTTAAGCCGTTCTGTGGATAAACATTCTGCTTTGCATTCTCTAATAGGCTGGGTTTCTAAAAGCAGACCTAAAGGCTACAATCCGCCCACCCATGCCTCCCCCGTGGTTGTTTGGGAAGTTTTCCTTTTCTGTACATGAAGGCCCTGAGAACCGGAGGTGGAAGAATGGCAGCAGAGCCCCTGGAGGAGATGCGGGGCCATCTCATGTTTCACAAGCAAGGCCCGATGAAAGGCCAGATTGTTCCCCCCCTCCACCCCCAGCTGCCAGCAAGCCCCATTGAAACTAGTGAGTTGGAGGTGGGAGGAGGCGTACTGAATAATCAGGATCTGGTGGTCCGCTAAGAGGCGGCTCAGAAAAGCTACAAAGCATTGGTGTTTCAGAAGTCGTGTTGCTAGGGAGAAAGAAGAGAGACAGCGGAAGTGATTACGTGAAATCCCCAATATGTGGCAGCTCATCAATAGGATGCTGCCTTCTACTCCTGGGGGAGAAGCGCCTGTCCAGGCAAAGGCGAAATTTCTTTGTGATGTTTCAGTACATTTTATTGATGCCTTTTAAACAATTCAATTAATCCTAGATACTCCCCACTTTGACCACCCCCCTCACCCCACATATTTTCTTCACCAAAATGAGTTTTTCCTTTTAAGAATAACAACAACAAAAACCACAAAAACCCATAAACCACACAGAGTCTGATGGTGTGGATGATATCCTGCCAAAGCTGGTATTCAGAGGCCCTGCTGTCAGCCCACAAACACACCATGGAAGCAGTGTTTGGGGCACTAGTGCCAGGGCAGAAAAAGGAAGCCAGGGGAGGTGTGTGCTTGCCAGTTGGTGGGTGGGATGACTGATAATATCAGAAATGAAGACTTTGGATGGATGGAGAAAGGGAAAAGGGGGACTGCTGAATGACTGCCAGGTTAGTAGACTAAGCCATTCTACCCTTGGTGGGCTCACAATTGGCTGGAAAGCTGAATCCAGAGTGTACTCACTGCTGGCTTGGTGCAAATTTTGGTGTGATATATTATTAAATGCCCCTGAGGGGGGTCAGTCTTGGGGGGAATTTTTGAAGTGGGGCACAGTGAAAACAGTATTGGATTTAGAGTTACAGGACCTGAGTTCCAATCCCAGCTCTGTCACTTATTACCTGTTACCTTGGGAATGTCACATCTATCCCTCTGGGCCTCAATGTCCTCACCTAATAAAAAGAGGCTGGCAGACTGGAATTGAGATCTCCAAAGTCTTCTATACCTCAAAGTCCAGGATACTAGGATAGCTTTGGCATTGGAATCAGAAAATGTTGGGCCTCTCTGCATAGCCACAGAAGGTCAGAGCTGCAAGGAATCTTAACAACCATTTTATCTAGTCTCCCTGGACAAGAAAAGTGAGGCCTAATTGAGGAAGTGATTTGAGCAAGGTCACATAGAAAAACAGTGGTAAAACCAGGCTTAAACCCAGATCTCCTGATGCTCAGTCTAGGGCTATTCTATTATTTCAGTTTAACTCCTTAAAGTGATTCAGTGCAAAGCAGACTACTTAGTAGTCTAGGCTGTGGAAAATTCACTTTACTATAGGTTAGATCAAAGGTATCAAACACATGCCCAGCCAGCCTGCATGCCAACCCTAACACTCCTGATAGTGGCCAGAACCAGATTAAAACATAATTGGGAAACACTTAACAAGATAAATAAAAATACACAAGAACATAGATAATATAATTATGTGGTTTTCTAAGCAAATATGTGGCTTGAGTTTGACACCATTTTTCTTGCATGATATGAGGATCTAGCTTCTTAGAAGGGATTGGACCAGAGGTGTGGTAATGGAGTTGGAGGTGATTCAGTATTAGCATTATGAGCTACCAACTAATGATCTATCTCTGGTAGGGAATGCATTTCTCTCTAGCTCCAATACTCTGTGCTTGGGTTCAATACTGAGTACTCCATCTAGGACTTGTAAAGAGAAGCCAGAAATGTCTTTTATCACTAGCACTTAACTCAATAAAGGAGGCAGAAAAGTGACTAATAAAGGACAAAACTACCAGTCATTCACTTAGAAACATACCCTGTACATAGGATTAAAAATAACACCAGTTCTAGGTCAGTATTGGATTTGGCTTTCTTGTCTTTCCTGGTTGAACTGTATGTGATCCCCAGTACTGTCAAATTTAACACAGTGACAGGGTCTCACCATCTTATGCCCCTGCCAAGAAGGGATAGAGACTTTCCGAGAATCAAAAGAGATTATAGTAGGAAGGAATTTGGAAGGCATCTTGTCTAGCCTCCCACCCAAAATTCCCTCTACATCCCTAACAGGTGGCCATTCAATTCTCTGCTTGGAAACTTCCAGCGAAAGTGAGCTCAGTATGTCCTAAGGAATACCTTTCAATTTTTGGACTGCTCTAATTGTTACGAATTTTTAATATACTGAACTAAATAAAATCAGCTTCCTTATCTCTTCCATCCAGTGATGCTAGCTCTGTCTTCTGCAGGCAGACAGCTCCTTCCTTCTTGCAGGTGACAATCCTTTAGCTAATTGAAGATAGCTATCACATTCCCAGTATGTCTCCCTTTCTCCAGGGTAAACATCCCCAGAGTGTTATTAGCTGCCTCTCAAATAACATAGCTTTGAGTCCTGTCACCATTCTACCATTCTGGTTTCCTTCCTTTGACTTAAACCTTGTCAACATCCTTCTTGAAATACAGGACCCCAAACTGAGGGAGAAGTATGACCAAAGTCCCATGAGGCAAAAAGAAAGTTATGTACCTGATCATGTTATTTCTATAATCTGGACTGGTTGATTAGAACATGGTGTTCTTGTGGCCAAGTTTATGACTCAGTTCCCATAAGGGCCAGTTAGACTTATAGAGAAAAATAAACTCTGTCCTTTAATTTGATGGATAACATCAAGATATATACTGTTGGCCATCCCAGAGGTCCAGGGGCAGCTAGGTGGCACTGCAGTGGATAGAACGCCTGACCTGAAGTTAGGAAGACTTTACTTCCTGAGTTCAAATCTGGTTTCTGACACTTACTAGCTATGTGAGCCTGGGAAAGTCATTTCACTCTGCTTGCCTCAGTTTCCTCATCTGTAAAAGGAGCTGGAGAAGGAAATGACAAACTACTCCAGTATCTCTGCCAAGTAAACCACAAATGGGGTCACGAAGAGTTGGACATGACTGAAAAACAGCTGAACGACAACAACAATCCCAGAGGCCCAGCAAAAGTAGGGATGGCTCAGCACAAACCTACCACTACTGCAAAAAACAAAAGCAAAAACACCCTACTCAGTGCAGTATCATTAGTGACACATAGTGAGAAGGGTATTAAATTTGATATCAGACCTGGATTTAAATCCTAAAGCTGTATTTACTTAATACAATATAAACCTGGAAAACTCAACCATTCTGGCCTTCAGTGTCCTCATCTATAAAATTCAGATGAATTAAACCAGATGATCTTTGAAATCCCTTCCAGAGATGTCTATATTCAGAGAAAGATCTAGAAAGAACAGAGTTTAAATGGAGACTGAAGCAATCTACATGCTATCATTCTTTTTCATGTTTGGTTCTCTTTCTTTTTTCCCAGTGTTCACTCCATTGGTTACAACCCTTCTATACAACCAGACTAATGTCCGATGTGAAAGGATTGGCAGATCCTATACTTGATTGCATGCCGCCATGGAGGGGGGGAAAGAGGGAGGGCAGAAAATTTGAAACTGAAGGGATTGTGGAACTGAGTCTTGTAAACTAAAAGTAAATAAACAAGTCAATGGAAAAAAACTAAAAATCATGAAAACTTAAAAAAAAAAAAAGAAATCCCTTCCAGATTGAGACTGTGACTTTTGCATTTATGGATGTCCATTCATTTTTCCATCAGTAGATGCCATCGAGGTCCACGTGGGTCATCTATGTTATTTATTTTTAAGGAGCAGCTTACAGCTCAGATCTTCCATTGTAATGATATTCTTCCTCCTCAACCCCCCCCCAAAAAAAAAGAACCTGGAAAAACCCTCTTTATTCATATCTCTTAGAATGAGGAAAAGGGCAGTAAGTTAAGTATAATACATAGTTTTACTGCAGATCCAGGAAAGTTCACACCTTTACCTACTCCTTGTCTATAAAGAGGATGGTTGCATTCCCTAACAACTTTGTCAGAGGCAGAAATAACATAGGAGACAAAGGGATGAGTTTAACAAGAAAAGTTATGACATTATCATTGTTTGAGTCAGCTGGTGGCACAGTGGATAGAGAGGGCCTGATGTCAGGAAGACCTGAGTTCAGATCCAACCAGATACTAGTTGGGTGACCCTGGGGAAATCACTTAACCTCCACCTGCCTCAGTTTCCTTATCTGTAAAATGGAGATAATAATAGCATCTACTTCCCAGAGTTATGAGGAACAAATAATATTTGTAAAGCGCTTTGAAAACCTTAAACCCTATATAAATGAAAGCTATCATCATTATCACCATTGAAATTAATGACAAATCTGCAGTATAAAGATTTGGAGTCAGAGGACCTAGCTGTGTGACCTTAGGTAAGTCACTTAACTTCCCTAAGGCCTCAGTTTCCACATCTGTAAAGTAAGGGAATTTGACTAGATGACCTCTAAGGTCCCTTCCACTCTAAATCTATGACCCTATGAAACCCTAAATACAGACCTGAGACTCTTGCAGTAGGCTAGGGGAAGGGGTAGATTAAGGTTAGGAGAGATGGGAAAGAGGCCTAGTCTTTGCCCAGGCAAGGAAGAGGGAGAAGTCTGACAGGAAGCAACCTGGGAAGGAAGTACACTGGCATTAGGGTAGGGTGGTCTGGCCTCTGGATTCCAGAAAAAGCTGGTGAGGAAGTGAGACAATGGCTGCCCTGAGTAGCTACCGATCTTACAATCTAATGGAGGAGACAACATGCAAATCCATACAAAATATATACAGGATAAATAGGAAATAATTAACAAAGGGAAGAGGTACTAGCATTGAGAGAGGATGGGAAAGGCTTCCTGTAAAAGATGGGATTTGAGTTAGGACTTATAGGAAACCTGGGAAGTCAGGAGGTGGAGTTGAGGAAAGAAATCATTCAGAGCATGGGGAACAGCCAGAGAAAATGCCCAGAACCAAGAGATGGAAGCCTCTTGTTCACAGAACAGCTAGGAGACCAGTGTCAATAAGAAGCCCCTGAAGTTGATTGAATAGGGGAGTCACAGGGTCAGATCTGAACTTAAGGAAAATTACTTTGGCAGAAGTGTGTAGAGATCTAAGGAACTTTGGAAGAGGGGACAGTGCAGGTGAAGATTAAAGAGTTCGATTTTAAACATGTTCAGTTTAAGATGTCCCCGGGATACCCATTTTGAAATTTCTAATGGACAATTTGTGATGAGGCACTGAAGCTTGGGGGAGAGGCAGGGGCTGGAGATGAAGATCTATAAATTGTTTGCCACAGAGATGATAGTTAAAGCCAAGGGATCTGATGAAGATACTGAGAGAGAATAGGGGAGAAGAAAAGGGAGCCTAGAGGCAGCAAGGTAGCACAGTGAATAGAGCACTGGCCCTGGAGTCAGGAGGACCCGAGTTCAAATCCGGCCTCAGACACTTGACACATACTAGCTGTGTGACCTTGGGCAAGTCACTTAACCCTAATTGCCCTGCCTTCCCCCCTCCAAAAAAGCAAAAAAAAAGAGAGAACCTAGGCTACAACCTTGTCTAGAAAGGTCAAATGATATCAGTAGTAAGTGGCAGAGCCAAGATCCATACCCTGGTCATCTCTGTCTAAATAAAATATTATTTCCACTGTACTAGAATTGCAGAGAGACAGATTTAAGCTAAAAAAAACTTCCTAATGATTGGAGTAAAAACAGGCTACCTCTGGAGGCCTTCAGGTGGAGGCTGTATGACCCCTTGTCATAGAGACTTTGCAGAAAGGATTCCTACACAGGTACGTGTTAGAATAGATGGCCTCCGAGATACTATGATTGTGATGAGACACTGGGTTAAAAGCTGTTTGGGGTGGGGAGGGCTTGATTGGGTATATTCACTCTTAAAAACCTGAAACTGAGGAAAGGGAAGAAAGAGAGGCCCAAAGAAGGGCATAAGAGGGTGGGACATTAAGTAGGGGGAAATGGAGGCAGGTACAGAGCCAGGCAGGAGAGCTAAGAGCAGACAAAGGGAGCATTCGATGCCTCCACAAATCCCAGGCAGGCCATTCTCATCTCACCATTAAACTGTAAGCTCCTTGAGCTCACCCACCGTCTTTCTTTTTCATATTTGAGTGACCTCAAACTACAGCTTAGCTAGGGTTTAGGAATTGAAGCCTCCCATTTCAATGGGATGCCAGTTGGGATGCCAAGAGGCTCAGCTTTGACTCTTGCTAATTCAAAGTTAGCCATTCAGACTAACTGGTCCCAATTCTTGGGTCAAACTCACGGCAGGAGATGATATTGGGTGAGAAAGGTTCCAGTTCTCATCAAGCCTAAAGGGAACCATTTTTTTTTCATCATTAAAAAGTCTTTTCACTCTCAACTGGGCTTTTGGTAAAGATCCCATGATGTGCTAGTAAGAGACATAGGATAACTAGATGAAGACTGGCTGAGAATCTTTGAGACCACCATCTAACCTTTGTAGTAATTACAAAGACATGGGGAAAACTAGCTAATTGAATGACTTCTTAGGATTGTGGGGTAATATTTTGAGTATAGTCACACTGTACCAGGAAATATTCTGAAATTAAATTAACCAGTAAAGGGGCCTAATTATATTCCAAGCTTAATGTGAGGCAACAGTGTGAGGCAGATGCTAAGAAAGTTAATGCAATTAGCATTAATGCATTAATAGAAGCATAGTCCGGAACAATGGAGATAATAATCCCCCTGTAGTACTGCTGATCACATCCAGAGTTTTGCATTCATTTTGGGGTACTAAACTTTAAGAACTTGGACAAAGTGGAAATCTTTCAATATCCAGAGAAGGGCAACCAGGATGAAGGTTATGAAAACCCTGCAAGGAATAGATACAGGAAATGGAAGAGACTTTAAGAGGTGAAATGGTGGCTGTCATTGTCATATCTGATAGGTGGTTACATGGAAGAGCCCCCATGGAACAACAATCACCTTGTTGTGGAAAGAGCTCTGGATTAGAAGTCAGAAGACTTGGGTTCAAATCTCAGCTCTGCTATTGGCTAACTGTGGAACCTTGGGCAAGTCATTTAACTTCCTTGGGTCTTAGTTTCATCAATAAAATAAGAGAATTGAACTAGATGACCTTTAAGGTACCTTTCTAGGATTTAAATCTCTGGTTCTTCACTAGGAGCTATTGTAAGGCAAATTCAGATTCAATATAAGGAAGAGAATGTGGTGGGATTAGTTAGTGGACTGGCTATCTGGGCATTTCAACAAACATTAAGCGCCACATGTGAAGCACTATGCAAGAGATAAAGAGTAAAAACTGCTGCCATTCCAAAGACAGAAGTGGTAAGCATAAGAGATCCTTGCATCAGGTGTTTAGTAAATCCATACTTCTGCTGTAGCAATTGACAATGGTGTGGTGGAAAGGGGGCTGGATTTGGTATCTGTGGACCTGGGTTCAAGAACTGACTCCACCACTAACTACCTATAGATGACCTTGGCCAAGTCACTAAACCTTTGGTCAAGAAATTCCTCATCAGTAAAATGACCAGGTTGGATTAGATGACATCAAAGGTCCCTTCCAGCTCTAAAGTTATGATCCTACGACCAGAGATTATTAACTAGTTAATGAACCTTCAAGAGGAACAGCCCCAAAGCAAAATCAGGCAAAGAAGAGAGGTAGTATACTCTCTTGTACTTGATTTCTTCAAGATGAAGGCCATCACTGTTCAATCAATAAGCATTTATTAGGCACCTACTGTATGCCTGGCACTGTGCTAAGAAATGGGGATATGGGGGCAGCTAGGTGGCGCAGTGAATAGAGCACTGGCCCTGGAGTCAGGAGGACCTGAATTCAAATCTGGCCTCAGACACTTAACACTTACTAGCCATGTGACCTTGGGCAAGTCACTTAACCCCAATTGCTCTGCCTTCCCCCCTCCAAAAAGCAAAAAAAAAAAAAAAAGAAAGAAAAGAAAAGAAAAAAGAAATGGGGATACAAAAAAAGGCAAAAGACAGCCCTTGTCTTCAAGAAGCTGACAATCTAAAGGGGGAGAAAACACGTAAACAAACATATACAAAGCCAGCTATATAGGTGACTCAGTGTATAGAGTGCCAAGCATGGAGTCAGGAAGACTCATCTTCCTGAGTTCAAATCCAGCGTCGGACACTTACTAGCTGAGTGACCCTGGGCAAGTCCCTTTACCCTGTTTGCCTCAGTTTCCTCATCTATAAAATGAGCTGGAAAAGGAAATGGCAAAGTACTTCAGTATCTTTGCCAAGAAAACCCCCAATGAAGTCACTAAAAGTGGGCTATGACTGAAAAGACTATACAATAACAACAACAAAAGCTACATGGAGGATAAATAGAAAATATTTAAGAGAGGGAAGGCACTAGAATTAAGACGGATTGAGGAAGGCTTCCTGTAAAAGATCAGATTTTAGTTGGGACTTAAAGGAAGCCAGGGAGGTCAATAGTTGGAACAGAGAAGGCAAAGAGTCCCAGGAATGAGGGATAGTAAGAGAAAATGTTTGGAACCAAGAGATGGAGTGTCTTGTCTGTGAAGTTGCCAGAAGGGCAGTAAGTATCACTGAACTGAAGAGTACATGGCAGTAAGATTTTAAAGACTGGAAAGGCAGGTGGGGACTAAGTTGTGAAGGGCTTTGCATACCAAACAGAGCATTTTGTATTTGCTCCTGGAGGCAACAGGGAGCCATTAGAGTTATTGGGTAGAAGAATGACAATGACATGACAATGACATGGACCTGTACTTTAGGAAAATCATTTTGGTGACTGAATGAGGATGGATTGGAGTGGGGAGAGACCCTGACCAGGGGCAGGCAGAGCCATTGTAGGCTACTGTAATAATCTACAGAAAAAAAATGAGGCCATTTATAATGAGTTCCCTCTCCTACCCTCTTCCTTATCTCATATCTCATGCATCCTGCCACTATCTCCGTGTCTCACATGATAAAATGACTTTACTCCTTTACTTATTCAAGTGATCTCATTCCATCCTGTTTCCTCCAAGTGATGAGGGCCTGCCCCAGGGTGGTGGCGGTGTCAGAGGAGAGAAGGGGGCAAATTTGAGAGATGGTGTCAAGGTGAAATTGACAGGCCTTGGCAATGGATTGGATATCGGGGGTGATGAGAGATAGCGAGAAGTCCAGGATGACTCTTAGGTTGTATGCCTGAGAGACTAGGAGGATTGTGTTACCCTCTAAAGAAATAGGGAAGGTGGGAGGTGGGGAGGGGGAAAGATGAGTCCTGTTTTGGACACGTTAAGATTAAAATGCCTACTGGACATTCAGTTTGAGATATCTAAAAGGCAGTTAGAGATGTGAGATTTGGCGGTCAGCAGAGAGGTCAGGGGAGGGATAGGTAGGTTTGAGAATCATCAGCACAGAGATGGTAATTAAATCCATGGGAACAGACAAGATCACCAAGTGAAGTAGTTCATTGGGAGAAGAGAAGAAGGTCCAGAACAGAACTCTGAAGGACACCTACAACTAGGGGGCATGATCTGGAAGAGGATCCAGCAAGAGAATGAGAAGGAGTGGTCAGGAAGAGGACCAAGAGAGAAGGATGCCCTGAAAACCTAAAGATTGTCAAGAAGGAGAGTAAGCCATGGTGTCAAAGGCAGTAGTAGGGTCAAAAAGAATGTGGAATGAGAAAAAGCCATCAGATCTGGCAACTCAGAGATCATATATAATTTTGGAGAGGGTAGTTTTGGTGGAATAAAGTCAGAAACTGGACTGTAAGGGGTTAAGAAGAGAGTGAGAGGAGAGAAAGTAGAGGCACCTATTGTAGACAGCCTTTTCAAGGAGTTTAGCTACAAAGACCAGAAAAGATATAGGAAGTTAGTAAGTGGGGATGAAAAGATCGAGCAAGAGGATTTTTCCAGGATGGTGGAGATATTAGCATGTTTGCAGGCAGTAAGGAATGAGCCAGTAGAGAGGGAGAGATTGAAAATAAGTGAAAGAGTAGGGATGACAATTGGTTGGAGGAAACAGGATGGAATGAGATCACTTGAATAAGTAAAGGAGTAAAGTCATTTTATCATGTGAGACATGGAGATAGTGGCAGGATGCATGAGATATGAGATAAGGAAGAGGGTAGGAGAGGGAACTCATTATAAATGGCCTCATTTTTTTTCTGTAAAATATGAACCAAAGTTCTCAGCTGAGAGTGAGTGCATGCATGTCTCTGTGTATGACTGTAGTTATGGGAAGTTTGAGGAGGGATGAAAAGGTTTGGAAGAGTGACTGTGGAGAATAGAATAGTGAATTCATAAGGGAGGTATAGTAGGATTGCCTATTATCAATGAGGGCCCAGTTGAGGAAGTGTAACATAAATTTGTAGCAGACCCTGTCAGAATTGGTGAGTAATTTTCTCTCTTTGTTCAGCAGCTCACAGGTAGGTGTGAAAGCATTGAATGGCAGGAATGATCTAAGGCTGAGGCTTGGCTGAGTGTAACTGGGGACATGGTAAGAGGGGTAGGGATTTTCAAAAGAGGAAGACAGTGTAGAGTTGAATTAGTTCACCCAGAGGTCAAGATAAGGAGAAGAGAGAGTTGCTAGAGAGAGGGCCTGGGAGAGAATTAGGGGTCAAGGGACTGGAGGTCATAGTGCAAAGAGTAGGGTTTTGTAAGGGAAGGCAGAGACAGAAAGTTGATAGATTATGGTCAGATAAGGAAATTTTAGAATTCTTGAACAAAGAGCTGGTATATCTGTAGGTGACAGCAAGATTGAAGGCAAGACCATCTTTTTGTATGGTTGAGGTGGGGTGGAAGAGTAGCTTATGGGAGGTGAGTAAACTGAGGAACTGAGTGGTAAGGCATTTTCATAGTAGATAGTGTGTGAAGATGTTAGGATTCTAATTTAGAAAATTAATTTGGGTCTTCCAAGAAAATAGATTTGAGTCCCAAAGAACACTGGCCCATGTGCTAGATTTCCTAAGGGTAACTCAACAATATTTCATTCTCTCTTAAGAAGTTCTTGCCCTAAAAACTGGAAATTAAGGGGATGCCCATCAATTGGGGAATGGCTAAACAAGTTGTGGTATATGAATGTAATGGAATATTATTATGCTATAAGAAATGAGGAAGAGATGGACTTCATATTTACCTGGAGAGGCTTACACAAACTGATGCTAAGTGAGAAGAGCAGAATCAGGAAAAATTTGTACACAATGACAGACACATCATATGTGTGATGACCAACTTTGATAAACTGGACTCTTCTCAGCAACACACAGTTACAAGACAACTCTAAAAGTCTCAGGATGGAAGATGTCTACATTCAGAGAAAGATCTAGAAAGAACAGAGTTTAAATGGAGACTGAAGCAATCTACAGGCTATTGTTCTTTTCCCATGTTTGGTTTTGTTTCTTCTTTCCCACTGTTCACTCTGTTGCTTACAACCCTTCTATACGACCAGACTAACGTCCAATGTGAAAGTATTTGCAGATCCTATACTTGACTGCATGCTGTCATGGCGGGGGAGAAGAGGGAAGGGAGGAAATTTGAAACTCATGGGATTGTAGAACTCAATCTTATAAACTAAAAGTAAATAAATAAATCAATTTAAATTAAAAAAAAAAGAAGTTCTTGCCCTTAAGGACAGGGTTTTTTGCTTTTGTTTTGCATCTGCAGCACCTAGAACCTCTCATATAGCAGGCACTTACTGTTTGCTCTTGAGTTGACTCAAAATCTAAGTCTCACAAATCACTGGCACTCAGTAATTTAACAAAATGTCAGTCAAGAAGGTAAACTAAACCAACCACAGTGTTTCCATCTCCCCTCATGATATTTCCATGACATAACAATCTGTAGTTTTGTTAGCTCTTCCTTCCAGTAATGCTAATTACAACTCCTTCCACCCTTTACTAGGCAACCTTCATGAATGTCTGTGGCACTCCCCAAAAATCAACATCCGGGGACCAACCTTCTGGTTCTGACATTTTTCTAAACTGCTGGTCCTAAGCTAAGATGCTAAACGCACAGGCTTATCACGAGCCCCATACACAAAGCTTTTCCAACTTGGTTGTAACTTCAAGAGCTTACACTCTATTGGCACAGCCTTCCAGAACCCAGGGCTCACCTCCATGCCACGAGGCAGCATAGAAAGATGACTTTAATGGAGGTCTCCTTGGAAGAGCCAGAATAAAAATGAAAGGTATAATTAGGTTCCTTTGCTGGATAATTTAATTTCAGACTGCTTCCCTACAAAGCACAAAATCACAGGCTAGCTCTTTCTGACTGTTTCAAGTCATGACCTTCAGTTTTAAGCTTATGTTCCCTGGAGAGCTACCAAGGGAGAAGACTCAGGCCAAGAAATAAACTAAATTGTAGTAGAGGGATCCACTCCACCCCCTTCCTTATAGCCATATGATAATTATTTCAAAAAAGTTTTCTTGCTGGTACTCAGTCAGTCGGCTTTCGAGTATTAGATAAGATTTTCCATTGATGCCACAGGAAAAATGTGCAGATTTGGGTTGTTCCTCTCAGGGTCCTTTTTAAACAATGCTCACACCAAATGTATCTTAAGTCTCATCTTATGAGCTGATGAAGAGGTATTTTTTTTTTAAATTAGCATGTGCTTTGCTGCAACGAGAGCAGGTGATTAACATGCAAATCCTGGGAAAATAATTTATTCACACAAAACAAGAAAGCAGAGGGAAATTAGCATTCCCTTTCCGAATAAATCATGCATAATTCAAAAGACAGAGGACACTATGGCTGAGAAAGAACAAAATGAGTTCCACATTGCAGGAAAGGATCAGAGCCTTGACTTCTATGGGCGTGACCCTCCCTCACCGCTTCAAGCATCTTCTTAAAAGGTTCAGAGGTTTATGACCAGCATGACGTTCTCTCTGCTTACAAAGACAGAGGCAGTACTTTAGGGGACTAAATTGTAGTCTGATCACATACTGAAAGGCAGACTCTGGGTAATTATTTTACCAATTTGTGTTGCTGTCAGTCAGGCCACAAAGATCTCCAATTTCACATATACAGCTATCAGTCAATTTATAGGATCCAGCCAATCGTATGGATGCATTTATTTAGTGCTTTTGAGAACGTATGGCCATTAATTATCCTGCCACCAGGATAGTAAAAAGAAATTTCCAAGCTGCCTATGTGATTTTCCTTTGGCTCCCTCTACCTAGAACTTATAGACAACAGTGAAAACCAATCCTATTTTTAACCTTGGAGGAAAAATCATTGGAAAGTCATCTGTGATATAAGACATGGCGTGGCAATGGAGGAGGCAAGGCTGGACTGTATTTTCATTGGAACTATCTTAGCCTCATTTAGCATGGTCTACCCTTTGCAAAATTAAAAGCTTTAATTATTTGGCAATGAATTCTACATGGATGAGACCTCTTTAGGCTCAGGTCCCAAGAGCTAAAATACTGAAATGTAAGGTCAGGGAAAATGCAGTTTCTTATTCTATCTATAATATACTGTTGCAGAGGGTCCATTATGTAAAAGACATACAGATGTGCCTGTAGGATAAAACTTTTAGTCATTTAAGAGACTAGACATGTTGTTAGTAGGAGTTCAAAGAATCAAATAATTCAAGGACAAGGAAGTGTTCAAGGTTAGTACAGGCTTATAATCTGTTTTAAAGGTTTGGTTAAATCCATCCCAGGCCAAATTATCTGGCAGTATAGTTATTTATAGGTGCACAGATCCTTCCTCCCAACTACCTTTCTCTAATTTAAGAAAGAACTGTCTAATAACTAGAGTTATCAAACAATGGAACTGGACGCCTTGTGAGAGAGAGTTCTCCATCATTGGAAGTACTCAGCCCTCTGCCTGAACGTTTGTAAGAGGTATTGTAAGAAGGAAATACTGTAATGGAGTGGCAAGGCTGGACTAAATGACTAAGGTCTATTTAAGTTTCCATGGGGTTTTTTCAAAAATCATCTTTTATATCATGATGCCTAAATTCTAGAATTTATGATGTGGAGGAATCTTTCAAATATCAACCCTGGAAGGGGAGAGAGGGTGGTGGGCATTGCACATGTCACAGTACTGAAAATACTATTGTTAAAATCCTTTTTCACTGATGTAAAGAGTCAGAAAACAAGAACACTGAATTCTTGGGGGTACTCCTTTTTCCTAGGGAAAAAAAATAGCTATCCAATAAAAAACAACAACAAACAGTCACTCTTAGTATAGGCTTGTAACTCATGAGCTCTGAATCTGGTAAATACACATTTTAAAAAGGTCCATTATCATCATTCTGTCAACAAATCAAAGCCAAGGACAAAAATGTGAAATTTTTGGCTTGCAGTGATTAAGCTCTAGTCATGGTTCCTTGAAGAGAAGTACTGCTTCAAAAAACAACTCTTCAAATTTAAATTCTACTTTCAAAATCTCAATGATGGAATTCTAATGTCATTTTGGGAATGGCACATTTTAGAGAGAGAGTTCATAGCCTCAGACTCAGAAGACTGGGGGTTCAAGTCTCACCTCTGATACTGGCGATGTCACTTAACCTCTCAATGTCCCAAGCAATTCTTTCGATTAGAAGTGGTACTCAAACAGTAGGTGATCTGCATTAACAGAAGGTGTTTCCTCACCAGGAGTTCCTTTCACCAGTGAAATTACAGGGCCAGACCAAGATTAAAAACACATTTTTGAACTGATATGGCAATTTTAGCCCCACAGAGCTGTTTTGCTCTTTTTAGCATTTCACTTATGAAACTTCTCATGAAATGGGGCAAGTTTATGTGAAAATTCACATAAGGAAAATTTGGAGATCTAAGTTCTTTGGTAGATTACAAAGGTAGGTGCAGATTTAATTAAAGTATTTTAGCAACCAACAACCTCTCTACTTTTATACTAAAGAAAAACATATAACAAATAGCTCAGTTAGAATAATGGCAAAGGTGATTTTCTCAAACTGTGCTTCTAAGATTTCGAAGATGGAAGTCCTACTGTAGCATGAACATATTTTTAAAGCCAAGAAGCAATACACCAAAAAAGAACTTTCAGAAGCCACATTTCTCTTTCATTTTAATTTTTATTAGCATTTTGAAAACTAGCATAAATACAACAAGAAAGAAGACGCACCAACACATATACACAGCACAACTAGCTCTTGTTCTTGCATCTTTAAGATGAGTTATAGATTAGACAGTAAGAGACTCATTCAGGAAAAATGACACAAGCAAAGTCGAACCCCCCAGAATCAGTCTTCTCTACAGAAGAGTGACATGACAGGTCTTTGGCATGTTTAAGATCAACTACAGCCTTATCATACTCAAAAGGATCCAACCACAAAAACAGCATGGAAAAGTTAAGCAATTCTTTGGGGTTGAATACCAAGAGAGGGAAAGTCTTTTATAGAAAGAAAAACAGGCTCCTTCCATTACACAAGCTCAAAAGGCAACAGTTGCAATGATTAATCAAGAATGAAAAGCCAACAACAGTATTCACAAATGTCACAACAAGCATACTGTAGTGAGTTATGTTATTCTAGCACGTAACACGGAAGTCTAAACTAACTTGAAGAGAGTGAAAAGTTGTCTGAGCTAAGTAGGGTTACTATTACCAAAGCAAAGCCTTTCCTAGAGGGGTCCAATTATTAGTGCCCCCAACATATATAAGCACGTACTAATGTATTACTTAGCATATGAATTTACACAAGGTTTCTTGAAGCAGTGTTTTCACCCTAAAAGTTCACTTCATCTATCTTCAGTGGTTTTTGTTTTCGAACGTTATATCCTCTCCCAGAGTCTGTGCAAATGCATCATCACTGTATAAGAACCTCTTCTGTCTTTGTCGATAGACACGGCTTTTTTGGGGGGGATAGGGTGGGGGCAAGGTATAGAACTGCTACCACATCGAGTTGCAGCAAAGCCCCCCAACCCCTTTCTTTTTAACCTAACAAGTCTAAGACCTAGGAAACAAAGAAGCTGAAGCATCACTAAGACTATACCACCAGTCCTGTTTACTCATAGTTACTGGTCATTAGTAGAATTCTATTCCCTTCTCAGAAGTCCATCATGATGAATGGTGCATACTTGGGAGTATGTAGTTACATTAATCCATAGACTCTTATGGTGAATGCCTTCAAGGCTTTTGTAACATAGTCCTCTGTACCTGTGTCTTTTCCCATTTGAGAGTATAGCTAAAAATCACTGTTCTAGTATCTTTTTGAAAAGGAAATGTTTTATAAGGACTATTCATAACTGATTAACTAAGTCCATTTTATCTATTCTCAACTTAAATTCAGAAAATTCCCTTTCTAATTTTAAATCAAATGTTAACTACCCACCCCCAAATGTTCAAAGCACTTATTTTAGGTTTTAAAATTGAACACTTTGCTAGGGCTATTCTACTTCTATTTTTTTTTAATCCCTTAAAAGATTTTTAGATAGCAAAACGTTTGGAGTTAAAAAAAATATTTACAGTCATTTATGGGAAAAAGGAAGTGGGTAATTCTGACAGAAAATCCATCACACGTAGGAACCATATTTAATCAAATCAGCAATCACAATTAGAAATAAAAAAGAATTTACAAAAATGCATAAAGCTACAACTAATCAACACTGGCTTCTCCACATCTAAATATAAAATAGATCAAGGTACAATATACGCTGAATACTGGCACAAAGCCCCAATTAAGCATTTTACTTTTGCTATTCATTTAGGATTTTTTCCTCCTTATACTACCCCTTTCTCTTCCCCAAACAAAGTAAATAGCTCCGGATTCCTGTGTAAAGCGGAGAGTTGTAAGATGAGTGTGTTATAATTAGCTTACTTTAAAAACGGCCTTTGACAGGCTGGTTATGTTTCTTTTTTTAAGTGAAGGTTAGCAATTACTGACAACATTATTAAGAACTAGTATGGACACAAAGTGTCATTTTCAAACATCAATTTGTGATACTGATTGAACAATTATACTTCATCAGAACTTACTATCCCCATAAATAAATAGCGCTCTCAATTATCAAAAAAAAAAAAAAATCAAGGGACGACATAGGCGTATAGATATACTAGCAGCTTAAAAGATGTATATTTGTAGCTTCAACATACTCCTCATTTAGAAGATGGTTTTGAAAAGATTACTATGTTGAATTTAAGCGCATCCTCAGGAACTGGATATGGAAGTTCTCTAGAATAACAATATTTCTGGATATTCCTAAGAGGAAAAATATAAAAGAGGAAATAGCCCAAATCGCGCGACACAATTCTACATGATTGCTCCAACAGGATTTTTCTCTCCATCAGAAAACCAAGTCTTGGAGTGGTGAATCACTTAGATGAAAGCTCATCTACGGGAATAAATGGAGAGCCCGAGTCAGAAGGTGACACAGGAGAGTCGGTGGTAGTGCTGACTTTAGCTGGTGAGTTACAAGAAGATCCAGCACTGCTGCTGTTTCCATCAAGAGCATCTGAAGACAGACTGGGAGAAGAAAAGGCCACCCATTGTAAACATAAGTCAAGAGATTTGAATGTGCATTTTGTGGGAGGGAAAAGTCTGCAAATGACCACAGACCATCTACAGCAAAGAAGTGGTGGTAGTTACAGTTTCAGGACACCATCTGGATAGTAAAGAGTAACAAAGAAAAGTTCTCTTTTTTCTCACTGAACTAGGTTTACTGTGGTTCAAGTGGACAGAAGAATGTTTTTTTCCTGGGTGTGCATAACCATATATGTACCATACAGTAATCTATTCCTATGGCCACACTTCCAAGAAACACACCCATTATATAATCAATGTTAAATATACACATGTCTGAGAACCAACATCAACTAACTATACAAATTAATCAATAAATCCATTTGAGATTAGCTTGCTAACATCTAAAAAAAAATGTGCCAAAGCTGGCAAGTCAAATAAGACTTTAATAAAACCATGTCATATACACCTTAATGAATGTTGGAAACCCAAAGTTAAATAGCTTACCACATGTCGGGAATTGATGGAACATCAGGAGAAAGCAGACTGCTACTGGTGCCTTGAAAGAATCTCTTTGGTTGATCTTCGTTTTCCATATCGCCTATGAAAAAACAACAGTGGCAAAGCCAGCTTTCCACAGCTCGGAGCTAGGGGGATGGAGGGTGGGGTGTCTATTTTCAACCAAAAGGATGTGTTGATGCAAATTTATGGTCATTTGTGAATAAATGTTAAGCTATCTAATGCTTGATGATCATATATAATTACATGTGAGGTAAAGAGCATCCCAATGCCAGAAGAGCCTTTGCATATAGGCAGGATTATCCAATCATCCAGAATCAAAGGCTACATCTTTTTTGTTTCTTTAAGTATCCACAGAGATTCTCTAACTCTTCCTTGGGAAGATTACTATGTATCTTAGAGGGCTTGAAAGCAATTTAATGTATCTCTCTACCCATGCCCCCAGAGTGACTGGACTTTCACCACTTAAAGGAAGTCAGTCTTCTATGCATTAAAAACCCTATCTTCAGAGAAGGTCTCATGGTTTTCTTAGGTAAGACAACCTTTCTAAACCAACCAAACTGCTCATTACTGCTGCTTTAAGGTCATTCTCTTGTCTTACTCTCTGAGAAAATGGTCAGTTGCTATTTATCGCCATCTGTAAAACGTTCTTATGCTTTGGATCCCCTTCCTAAGAGTTACTCTTCACCTTGGAAGGGTCTCTTCTCTAGCTTAAAAGAGCCCTGACTCTTTTAATGCTGCCTCCCATAGCCCACTTAGTTCTTGGCATCCTCTTTCTCCACTTTTTTACTTGGGTTGCAGGGCCCTATGCTCTCCAGTGGTTGAGTTACAAGTGAATATTCACTTCTCTAATAGGTAAGAGCAGCTTTTAAACATAAACTAATTATGCCATGCCCAAAGTGACAAAACCTCAATCTCCTAAAAGGGCAAAAGATTTCAGTGAAGCTAATGCACAAAATTTTGAACTTAAGCATATATTTAATATATTTAAAAGATTCCAAGTGCTCTATTACCCATAGATTTTCCACTTTTGCATGACACTGACTCATACAGCTAAGTTATGAACAGTTTTATTAAAAAAAAAAAAGGCCTTGCCCACAGCTCAGTATTTGAGAATTTGAGAGTAATTACAAAGAAATGCATATGTCTTGGTTTAATTGAATATGCTATGCTGGAAGCCTGTCTTATTAATTAGTCCAAAATATATTATGTTTGAGAGAAGAAAGCATGCTGTGGTTCTGTTCTCTCCTTCTTGACCCCTTCTGTTCTCCCATTTTCACCATCCCCCTCCAAGCAAATTAGATTTCTTACTAAATATGCAGCTCATTTCATTTGCTAAGTAAGTTGAGAGACGAAGAACAAGGTCAAATGGAGATGGGATGAGATGACACAAGACTGGCTCAAAAATCACTTTCTTGTTTGCGTCATCATTACCAACCATCCTCCTTTCTTAAATCTCACCTTTTTAAAACTAAGAATAAAAACAAATACTACAACCTCAACCACTTAAAAATTGATGCCACATTTTAATATTCCCCATGTTAATCAGTAGAAGAAAAAGCAATAAAATACTTACTAAACTAAGTAGTCTAAATTGAAAAGTATTTTTATTAAAATACTTCCAATATCTGTGAAATGTTTCACAGTCAGTGAAAAACTAATCCTAACAAAACCACTACTTGATAATGATTTAGTGAGAATATATGTGAAATTACGTTGTAATCATAAAGTACCACAGAAGTGCAAGCTACTACTTAGAGTATATGTTGAGAAAATCTAACTTTTTAAGTCCCATTTCCCAAATTCCCCTAGAACCACGGTACCTTTTCTCTTTATGGGTCCCAGCACACTTGGTCTGATACAGTTGATGGGACTCTGACTCCTCCTGCTGATATAATATGAATCATATCTGTCATTACCATGCCTCTATGCACATGTCAACAGTTGTGATCAGAAGTCTACAAGATTACCACAGCAAAGCCACCACTACTCCCAAAAGGATTTGGATAACTAGGTTTAGCTGGCACAACTCATCAGACCAAAAAATGAGGTCATAAAATATAGATCTCAGAAGCCATGCCCAACCTCTCTCCAATGCCAAGTGGACAGCAGTAGAAGCTTCTAATTGTTCTGTCCTAATTCTGAGTGAGAATAGGAATAACCTAGTAGCAAACATACTCCTATAACTCAGCTCTCTAGCCAGGAAAATCTTCCTAAATTTGGAAAAATTAATGGAGAGCTCTGTAGTCCTAGATGCAATTCACAGAGCTATTATAAACCTAGAGGTCGATAGAGGCAGCATGTGTAATGGCTACAGAGAGCTGAGTTTGGAATCAGCAAGACTTTGGGGGTTCAAACCTCACTTTTGACAGTTATTAGCTATGGGACCCTGAGCAATCCCTTATAGCTAAAGCGACTTCAGGCAATATGCCAGGTCTTATCTACTAAAGAGAATGCCATTAGTCTGGATTTTAGAGAGGTAATGGCCCATTCAGATTTGTATCAAACACTGACTTTCCCACATATCTAGTAGCAGTGACAGGAGGAGCTCGTATAGTTTTCAAAGCCTTAGGATTTGAATTTTCAGTTTTGGTTGGTAGAGGGAGTTACTAAATCAGAAGTTAGATGTTCATGAAATCATAGATTCTTTCTATAATTGCATGTTTCTAGGTGGATGAGCAGGTATACTTGTAAAAAGTAACTAGAAAATTCTATTTGTGAGTAAATATATGCCAGAGGGGAGATGTCACACATACAGATATGTATAAATTCAGCTAGGTATTTCACTATATGTGAAATAACAATTAAAAAAAAGAACATTTTAATTTAGCTATGAGAAGACATTACCCATGTTTACTAAATCCAGAAAAAAAAAGAAACTTAGAAAAATATAACTTGACTTTAGTTAGAATCAGTTTGGTAACTCTCATATAACGGAAACTTACGTAGCAAATCGTCTAGTCGGGCTAGGAATAGGGCTAGGAGGCATCCCATTGCTGGCAACAAAGGTCTGTAATGAAGGCGAATAGCACTGCTAAAAAACCAAAATGCAACAGAGTTCAAAAAAAAGAAGAAACACCACTTTCTACTACAGTAAGAGAGGCTGTTTGGAACTGGGGGTTCTGAACATAAGATTTCCTAAGTGTCAGCTTAGTCTATGCTTTCCCCCAAGTGCCTGACACAGTGTGTTGGACAGAGCAGATGCTTAAAAGGAACATGTTTTACTGGTTCACTGGATGAATATCAGGGGGCACATGGTGAAGCTTCACCCTCTTACCTTTCCAATTCCCCTGGTGGGTGAAGGGGCTGGAGATACTGGAATAAAATCAACACGCCTTGGGGATGATGATTTCTCTCCATCGTTATCGTTCTAGGTAAATGGAACAGTATGTAATTATATCACTGATAGTTGTTAGGTGACAGCAGTGGAGAAACACCAGATTGCTGGGGAGAAGCAACTCCTATTGCTTTCATTGGTTGGAAAGAGCTTGAAATTTCTGCCAACTCTACACCACAGCAAGGAACCCCAAAATCAGTTCCACTGATAGGTGATATCCTTATGCTTTGGAAGAACCAGTTACATGGAATTTTAGGGACTCTCAAAAGTTTCCAGTAGCTGTATTATAGCTCCAAAAGAGTTGGCACTGCTCAGTATCAAGGTATCAGAGAAAAAGGGAATATTATTCTTCCCTAAATGTGAGTGGAGATGATACTGAAAATAATATTGTTTAGAAAATGACCATAGAGGAAATAGTTGAAACTGGGTACTAGTGGGGAAGTAGGAACAATGGCATCTAAATACATCAAAATAAGCACTAAAATGACTGGATTCACCTAATTGTTTAAATCTGACTATAAAATATCAGCTCTAAAGGATGTTCTCAGAAAACCCTGGAAAGGCTTACACAAACTGATACAAAGTGAAATGAGCAGAACCAGGAGAACATTGTATATAGTAACAGCAATATTATATGACGATCTTCCGTGAATGACTAAGCTATTGTCAGCAATACAATGATCCAAGACAATTCTGAAGGACTTATGATGAAAAATGCTATCCATCTCCAGAGAAAGATCTGATGGAGTCTGGATGTAAATTGAGGTATACTTCTTCTTTGAGACTTCTTTTTTTTGCTTTTTTGGAGGGGGAAGGGCAGGGCAATTGGGGTTAAGTGACTTGCCCAAGGTCACACAGCTAGTAAGTGTTAAGCATCTGAGACTGAATTTGAACTCAGGTCCTCCTGACTCCAGGGCTGGTGCCCTATTCACAGTGCCACCTAGCCACCCTATACTTTTTCTATACTTTATTTTTCCTATTTGATTTTTTTTGTTGTTGGTTTTTTTTTTCTCAACAGGACTAACATGGAAATGTGTTTTGCATGATCACACATGTATAACCTATATCAAACCTACACTGCTTACCTTCTCAATGAGGGAGGAAAAGAATATGGAACTCAAAAAAATGTAAAAACAAATGTTAAAAATTGTTTGTATAGTAGTTGGAGGAAAAATAAAAGATTAAATTTTAAAAATAATAGGGTAAAATATCAGTTCTAAGTTCCAATAGCACCAATGCAATAAAATGCTAGGCTACAAAGGGATCCCCACAACCCATTTGTGTCTAAATAGCTTAACTGCTAGAATCATCAGAGATAACCTATCAACTCTGCTATTCTAGTATATGTAGGAAAAGAAGTACTATCTTCCTTAGTAATAAGTTTCCAGTCACTGGGTTTAAGATTCTGGAAGAGAGGTCAAAAAAGAATCTGAAAATTCAGCTCAATACTTACTTCATCAAGATGACCAAACCAAGATGACTAAGATTGAAAATGGCTGATCATTCAACTACCACAATTAAGCAATCATACTCTGTACACAGGAGTTATAACATTTTTTAGTAAGAGTTTCTAACTAAGTTCTAAATTTGTTTCAATTGAAAAGTAAATGCTAAAATAATGGTGGAGATATATGTCTTATGGATATAAAATAGAGGCAAATTTTCAGGAAATACATCTTATATGGCTTTAAAGTCCAACAGTTAGTAAATTAAGGGGAGAAAATAAGAACTTTGATTGCTTTATCATCTAAGTATTTTGACTAGACGTTTCTGAAGTCCATCATCAAGACGAAGGAGTGCTCCATAACTAAAATGATGGTTTTGTTTCAGACAGCTATTTACTTTGGACCTAACTCTTAAAAAGTAGAGTAATCTTATGGCTAAACCACACAATATTTCTTCTTAAAAGCCTTTTAAGTTACAGTGAATGGAGGCATATCTCATCCTAATTTTTACCAAAGAGTATTTAAGGTTTTGAAACAAGGAAGCAGAGATAGGGAAGAATGATATCTTGGTAAGTACAAAATTTCAAAAACTGATGCAAAATTGAAGTAGAGATACTTTACCAAGGTTAGAGTTTCTTCCCATGTTTGGCTTATCTGCATTGCAGTTTGAACTTCCCTAAAAAAAGAAAAGAAATCATGCTTGGTCATGTGATTGTTGGTACTTTTTTAAAAATAAAAATACAAGTGTACCTGGAAGCAAACACCATCCCAAAGCACTTTAATTCAAAAGCAACATACTCACCGTTCATGCACAGTTTCTCTGTTTAGCATATCCATCCCTTCTTCCTGCAGAACAAGAAAAACAAGCACACTAAAAACACAGAATCTTCACCCGGCTTTATTTAGTATTCGATGAATCCTCATCTTTTTCTTCACTCTGCGACAGAGAAAGAGTCCCTGAACAAGCACGCATGTTTTTGCTTCACATTTAGACTTGCATCAAAATCCCCACTACAAAGTATCATGGAAGGCTTCCTGGAGGAGGCAGGACAGTGCCAACAACACGAATAAAAGCGGAGAGGGAGGAATAAACATTATGTGTTGAAGGGCACGAGAAGAGACAGGTCTGCATGGACTTTAAGGTCTGTACTGCTAAGCAGTAAGAAATAAGGTCAAATAGACAAGGTGGAGCCAGATTATGAAGGACTCTGAATGTCAGATGAGGAGTCTGGATCTTACTCAACAGGTAATAGGCAGCCAATGGCATTTTTGAGCAGAATAGTTACATTAGTAGAGTAGCTAGGTGGCACTGCAGTGGATAGAGTGCCAGGCTTAGAGTCAGGAAGACTCATCTTTGTGAGTTCAAATCTGGCCTTAGACACTTACTAGCTGTGTGACCTAGGGTAAGTAACTTCCCTCAGTTTTCTCATCTGTAAAATGAGCTGGAGAAGGAAATGACAAACTGCTCCAGTATCTTTGCCAAGAAAACCCCAAATGGGGTCACAAAGAATCTGACACAATTGAAAATGAACAGCAATAACAAGTTACATCAGCAATGGTGTTTTTAGAAAGATTTCTCTAGCGCTAGATGCAGGATGGGTTGGCCATAGGAATAGAAGAAATAGAAGCAGAAAAGACTAATGCAGTAATCCAAGGCATGAAGGACCTGGATAGTAGGAGTGAAGACACAAGAATAAATCAGAGAGAGGTTGTCAAGAAAGAATATGTGAGATTTTTGTGATTGGTTAGATAACACAACGGATGAAAGAAGAAGAAGAATCAGAAATGAAACCAAGATTTTCAATCTTTGATTGGGTGAGTGTTAACACCATTGATAGAAATGGAGAATCTGGGAGAAGTAGCAGAAGATGTTAATTGTTATTTGAAAATAACATAGTAAAAATAATACTTTCACACAGAATGTCATTACTGTTATCCACTTTGATTTTTTATAATTATCTTTCCTCTGATGAGAGGCTCAATTTTTATCATTCATTCATTCAACAACTGATTTTTTTTTAACAGGTTCATCTATGCAAAAGGCACTTTGCTAAGTGCCATGGAGACATGGTACAAAGATGAATATGATGCAGTCCCTGATCTCTTGGAACATACAATCAATTAGAGAAGTTTACCATAAAAATCCTTAAAATGTTCCTATCAGAGTGTGAAATTTAAAATCATTCACAATGAATACTTAAAATATTCAGTGATGTGATATTTATACCACCTTACCTAATAAAGCACTACAAACTTCCTAGTTCTACATTCCAACTGATTCTTACAAGAGCCATGAGGTAAACAGATCAGATGTTATTTCCATTAAATAGATAAGAAAACTGAGGCTCGGAAAAGGTTAAGTGACTTGCCAAAGGTTACACAACAAATTTGTGGCAAAGTATAGACCAGAAGCCAGTTCTTTTGACTGTCAGTTCAGAGCTTTTACCACCCTTTTGCACTGTCACAACTTTCTGTGCTATTTAAAAAAAAAACACCAAAAAACCAAAAACACACAAAGCAAAAGCAAAATCCAAAGAAAAGAGTAAAAAGGTGCAACTTCAGAGCTAATTATAGAGGGAAAGAAACATTCATAAAATATATCTTAACAGAGGCTCTAGAACAGCTCCCTACAAATTAATTTCTGGATGTTCTGTCTGCAATCAGCACAATTTATTTCAAAGAGATTCAGTTCATAAAGTCACTTTAAATCATTGTCTTAACGAATGAAAATTTAAGAGTCAGAAGGAACTTTGGAGGTCATTTAGTCCAAATGGTATTTTACTAAGCATCCCCAAGAACATATCTGGTGAGTGGGCATCTAATCTCTGTTTATGAAGACCTCTGGGGAAGATGAACCTAAGAGCTCCTGAGGCAGCGCCTCCCCCTTCTGGGTAGTTCTAATTGTTATGTAAGTTTTTTCCTTACAGAAAATCTAAATCTGCTAGTTGGTGGCTTCTACCCATTGCTTCCAGTTCTGTCCTCTGAGACCCAGTGGAATAAGTTTAACCTATCATATGACAGCCTCAAGACTACAGTCATGTCTGTGTCTGATCCAATCCCTTAAAAAGTCATATCACTATATTATCTAGGTAAGGTGGGGAGGCCACTAGACCCTTGTGGCAGCAGAGTTCTCTGTCCTTGACTCTTCACCATCATCACTAATGGACTTGAATGAAGAAATTGATGGCATGGCTTATCAAATTTTCAGATGACAGAGCTCATATACGAACAGATCTGAACTGATCTCAGTAGGATGGAACAAAAGGTCAATGATAAAAAAAAATAAAATCTAACTGGCACAAATGTAAAGTCTAGCACTTAAAATTTTGAAAACCCAACCACACAAGTACAGGACTCAGGGAAATGTGGGGAGAAAAAACATCTGGAGATTTTTACAGACCCTAAGCTCAAAATAGAGGGTGGTAATGTGCTTTTAGGATGTACTACTAGAAGTACAGTGTGCAGAATGAAGGAGGTGGATACCCCCATGGTATTCCACCCTAGTCAAATGGCCTCTAAATTACTGTCTATAGTACAGAGCACCATCTTTTAAGAAGGGACAGAGCTAAACCAAAGCATACCCCAAAAGGGTAACTGAGAATAAAGGAATTTAAAACCATTTTATATGACTGAAGGAGCAGGGGATCTTTAACCTGGAAAAGAGATAATTTAAGGGAGAATATGAATAACTATCTTCAAAGATTTCAAGGGTTCCACTGCATTAGATGGCTTAGGTTTCTTCTGTTCTGCTTCAGAGGCTACAGCTAGGGTACAAGTTAGAGGCAGATTTCAGCTGTTTCTTTAAAAAAGTTTTTTTTAAGTAGATTCTTTTAATTTTTCAGGTAATAAGTATTCTTCTACTAATCTGTCCCTCCCATTTCCCCCACATCTCCTGAGAGCAAATTAAAAGGAAAAAACAAAAACAAAGAAAGCCCTCATAGCTGCAGAGCCTGGGAAAACAAATTCCCATGTCAGTCAAGTCCCAAAATGAATGTCTCTTTCTGCATTTTAACTTCATCACCTCTCTGTCAGGAGTACCCGCGTTTCATCTTCATTCTTTTGGACTCGTGGCTTATTATTTTCGGCAAAGTTTAAAGAAAACTTTGCCAGTAATTATTGCTGCCTCAGGAGGTAGTGAGTCAGCCACCCAAGAGCTGAGGTATTCAAATAGAGACTAAATGACCACCTATGGAGAATGTTGAAACAGATAACTTCAGAGGTCCCTTCCAACTCCAAGATCATTTTGTAAAAAATAAAATAATTTGCAAATGTGTATTAAATTTTATAATTTCAGAAAGCTCAAATAATAGGTATGTAGAAGACATGAAGGGGGTATTATGTTGTACAGAATGTGAAGGGAAACTATTGTGTTCCATTTCCACTTGAGATGGCCTACCTATGGAAAAATGACTTTCTTTACCTTTGGAATATTGCTCTTAACACCTCTAGGAAAGAAGAGGCAACAGGGAATACGGCATTTAAGTATACATATGGACAAAAATTTCCTTTTGGAGGAATATTCCACAAAAGAAAATTGTTTTTACTCTTCTAAAAATGAATATCTTTAGTGATATGTTTCTCCAAAGACACTCAGAAAGCCCATGTAATAAGACCCAAACAACATAATGTACGTCAGGTTTCATTTTCAAAATACAAAGGGGAAATATTACTCAATAAACACAACCACCATATGTGACACTATCTTTAATTTAAAGGGCTAACTTCTATGGCCAAAAAGAAGTCACAATTAAAGACCCAGATACAAAGAAATAGGAAAAGGGCAACTGGGAAAAAATAGATCAGAAAATTAAATTGCTGAAAATAAATCTAAATTTTCCCATTAAATCTGTAGTCAGACTGGAAGCTAATACATTTCTGCTTTCCTCCTCCAACTTATCTTTTTTTTTGTAGTTCCAAATGCAATTAACATTGAATTAATATAGATAATAAGCTGTTTTACTATCTGTATTACCAGCTACAGTTAAAATATTCTTTACTCAGAGCTCTGAAAACTAACAACATATAACTAAGTTCTCAAATACCTACGATAATTGAGGTGATGTAATATGCAAATTTCAGAGATAAAGAAAAGCTCATTTGACTTTGGTTGGACGCTGTTTTTATCACTTGGGAAATGCGAAGGATATGATGTATACACCTAGACACACAGAGAGGGTTCAATTCGAGTTTCATGTTATCATTATGTTCTTTTGGGGAGAGGATAGTGGAAGAGAAAATGCTCATGGGGCAAGGGGAAGGGCTGCTATCAAGAGCGTGCTAGAATAGAAACACAGTAAGGTGAACTGAGGCAATCCTGTAGCCAGTCCCCAAACCTAAATCACTTCTTACAATGAGGTCGTGAGTAGATTCTTTCCAACTGATAAGCCATAAAATATAGACTCATACCATTTTAATTTTTTACTTATGTTGACAAAAAAACCCAAACCCAAAAACAAAACAAAAAAGAACCTCATGCCACATCTCTGAATTTAGGGTGACAATGAAGCAAACACAGAACAAAGGTAGTGCTATGAACAGTGGAGTTACAATTGTGATTTTTTTTAAGCAATGTAATAAAAATGGCATAATCATGTTGTAAGTATGACTATCCAGGGGTGGGGAACCTGTGGCCTTCTAGATCCTTGGATATGGCCCTTTGACTGAATCCAAACTTCACAGAACAAATACCCTTAATAAAAGGATTTGTTTGGTAAAACTTGGACCCAGTTATAAGGCCGTACCCAAGGACCTAGAAGGCCACATATGGCCTTGAGGCTGAAGGTTCTCCACCCCTGACCTATTTTGTAACTGAAAATTAGTCTTTCTAAGTAACGATCCTCTGAGTTCCCTGGGGAGAAAAGGGCATTATGTAACATATAGTTATATATATATATATATATATATATTTTTTTTTTTTAAAACCACTACTTTCTAAAATTTAATAAATCTTTTTTAAAATGTAAAAATGTAAAAAAAAATTATTCTAAACAAATGCTGCTCCTAAACTGAAACTCTAAATTGTCAACAATATTTAATAGCATCACTATGCCATGGGAATTAGACTGTCTAATTTTGCTTTTTAGTGCTAGATTGGATAGTGACTTTCAAAATCCCCCCACGCCCCATTTTCCTACCTGTTTGATCTGATGAATCCGGCTACTGGGGATTCGAAGAGGGGAGGATGGTAGCAACTGCAAAATAAGACAGAAAAAAAATTTGTTTTAATGTTTCTGCTTAATTCACACTAAAAGAACTTGTAAAAATTAAATTAAAATTTATACTAATGAAAGGTTTAGAGTTTCCAATATAGGTCAAAAGAAATGCTCACCTGGGCAATATGGGACAGAAAAGAATGTTACAATATTAATAGAAAAGAGTGATGAAGTGAAAAGGATGCTGGCTTTGAAGTCAGAGAACCTGAGTTCAAATTCAGACTTTGATGGATTTGTGGTCTCAATGTGGGTACTCCTTGCAAAATGCAAATTGTGGCTTAATACTTTTCATCCAGAATGACTCTAATGGGGATCATGATTGGATAGTTTTAAAGAAGCTAATGAGAATGTAAAGAAAAGTCTAAGATGAGGTAATTCGTGCTATATTAGCACGATGTCTCTAGTCCGTTTAGGATTAATTTAGAAAGATGGTCAAATATGTCCCATAGCTATATTTATAACAACTTATTAAAATCAGGCTGAACTATTTCAGATTTTGTGACAATCAAGAGGAGGGGAACTTAAACCTATCTTTGCTAAGCAAATTCTTTTCTGATAGTGCAAGTGACACTGAAACAAGATTTCAAGAGACATATTTAACCTCTTAAGAAGCAAAACTGTTTAAGTGTCCTTAAGCATTGCAGGAGGAATATTATTTACATATAACTGATTGATTATAAATCATTCAAATTTGCTATTCATTAACCAAAGGATTCTTTTAGGCCAACACTTAGCCAAGTAAGTGTTAATATATTTGAATGTATCAGAACTACATTTCTTTAAAAACAAGCAGTTTTTTGTTAAATCCAAATTAGCTGGCCAAGATACCAAACAAAAAACAAATCAGTTAGGCTGGAGCAGTGAGTTACTTTATATTAAAAAACTTAACATGGACTGTTGCTCTCTGTGTAATGAGAAGACTTCTACTTGTCCTGGCTTACCTACCTTGCAGGAGCATACAGCAAGAAACCGTCTCTAGACTGATGTGAACACTAATTATTAACTGAAGATGGACTGCACAACTGAATTCAAATATCAAACGTGTTTGTATACAGAATGCAAAGCAACAGGCTAGATGCTAAGGGGATGGATGTACCAAGGTCAGTAAGACTTAGGCCAGACCCTCAAGAAACAGATCCGGTAGGAGCCAGAATTCAAATACGGGTTCTCTAAACTCCAAATCCAGAACTCACTCTCCCCTGTATCACGCTGCTTTCTAGCTAGCAATAAGATAATTCAATTAACAAATACTCCCATTGTGGTGCAGAGCACTATTAGGCACCATTATAATTAAGTTTAGAGATGATATGGTCCTTCTTATCAGTGCAGAGCTCGGGGTTTAGTAGGGGGATAAGGTATATATCCAAAGAGCTAAAATTCAAAGTAATATCAGATGTGAAAGGTACAAGGCAAAGCACTATGAGAGATGGGGGGAAGGGAATGCTTTAGAGAAATTCACAGAGGTTTTCATGGAGGAGACACTATTTAATCAAATTAGGTTTTAAGGGATTTGCTCTAGTTCAACAAACATTTATTCAGAACCTACTAGGTACAGAGAAGGCACTATACTAGGTGCTAAGGACATGAAACTGGCCTTGCTCTCTAGAACCTTACAATCTAATGGAAGGAATGACAAATTACTGAGATATTTGAGAGAATGGGATATGCCAAAGAGGGATTCTAGAAAAGTACTAGGACTTCACCGGGGGGATGGGGGGGGGGGGGGGAGGGAGGGAGAAGGAGAGAGGATTGGAGGCTGGAATTCCAGGCACAAAATAGCAGCGAAGTAGGAAGATGGGCAGAGTTAGGGGTGGCATGTAGTCTAGTTTGGCTGGAGAGGATAATGGCAATAAAAGCACTTTGTAAAATATAAAGTGCTATAAATAGTATTATAAAGGCCGTCTCTAAAGTCTTAATGTAGTTTTAAGCTATTAAAATGGAAACTTGCACAAAGACTTTTGGGACATGCCACATAAGGTTCAAAAGGTGGAATGGCACATAATAGTAAAGGCAACCTGTTGATGTTGATGATGGTGGTGACTGCATTTAGGTCACAGAAAGCCTTGAGTGCTAGGCTAAGTTTGAATCTTATTGGTAGGGTGGGGAGAGGACTGACTTGATCAGGGTTGTGTATGAAGAGGACTGGAGAAAGAACCTGGCGGTGAACATGCTTGTGAGAGACTGTGTGGGCTGGATGAAAGAATGCAGGGCTTGGAAGCGGAAAAACTGGGTTCAAATGCTGTCTCCTACTTACTCCTCATATGGCCAGGACAAGTCATTTCAACCTCCCTGAACCTCAGTTTCCTCATGTCTAGAAAGGGGGAAGAGGGTTAGGTCACATGGACTCTGAGGTCCTCTCCAGATCTAAATCAGTGAGCCTGGTGTTGATATGGTGAGGAAAAGATTTCAGTTTTTAACATATCTTTTATGAAGGCTCCTTCCTCTTCTCTAAAATTGTTTAATGACTCTTAAAACTGTGTCACTCCATATTCTCTCTGATCCTTTTAAATGTACCTTCTTAGATATAAGCATTTATGCTTGTGGTCTGCTTTTGTGACTAAACATTAATTAAATATATACTTTGTAAAATGGACATAATGCACATACATATAGGGATAAGGTCTAAACCTGTGATTTCATTGATAAAGGGAACTCCCAGAATTTAATACTGATTCACTGATATAGTAGAATCTCTCTCTGCCCATGTGGAGTGGTACCTTCTCTACAACTTGGATTTTATTAATACACTCCACATCCTTGTAGTTTTTAATAAATAACATTTGCAGATTAAAGAACCATGGGATTTTGAGCTTAAAAAGGATCTTAAAAATGATCAAATTTCATTATGCTCATGTATCAGCAACTGTCTGTCCATTCCCCTCTCTGTTTTTGGCATTTGAATTGTATCCTTTTTGGGGCCAAAAAGAATGTGGGCATCTTTGGATGAGGGCTTTTCTTCTTGGGAGCTATTACATCAGGCTCTCTGCTCTAGTTGTACAATAAATAATATTTCATCATGAGCCTTATTTTTACAAGCTGCTGCATGAAGCAAGGGGCTGAGCTCTGGTAGGTCTGAAAAAAAGCCTCAAGTAGGGACTCGGCAAAGGACTCTACATATGTCCATCAGTCATCTCAGGACTGACCTAGCTAGCCTTAAGGAGGCTCAATTACCAGAGGTGTACACCAGATGATGAATTCCTTTTAGCCATGACAATTCATGAAAATATTCTAACTAAGCTGCAGAGTAGTGGTGTCAAATAAAAAGAGATCCCTGTAGGCCACAGAATGACTTAGAAAACCACAAGTTAACATTAACTATGTTCTACTGTATTTTATTTATTTTGTTAAACATTTCCTAATTACATTTTAATCCAGTTCATGGCACTAGGGAATTTTGTGAACGTGATACCTCTGCTGCTGCAGAGGATTTGTGATTTGTGTTCATGGAAGGAGTATCCAAACAGATTAAATAAAGAATCCCTGAAGTATGTATGAATAACATCAAACTAAGCCTGGAAATTATTATTACCAACATGATAAAAACCTCAAGCTTGCTACACTAATGATACATTGTATGAGATGACTAAGTTACATTAAAGTGGATCACTGAGAGGCAAGTCCATGTAACAGATAGAGCACCAGACTTGGAGGCAAGAAAACCTGGGTTCAAATTTTGTCTCAGATATTTAATGCTATGTGACCCAGGAAAATCACTTAACCTCTCTGTGCCTCGTATTCCTCATCTATAAAATGAAGGGAGTTGGGCTCAATGATCTCTTAACATCCCTTTCAGCTCTAAATTCTATGATTTACACATTGAGAGCCTAAAATTGCTAAGGCATGTAATGTACAAGAATTATTTTCGACACTTCTATCATTATGCCATTGACACACACGCACACACACAAATATGTGCATGTATGTATATATAGACATATATATAGACATATATATATATATATATATATAAATTCCATGAAGATCATTTCCATGGATTCATTAAATTTAGATATAGTAGAGAAATATTTAAAAATTATTTCTGAGTTACATATTCAACAAAATTTGCTCTAGAGATATAATGTTAATAAAATGTATTCAGCTATAATGATTTTTTAAAAGTTTATTTTTGCTTACTGATTTAAAAATAAATACCACACTGAAAAATTGTTGGTGTAAAAGGGCTATTTTTGTTTAGATATTACATGACATTATGACGCACAAAGGTGATAGTGTAAGACCAAAGAATAACGAACATGAGATTTTTCTGAATGAAATGAAAATTCTCTTTTGGAGCCAAAAAAAAAAAAAAAGCCCAGTTATCTCCTATATTAAAAACAAAATCCTTGCTAAAGCCACATGGGCTCTAGAAAGAAACGTGACCACAAGTGCAGAGAATTATCAATAGTATATGTGTTGTTCTTTCCCTAAGTGTTTTTGAAATAGCACAAGTGCGGGTAATGAATAAGCTATCAGCATTTTCTTACCAGGTTGTGCCGGTTTAAAAATGTAGTACTGTTCCTTCTGGTTCTTAACATATCAGCCTGGAATATCTGTGAATTGTCACTGAAACCAAAACACAAAATATATTTGTCAAATATAGTTATAGGCCATCATAGGTGATTTAAAAAAATAAAAGAAACTGCCACTGAAATGTTTGAAACCTATGTCCCTAAAGAGAACAGCTATTTAGAGACAGACAAGAAAACAAAGGATGATTCAAAGTACAGTTAGGATCACAACTAGCCAACCAAATTTAGATGCGAACCCAGGAACTCGGCATCCCATCCTTAGTTACATTCCTAATATGAATAACTTAATGTTGTTAGAAATTTAGCATTAAGTTTGCATGACTTTCAGATGAAGTTCAAAGTATGGTTTTTATACCTGTCATCCAAAGTTAAGAGCAGACCTTGAAAATGTAAGCCCCAGATGACCTTTAAGCAATTACCTTTTCACTTGGAGAATCCAACATGGCAGACTCCAGAATTATCCCCCATTTTCTACTTCCCACCCTATTCAATCCATTCCCATGAAGGCGTTATTTTAAAGGAATCGTTGTCTGACTCCCTGGACTCAGCAGTTCCTTAGTAGTTCACTAAGGGAAATAGGTAACAAGGAGGAAAGTGAATGGCTGGTACATAAGTAAACTCATCTCCTAAGTTTCTGAGGCATGATATAACTGAGTTTCTCCTCACTCAAGTGTGAGATCAGTCTTCAGCCTACTAAAGAAATAAATTCAAATGTAGGAAATGACAACTCAAAGATTCAGAGAAATCTTTCGTTTAATGGCAGGCCTAGGAAAGTAGTTAACTACATTAATCTTTATGTCCTTTACTAATTGCTGAAGGGTGGGGGAGAAGAGAGGGTTATTTCTACCAATAATTTTATTTTGTTGCTCATCCCAGTAATAAAACTAGCTAAATAGAAAAGACAAAAAGGGATTATAAAGAATTGAGAAAGATAAAAAAAAAAACATCTGTCACTGACTTTTAGGCTTATAATCACATATACAAAAGCCTGGAAACTCTATAACCAGATTAATACTTGCCCTAAAGAACTTGTTAAGCACCACAAACTATCAAATGCTGGTGCAAAGCGGACAGTGGGATTTCTCAAAGAGGCATCATTAAATGAGTTCAGGAAGTTATTTGAAAGAACTGAAAGGATGTTTAACAAGTACTGAATAAAGAGCTGTCTTGGCCTGGAATGGTATTGAGGAAGGAATGGCAATGAAAAGGAAAAAAAGTGAACGGCATACACAGTGGAACTGAAAGAAGCCTAGGTAAAAATCCAAATTTCCCAGTTGGAAGTCAAAGCTTACAATACCTTCCGGAACTTTGTGGATTAACCTCTGACCAAATCTTGTGTCTGCTAAAATAGCATTGTTAGTGTTACTTCATGGACCCTGGACAGGACCTCTAATGGAGGTCCAGCCCTCCTTGTGTTCAGGCAGATAATAGTACATTATAATAAGCTTCCATTTGCATAATGCTTTGTGAGCAAAGTCCTCTAAATCACCCAGGGAGGTATCTTGAGCTGCAATTTTTTTTTTTGTAGGCAACTTGGTCCCTTCAATTTCTAAGCCCTCAGCTTCCCCTGAGTGGAATGTTTTACCCCCATTTAAACTGCATCTTCAACTTAGACCCTATGAATTCCTTGATGAAGCAGAAAACCTGACAGATGCAACATTCAATCAATTTCACTGCAATATCTACCTTGTCTCCCAGTTTGCTACTTGTCCTTACTTGTTTTCCATGCCATCTTTGATGCTTTGACCATCACTTAAAGTTCTTGTCAAGCAAATGGCTTTCCTCATCCTCTTGGGAGCTATTACTTTTTTCTTTCATGAAACCTTCCATCACTGACCAACCCTGTTATCAGCCCTCAATGCTTTCTTACATTCACTACTGGCCTTAAATAAAAGCTTAAAATTACAGCAGAATCCTATATTTTCTAAATCATTCAGCTTCTCAAATATAAACACTCCATAAGGCCCTCTTGTTGGGGTGGCTGCCCATCTCCTATCTGCCTATTTAGATTAAAACACTTTCATAGTTTCATGGATTTTAGTTTCCAAATTTCATGGATTTTAGAGCTGAAAGTGACCTCAGAATAGGGGCTCAACCTAGGGCCCATGGGATCTGTGGATAGATTTCAGGGGGTCCATAAACCTGGATGGGGAAAAAAAAAAATCACATATTTATTTTCACTAACCTCTAACTGAACCTTAGCATTTTCTTCAATTATCAAAAAACATTATTCTGAGATTTATAGGTTTTACCTGATTACCAAAGAGGTCCAACAACCCACAAAAAGTTAAGAAACTCTGCCTTAGAAACCAACTAGTCCAACTCCTTCGTACTATAGATGAGGAAACCAAAGCCCAGAGAGATTAAGTAATTTGTTCAAGAACACAGAGTCAGGAAGTGGCAGGGCTGAGATTCTAACCCAGGTCCTATGACTCTAAATTCAGCATCTTTTTGTGGCACTTCCCTGCCCATGTGCATTACTTGTTTTTTAAACTTAATTTTGTTTCTGATTGGTGCTGTATGGAAGTTCATACTTTCTTACCTCAAAAAGTTTGGAATGGACTTAATGCTGAAATCAGGAGACAAAGAACATGAATTCAAATCTAAGATATGACTATCTGTATGACCTTGGGACGGGTATGTCATTTAGCTTCTCTGAATTTCAGTTTCCTCTAAGGTTCCTTCCAGCTCTAAATCTACCATCTTAATTATTGTGCATATGTACGTGAGCAGGATATAAGAATGAAATTAAAATACTTCACCAGCACTCAATCCTCAGGCCATGAAAAGTACATATTTTAGTTGCCATTGTCAGAAATGTTTATTGTCATCTGATACATGCAGGGTGTAACATTTCTGCAACACCTTTTCCGTTTAGGGAAAGCGTCTTTCCACCCTGCCCTTCGAGCTGGGAGTATATTTGCTCTGGTATGGTGTGGGGAAGCAGCATCGTCCAAGCGTGACAAAAATGAACCTGAGCACAATGATTGCAGGGCTGGGGTGGAGACAAGAGAGAGTTACCTAGAAGGGGGCTAGAGATGGCGAAG
>CM053582.1:25805540-25900880 GCA_028627135.1 Pseudochirops cupreus | reverse complement strand
GGGCCCCCCCCCGCCCCCCCCCCCCCCAGCATCCTTGGCCGCCCGACTAGCCCTCACTCACCTGAGCCCATGGATGAGCGGCGCGCTGTTGGACCTCCGCAGGCTGCCCCCGTCAGTGCCCGGTGGCAGCTCCAGGTCCAGCTCCATCTTCTCCTGAGCCATGGCGGGGGGCAGGTGCCGGGCCTCAGCTCTGGGCTCCCATTCACCTCAGGACGCGGGGGGAGGGGGAGCCGGGGGCGGGGACCAGGAGTGGGGAGTGATGGGGATGGAGGAGGCGGAGGCAACTCTAGACGGCGGGGCGGCTCATGCTGCTGCCAACCCGGGTCGGCCGTGGGCGGGGGCCCGGTTCAAGGCTTCGAGGCCCGCCCAGCAGCAGAGAGCACGGCGGGGGGCAGGGCCCAGCCTGGCGACTCCGGCCCCCATGCTCTGGCCCTGGCCTCGCGCCCGGTCACGGTAGCCTCCTAGGCACCCTCCACCCCCAGCTCCTTCCTTTCAGCCTCGGGGACAAGTTAGCACTCAGATGCCCAAGGGCCGCGGCTGCCGCCGGTCCTCCTTCTGGGCCACCGGGACCCAGGACTGGAGGGGCCGAGGGCAAAACAAAAACTGCAACCTGCCGCCTCCTGAGAGCAGGCAGGGTCCGCCCCGCACGCTTACGCCCCCACGTCCGCCCCGACAGCACGGCCTTACGGCGCAAGCGCCAGCGCCGGGCGTCCTGCCTCCCCTTCTCCTTCCCCAGCCCTGTTTCCGGGGGACGCTTAGAAAACTAGCTCTCCTCTTCCTTACTCCCTAGTTTAGGGACCCCTGGGACGATTCTGTTTGCCCATCGCTTTTGTAGTGGGTGCTGAGGAGAGAAAGCGGGCGAGCGGAGAGAGGGGGCCTTATCCAACTCGATTTTTACAAGTTGGAGCGATAAGGCACTTAAGCTGCCTCTGAAAACTCAAGATGCAGAAGACAAAAGCCAGCAAACTAACCCAGGAGGCTATAGAAGCCAATATCCAAAGTGTCAAAGAGAGAACACAAAGTCATGGGCAAATATTGAGCACAGCAGACATACTGGACACCTTTCCCAGCCTCCTCCCCCCCCACCCCCCCCAAAAAGGAATTGAATTTACTTCATTATTCTAAGTGAATAAAGGATTAGGTTTTGGAGACTCCAAGGTGTAGAAGCAGCAGTTCTCAACCTGTGGGTTATATTCAATTTAAATACATCCTGTATATCAGATATTTACATTACAATTCATAACAGTAGCAAAATTACAGTTATGAAGTAGCAACGAAAATAATTTTATGGTTGGGGATCACCAACATGAGGAACTGTATTAAAGGGTCAAGGCATTAGGAAGGTTGAGAATCACTGGTGTAGAGGAAAGAACTCAGTTTGGAGAGAGAACCGAATTCAAATTCTGGGTCTGCCACTTCCCGTCGGATGCTGGACAAATAAATCACTTTGCTTCTCTGGGTCCCAATTTCAACTTTAAAACGAGAACGATTGAACTAGATGCTCTCTAAGGTCCCTTTAAGTTCTAGATCTACAATTCTAGGAGTCAGGAACAAATAGGTCTAACTCCTGTCTCTTGACATATTCCAAGTTCTGGTAACCTCTTAACATGTTCTACATGGATAGAGGCAGTTTTCCCTTCCCCATTTGGGATTTACTAGACTGATGAAAATAGAGGTCCCGGTATACCCTCAAGTACCAGAAAACTGATAATGATTTCTGAAAGCAAAATCTTTACAAATACTTTTTACCTTAAATCATTCCAGGAGCAATCTTCTTTGCTTGCCACCTTCAACTCGGATGATAGCAAATAAATAGAAAGCACACACTCACCAACTATATCAATTTCTTGTCTGCATCACTCCTCTTATGCCAATGTGTTGTGATGTCATCAATTTCCTGTTACCTAGGAACAGTACTCCCCAAAGAATATCACAATCTTGCCTCACCCTATTATCAGGATTAAGTCCCTCTTACTTTCCGGCCATTATAATTAACGGTGCTGCAAATTAAGACCAAAGCCCCAACCTCCCACACCAGATAAATCCTCAAAGAAACTAGGTAGGAACTTGAATAAATGTTGGACAACCTTATCCACAGAAACAACTTAGTTTCCTCTATTGGTTTCATATTCTTTCCGTGTTTTCCTCTATTGGTGATCTTAATCTATTTTAAACCTTGGAGATAGAGACCAAATCCACTAGTCATTCAGTAAACATTTACTATCTGATCTTTCCAGAGATGGGGTCACTTGGGGAGTGGGCAAGTGGAAGGAATAGAAAAGAAGCAAATATGCTTTCCGCTCTGTAGGAATTGCTGAGGAACTAAAACACACAGAAAGAATATGACAATTACAATGAATCAACAAGTGAAAAATGATTGGGGGTGGGGGAGAGTGATCTGGATCCCAAATTTCATCAGGATGTTGAAACTCCTTATGAGCCTCACATAAGGCTCCCTCCAGAGACAGATCAGAAACTCACCTATAACTTGGTTTTAGGAGAAATCTGATACATATCTAAGCTAAACGCTTGCTTGCCCACAGTCACACACCTAGTATGTGCCATAAACAGGATTTGAACCCAAGTGTTTCTGAGTCCAATGCTGACTGGCTCCCTATTGGAAATGCCACATTGTCTTTCAGGCAAATGATGCAGTGTTACAAATTGAAAACAGTATTGAGAGGTAAAAGAGTGGTTAAAATGAAGTGAGAATAATCAAGGACAAACAGCTTCTTGGAAACAAGCAGGTCAAATACGTTTGCAGGTTGATATGGTGAACTTAAGAGCTATATCCATAGAGGAGGCTCAAGAGATTCCAGTTCTCACAAAATATTACCTGATTTAGAGCTGGAAGGTCAGCAGCAGAGCCAGGAATTCAAATCCATCTCCTCTTGCTGCAGTCATGCCTCTGAATCATGATAGTCAGGATCAGCTGTCTTGGCTCCTGAACATGCTTAATAAGTATTTGTTGGAACTGAATTCCTACTCTTTCTTTTACAGACTTTATAAGTCACATTTCTATAGCTCTTGGACGCTTGCAATACAACTCTTACCTCATAACCCTGTAATTATCCCCATTTTTACAGATGCAGAAACTGAGGCTATGAGATGAAATGATCTGCCCCTTATCACACAGCTGGTAATTTGTCAGAGGAGGGAGGGACTGGGACCTAAGTCTTTCTGATTCCAGTTCCAACGCTCTAGCTACTTCAAGACCGGTACTGCTCTTACTTAAATTAACAGTACCGGGGGGGAAAAATAAGGACGAGTATTTCCACCTACTTATCTTTAAAGGGTAAAAGGCATGTTCCGAAAAGGGGGGAAGGGGTGAGTAGGAAGGATTTATAAAAATTGAGTGAAGGTAGAGTCATACAATTCTTACAAGATTTTTCCTCTTCCTTTATCTCCCTTTGACCTAGTGCTTCGCACTTGAGCATCTTAAAAAGCGGCACAGACGTTCAGTACAATTCAATAAGAAATCAGTCTCCCTTCCCCCCACTCCAAAGAAAGACCACCAGAACTGGGGATTTAGGTAGTTTCCCGGATTGGTTACCCGAAGGTCGGAGTAGGGAGAAATCGAGGGGCTTTGGGGTCCTTACTCTTTCTCCTCCAGCCATTGGCCGGAGCCCCTTCCCAGAAGGAGCTGCTCGTATTTCGCCAGCCTATTGGTCCCTTTCAAATTCTAGCGCCAGGGCCCATCTGCCAATAGTTACTACCTGAGCGCCCCGCCTCCGGCAAAGGCTCCTCCTTTTCGTGGAGTTGTTTTCTTGCGCATGCTTCCTGGGAGCTGAGGAGCCTGGGTGGTCACAGAGCGCCTGCGCAGAAGGAGTGGCGGAAAGAGGGCCGGCCCTGCTGTTGCTGAGGCTTCGGAAGCTGTGGCGACGGCGGCGGAAGCTGTACAGGCAGCAGGTTGTAGTTTTTGTTTTGGCCTCAACCCGCCAGCTGGTTCTCTGGGGCTGTTCCTGCCGGCCTGAGGAAGAGGAGGAGGAGGATTGGCTGCATCTGTAGCCCCTATCTGGTCGGGTGGAGGGGAGTGGGGAACCTAGAATTAGCGGGGCGAAGTCCCGGGACGGAGCATGGGGGACTGGGCCCAGGCTCAGGCCCAGACCCAGACCCAGATCCAGACCCAGGCCCAGGCCCAGGCCCAGGCCCTACCAATGCTGGGCCTCTACTCCGCATCGTGTGATCGGCTGCCAGGGTGGCTGCGATGTTTATAGGCCCCTGGGAAGGCGGCAGTATGAGCCTCCCCTTCTCCTTCTAGACCCACCACCTCCTCCTGCTGCTTCCTTCTCTCTCCCTCTCCCTGTCCTGCAGTGAGTGGGAGCCGAGAGAACCCAGAGCTGAGAACCGATCCTAGCCTCAGGCCACCCCCACATCCCGATACCCAGCCTCCCGGCATGGCTCAGGAGAAAATGGAGTTGGACCTGGAGCTGCCGACTGCCACCGCCCCCCCTGATGGGGGCAACCTGAGGAGGTCCAACAGTGCTCCCTTGATCCATGGGCTCAGGTGGGTAGAAGATGGGGGTGGGGTAATACAGAGTTTAGGCTCTGGGCCGCCGGCAGGCCACCTACCCTCTCCAGTGCAACTGGGAGACTCTGGGACCCAGGGGCTTTTGAGGGCAACCAAGAAGTCTAGCTGATGGGGGGCGGGGCAGGGGGAAGGGTTCAGAGGGGGAAGGCAAGCATCCTTACAATAGGGTTAAGTAGGTCTGGTATGAGGGTGGAATGACAGTTTGGAGGAAGAGGACTTGAAGGGGGGGGAATCTGAGTACTTGCCTTGATGTAAAGTGACCTGCAGAGTTGGCTGCCCCCTTTGACAGGTTGTGAGGCCTCCCTGATTCTGAGCAGTGAATGTCAATCTGAAACTTCCGGAGCTGGCTGGCTTCAGTTTAACACCTGTTTGGAGAGGCATTGAGGGATTTGCCCTCCCTGTAATATTACAAAGAAAGAACTTACCCTAAAGCATATTTTAACTGGCAGTTTAATGATGAAGCCATTTCTCTTGAGGTGATTGGAAGTGATTCGTAGTAGGAAATAATATATCATTTACAGACCCTAAAGTTAGTTTCCAGGAATACTTTGATGCACTGAAGGATCTGTGATTGTACCCATGTGAACCAGCGTGGACACTCCATCTAAGGATTCAGATCACAACCCTTTCATTTAACGCCAGCCAAAAAAACCCCCAAGGCTTTGAAATGTAGTTTAGATTGAGGAAATTGTGAGATTAGAAGATTTAGGAAATTATGTAATCTTAAACTTTAATGCTGGCTTATTAACTGACAAGTCATGTATTTTTAGACTGATTAAAACATTAATGGGATTTTTGTATACATGTATTTCCCAGATCTTTTCCATGACTATTTTATAAGCATTTTTCAAAATTCCACTTATAAGCCAATTTATAAGGCCTTATAGTTGTGCAATTCATCAAGAATATCCTATTTAAGCACAAAATGAAATATGGAACAACCTGTTGAACATTTATTTGTATCAACTTAGGTGTATATGAACTATTTCGACCAGTGTCCTTTTTCTTTGTTAATTTTTTAATTTAAGGGAAGGCTGGTTTGGCTATTTGAGGTTGCTTTCACATGGCTAAGATCGGAAGTTCAAAAAGACTCTATGCTTCTGATAGACACTGGCCTATGACTTTTCAGATTTGAGGAACAAATAGTAAACAATAACAATCTTGACCAAGATTTAGACTTTTCTAGAAACGTACTGTTGCTTCTTAAATCATGAGATATATAGTTCTTTTGTGTGATGAAGTTTTCATTTGAGAAGGGGGTGTGTGCTAATGCAAAGAACTATGGAGTAGGAATATGGAGAAGTCTATGAAAATAGCTAAAAGTTTGAGGAAAAAACAAAACAAAACAAAAAACAAGTGAAAATGTCTTTGACAAGAAGATACGGTAACAGTTCTTCCTATTTTCCAGTGATAATTCACAGATTTTTCAGCCTTATGTAATCCGAACCCGGAGGAATAGTACAACAGTGATGAACCGTCACAGTCTGGTAAGTTTATCAGTAAATATCTGAATTGTAGAGAATATACTGACTTGCACTGGTAGGAGTTTTCTATACATAGGAAATAACAGGTCTAGTCTCTATCCCTATCTGAACTGTTTGAGACAGGAAAAAAATATTTACCTTTCAGATATAGCTTTTCCCTAGAATTAAGTGCTACATGTGTCATAGTAGGAAGAAATTTAGCATCTGGCCATTGCTGAAAAAGCTAATCAACCTATGAGGTTTTTGTTTAATGTTTACTCTGTAAGTAAGAACTTTCAATTTTGGAGACCTTGTAAAATTTATCTGCTATGGGAATACTTCTGAAGGAAGTCAATATTAATTTTAAATTATGCCTCACAATGTTTCTAATTGTCCTGGGATTAAAAAAAAATCAGATAATAGATTATATTATTTTATGACTATGGGATTATACTACTTTTTTTTTCTTGCTTTTTGGAGGGCAATTGGGGTTAAGCGACTTGCCCAAAGTCACATGACTAGTTTTGTGTGTGTGTGTGTGTGTGTGTGTGTGTGTGTTAAATGTCTGAGGCCGGATTTGAACAGGTCCTCCTGACTCCAGGGTGGGTGCTCTATTCACTGCGCCACCTAGCTGCCCCTATAGACCATTTTTTAAAAGTTTGCCTGTTATGTTTTGATGTTCTCTGAAGATTTACCACCTAACTTTTTTTAACTACTAAGGTTCTTGAGGAATATATTATTCCATTAATCTATTTTCAATAATTCCCCCAAACACTGGGAGGAAAGGAGTTTATTTCCTTTATCAATGAAATTACAAGTCCAGTTCCTATTTTTCTCCCCATCCCCAAACATTAAACATCTCCTATAGTACCAATTGAGACACAAACATTAACAATGTACCCTTACTCTCATGGAGCTTATGGTGTAGGGAGATGAGACAAAAATGTATTTCAAAATGAAACATAAGGATACATATAAAGTACAGAGTTAGCTTGAGAAGTCTAAGGAAGGAAAGGTTATCCAAGTTAGTATCTGCAAAATTGTGGCTGGTTGAAAAGACAGCATTGGAACTTGCTGGGTCTTAAAAGGAGAGCTCAGCAGGCATAGTCACCAGCGGCAAGAACTGATAATATTGAGAGCAAAAGAGAAGACAAATAGAATGGAAAACAAAAACCTAAATCGAAGCAGCTTGAAGTCTTTTAGTATAGGGGCAAATGACCTATGATGACAACTGAGGACATCACGATGGGAATCACGATCAACAAGCATAATAATGAGACTGTGTTATCAAGAAAAGTTTAAATCATACTTAGTATAGTAGAGGTCTCCATTTAGTTGGTTTCCCTAATCTTGACTAGGTGACATAGCAGTGTGTGTGTGTGTGTGTGTGTGTGTGTGTGTGTGTGTGTGTGTAACAACATTAAAAAATAGCAACACTAAACATTAAAATAGGGAAGTAGCAACATTAAAAAGGGAAGATGTGTTCCTAAGTAGCCAAAATTCAGGTTAGAAAAGTTTAAAGGCAAGTCTTTAGAAACTTGAGAATTGAGTGGGGCTTGACTGCTTGGGTACACTAAATAGATCCCTCCCTCTCCAAGGTGTTAAGACAGGACACATCTAGGTGGGGGAGAGACCCTTTGGATTTGTAGCCATGCAGAGAAATAGGGAGGGCCTCTTCTCTTAGAACAAGAAGGAATCCAGTGCTATAATGGCAGGTGAATAGGAAAAAAAAACCTAGTCTTTGTATCCTCACAATTCCTCTAAACTCCTGTCATCTCTATATTGATTTTGAACAACTCAGATGAGTTTGGATATTTTGGGAGATGGGTTAGGAAGGGATTTATTGTCCATAGCTGGGGGAGGGTATAATCCATCTTTCCAGAGGAACAAAATACTGGAAAAATACTGAGTCCCAGTGCAGTGTGGTCAACAGAAAGGGTAATTGCCTCCTGGAGCCCTAGACTATAGATCCAAATTCTCCTTTACTCTGAGAAACTGGATGGGTAGGGTTACTAATGGGATATGACTTGACATGTAGCAGTTGTATAAGTTTTAAAACCTTGAAAATACTTTGCATCTCTCCTGATATTTAACAACCTGACCAACAACATGACTTAAGTTAAAGATATATGGAGAACCTGACTTTAGAATGGGTCTTAGCTATAATACATTAAGGACAAGATATTGGTTGGAACAGTCTTGTTGATGTGCTTATATTCTATTTCAGAGGATTTTTTAAGGTTTCTACCTAAATTTGTTGAAATAGCCATTTAGTAAATAAGCACCTATGATATACAAAGAAATCTGTTATTTTTTAGCTCATCTTAGAGTAAAAGCAGCAAGTTAAATGTGTTAGATATGTATATATATATATATATATATATATATATATACATATATATATATACATATTTATATATATAGATAAACAGCATCAGGAAATGACCAAATCATAAAAAGCAGAATGTTAAAAAAGAATAGCATTTCAAGGCCACTGAGTGTAGGATCAAAGGATGATGCCTGGCACTGAAGTAGCCTCTGGAGACATCATTGTAATTCAGCCCAGTACAATAATGGAGTTTGTAATACTGACCCTGAGCCATGAACAAAAGATTAAATTATGTTCGACATAGCCATATTGATAATGAAAATAATTAATCCTCTAGAGCATTGGTATCAAATAGAAACAGGGGGCCCCTAAACATACATAGGATCACTGAGGGCTGCATATTGACCTTGTAGTAAAATGTAATATCATCTGTGTCTTACTGAATTTGCATTTATTTCATCATATGCTTCTCAATTCCATTTTAATCTGATTGGGGCCACGTTCGGGAATGTAGTAAGCTGCATGTAGCCTGTGGGCCGCATGTTTGACACCTTTGCTTTAGAGCACCCATTCAGTTGAAATTCTGTGCCTGAAGATATCCTGCTGCCAGTGCATTGGGCAGATCCTGGGGGCTGGAGGGAATTTATAGAACTGGACAGTAACTTGTGTTTCTATAGCACATTCTGCAGGCAAATAATGTGAACAGGTCATGTAAGTAAGAAGCAAGGAAGAAGAAGCTGGGTCTAAGAGGCTGTGACCTGTCAGCTGCTAAGCTAGAATTCCAACCCTCAGGTCTCTTGGCTACAAGTACAGTGCTTGTTCCATTTTGCCACCATGCTGCTGAGAATTGTACCTTTGCTACATCTGTTTCATGAGTTGTGTTCCTTGACAATTCTATTTAAGTAGTAGATAGTTTGGGAGGCCTTGTAGGAATGTATTTCATCAAGACTATTCTATTTAAGCACAAGATGGAACAACTAGAAAGAGCAGCCATTACTGAACATGTGTTCAGTACATGAGCTACTTTGATTAGATAGGTCTCCTCTTGTGAGATGAAAAGGCATAGGGGGAGGGGCTTCAGTCTACACAGTTGGAAGGAATATACCAGTGAGACCATGGATTCATTGAATAGTAAAAGCACAAGGTGTAAAACAACTTGGTTTCCCAGCCCACAGCAGCTGAAGCATCAAATTCAGTGAGGTTGAGGGTGATTAGGGTTAGAAACAAGCACACGGATTGTAGTAAGAAGTGATAGCTCATTGTCTGACAGCAAAGGACAGAAACTTAATGAAAAGCAGATGGAACTCAAAATGCAGAGCAATTTGGTGCCATTTAGCTTAGGGAAAAACAGTCTGTGGCACCCCAGTAGTCCCTGAAGACATAATATCGTACAATATAAAAATTGCCAAAGACATTGACCTATTCAAAAAAGATTCACTTAGGTTCAGTATAAACTGTTTAAGACAAGGAAATATGTATGTAATATTGTTCTTAAAAGTTTCCATTCCAAGTGGTTAAACCCTTAAGTGGGCGTATAAGCAGATAAATTTTTATTATCTAGAAAATTCTCATGTGGAACACTTCATTGCCAAAGGTACAATATACATCAGGTATTATTTGGATTTGGTTTTTTCTAGCCAAAAAGCATCCTTTCTTCTAGTACTTGTGTCTTGTGTGCAAGGTGCTATATATATGGAATTAGAGAAATTTGAGGGTTGATGGGGGGATGGAGGGGGGAGAAGAGGGGCCATGACAGACATAGAGTCTAATCCATGCTAAAAATAGAATCCCTGCTACCATACACCTGACTCCCACTTTGACTTATAGACTTGTAGCCCATTCCACTCTCAGGTAACTCAGTGAGGAAATTATTCCTCACATCCAGTCAAGTTTACCTTTTTTGTAATTTCAACCCATTGTTTCTAGTTTTGCCGTATGGGTCCAAAGAAAACAAGTCTCGACTCCCTCCCATCTAACAGCCTTTAAAGTACTTGAAGACGGCTTTCATGTCCCCATGAATCTTTTCTTTGCCATGCTAAACATTCCAAGTTCTTTTGCTTGATTCTCATATGGTGTGGACTTAAGGCCTTTCACCATTGTGGTTGCCTTCTAAACATTCTCCAGCTCTTGGTCAGTGTCCTTCCTAAAATCTGGGCCCCAGAGCCACACTTGGTGTTCCAGAAGCAGTGCGACCAGGGCACAGGAACCCTGGTCCTGGAAGATAGGCCTTTCAATTTAGCCCAGTATTACATTTGTTTTTTAGGCTGCTACTGAGCTTTTTAGTCTGTTATAAATCCCTAGGTCCTTTTTAGATAAACTACTATCTAACCATATCACCTAGTCTTGAACTTGTGAAATTGTGAAATTGACTTCTCAAACATAAGTGTAAGACTTCATTTACACATTTTCATTAGATTCAGTCTAATTTTCAGATCTGTCAAGATCTTTTTGGATGCTGAGCCCATCACATTGTATAAGCTATCCCTCCTAGCTTTGTGTCATCTGCAGATTTAATAAGGATGCTCTTTACACTTTTATCTGAGTTATTGATAAAAACATGAAACAGCACAGATCCCTGCAGCACTCCATGGGAGGCTTACTTGGAGGTAATGTGAAGTCACTAATGGATATTTCTTGTGTTAGGTCAGCTCTGAATCCATCTAATTGCACTATCTTACCTAACCCACATCTCTCCATCTTTTTCATATTATCAAGTGATCTGCTAAGACCTAGGTAAACTATATAGCATTCCTCTCATCTACTGTTTTAGTAAGGGTGGGTGATGAGATGGGTACAGGGACTTGCCTGGTGAGGAAACTGCCCCCGCCAATGCAGGTAAGTGAACAATATTCTCTGCAACTTAATAGTAATAGTAGTAATTAACGTTCACATAGTACATACTATGCACCTGGCATTTTACAAGTATCATCTCATTTGATCTTCATAATAGCCCTGAGAGGTAAGTGCTATACCTATCCCCATCTTACAGTTGAGGAAACTGAGGCAAACAGATGAAGTGACATAATGATACATGTAAGTGTGCGAGAATGGATTTGTACTTAGTCTTCCGAACTTCAGGCCCAGTATTCTGTTTATTTTGTCACCTAACTGCCTTGAAAGTCCTAGAGAACTATCTAGAACACTAAGAAGTTAAAGGGATGTGTCCAGGATCTCACAGCCAGTATATGTGAGAAGTAGGACTTGAACTCAGGTCTTCCTGGTTCAGATGGTGTGATATAAACTCCATAAATTAGAGGGAGCTAACAGGTGGGCCTTAGTGCTAATTGTTGTAGAGTGTGGCTGATGAAATCTCTGGAGAAAAAAGGATTAGCAAGGAAAGAATCTTGACCAGAGAAAAGATCACATTTGAAACCATTCCCCAGGCAGGAGATAGGAAAGCTGTGGGAAGGATTCAGTTGCCCCTATTCAGGAGGGAGGGAGGTAGCAGAAAGCACCAAGTACCTCCACCCAACTCTGCCTTCCACAGGGATAGCTGCTGGCATTACACCAGCCACCTAGGCTTCAGGAACACTTGGTGATGAACACCAAGGCAAAAGGTTGAATCTTAGAATCATAAGCAACCTTAGAAATTATTATCATCATTATTGATGTTATTTATCTTCTATGAGTTGAGAGCAGAACCAGAAGATGTGGTGGATGACCCATAGCAAAAGTGAGAATGACAGCGTGACAGTCTTAAGTACTTCACTGGTATCCACAGAATATCAAATGGCCCAGAGGAAGGCCTCTAGCATATTGGCTAGATATTCTACAGAGGCCTTTTAGAGGGGCTAGACAGGATGAGAAGGCATGGATAAGCTAGGATCTGCTCCATGGAGGGAGTCACAGATCTAGCAAAGTCTCAAAAGAGGAAAAGGGATGCTAAAATTCTATTTAATTGACTGCTGTTTTTTTTTTCCAAACAAAACAGCTGACTGTATTGGCATTGCTAACAAATCTACATGCTAGGAGGTTACAGTGTATTATAGTGGAAAGGACAATGGACCCAGCAACCCTGTCCAGAAAGGGCCCCAAAATCCTATCTGCCAGTTCTTTGGATACTTGAGGATGGTAGTTCATCTGGGCCAGATAACTTCAATTCATCAAGGAATCTAATCTTGGGTATTGGCTCCACTTTTTTCCTTTCCAGTCCTGAAATCATCGTCCTTGGCAGAGCAAATGGAATCAGTGTAAGAATTGAGCTGCTCTGCTTTCTTTTAGTTGTGAATTGTCATCCAGTCCTCTTGCTCATCCATCCTGTCTTTCTTGGATCCTCCTCTTTTTCCAACATCGCTAAAACATCATACTTTTTGTTATCTTTAGCTTTCCTTGCTCACCTTGGCTCATTTTGATTTAGCATTTCTCAAGTCAGGTTTGCTACTTAAATAACTGTAACCTTAGACAAATCTCTTAACCTGTTTGACCCTCAGTTTTCCCTTTTGTAAAATGGAGATAATGTCAGTAAGCATGTGTTTCTAAAACTCCTCCATAGAGGATCTAGCCAGCATTTAATGTCATTTAACATGTCTTGCTCCAGCAAGACACAGCTACGTAATTGAAGAAGAGGTACGGTTGTTAGTGTTCTTAGTAATAATGACAGCAAGAAAGGCAGTATGGTATGGTGGACAGAGGGCAGACCTTAATCAGGAAGATCTGAGTTTAAGTCCTACCTCATGCAAAGTGACTGTGTGATCCTGGGCAAGTCACTTCACTTTTCAGTGCTCCAGGAGACACTCTCATATTTAACATTTCAGAACAGTCACTAACCTACATCAGTGGAGATGTGCCCAGGGTTACACAGCCAGTATATGTCAGAAGTAGGACTTTAACTCGGGTCTTCCTGGTTCAGATGGTCTGATATAGATTAGGACCCAACACCATTGTCATCATAGGTGTGGAAAAAATCTCAAACCCAACAATGTAAGTAATAAAATCAGAAATCCAAGGCTAGAGTGATTTGCAGAAAGTCCCACACAGTTTTCTGTTATTAAAAACATTCACAGATTTGTAAATATTGCTTACAGTATTTTGAGATGGCAAGAAAGCTGGCCTAGGAAGCAGGAGAACAGTATTAGCTTTATTAGTCTTAGCTTTGCCACAAACTGAATGAATGATTGTGGGCAAGACACCGCTTTTCTGGTCCTCATTTTCATCTGTAAAATGATGGGGTTAGACTAGCTCAGGGCTGGGGAACCTGCCATCTCAAAGCCGCATGTGATCCTCTAGGTTCTCAGGTACAGCCCTTTGAATCCAAACTTCACAGAACAAATCCCCTAAATAAAAAAATTTGTACTCGGTCAAAAGGCTGTACCCGAGGACCTAGAAGGCTACATATGGCCTTGAGATTGCAGGTTCTCCACTCCTGGACTAGTTGATCCTGAAGGTCCAGCCCCACTCTACAATTATCTGCTTCCATGAGGGGCCATTAACTTGAGGTCTTTAAAAGAGTAAATGTGATCTGTGGACCTTTCAGCTTTTATCTGGTTCATCTCTATTCAGTTGTTGATGCCTTCAACATGCTGCCTTAACAGGAAAAGGTTAGGTGCCCCAGAACTGGGTAGAAAACATATTGCCCATGATGTAAGCTTCAGAGAACAGGAGAGATGTGGTCCTTGCTGTAAAAAGCCAGAAGTAATGGATGTGGTGATGCATTGATGAAATAACATGCCTAGGCAAACACTTGCTATTTGCCCAGCATTGTGCTGAGGACATGGGGCTGGGGAGGGGGGAGGGGAGGGAGGGATTAGAGCCGGAAGATATCTATTCCAGGGGTTCTTAACCTGATGTCTGTGTATTAAAAAAATAAATGTGATAACTGTAAATAGATTTTTAATATATTTTAATATAATTTGTTTTCTTTGTATTACTTTGTATCATATTATTTTGTGCATTTAGTAACATTATTGTAAGAAGAAGTCTGTAGTCTTCACTGGACTGCCAAAGGGGTCCATGCCCCCAAAAGATTAAGAACTCCAGTCTAGTCTAACTTCCTTATTTAATGATTAGGAAACGGAGTTGTAGAAAGGTCAGGTGATTTGTTCTAGGTCTAGCTAGTAAGCCAGTAAGGAAAACTAGGATTTTAACCCAGGGCCACATGCAGAAGCTTATCTTTTGGTGCTACAAGATTTAAGAGACATGTATATAATGCCCAAAGCATCCCTGTAAAGGCCTGTTAGAACTTTTAAAAGAGTGACACCTAGTGGCCATTTAGGAATAATCTCTAAATAACAAACATTTTTTTTTCCCCTCCTTTCTTATAAGTCCCTAAATTCTAAAATATGCCTCAAATTCTTTTAGTAACTTGGTCCATTTTTCTAAGATGTCACTAACTTTGTAATCAGTTACTTGATTGTTTCCGACATCTTTCTTAAGACTTACTTACTGGTCATAACAAGTGACTCAGTCATTTAGACTGCCTGTATTCTCTCTGGCCTCTGTACATGTCCTTAGGAGGGACAAAAACCTTATGATAAATTGATCATCATCAGATTTTGTACCTAAATTCCTTTTAGACTTTTCTGACCTCTTTTTGATAATTCTCATTTTTGTTTTCTTAATTCTTAGTTTGTTTAAACAGGGTATAGAAGTCTTAGCGCACTCTGTAAGCTTTACTAGCTTAAAACTATGCTAAGACTTTCTAGATACTCTGCGTTTATAAGTTTGTGTTCTCTTGCTCCTTTTTTCTGTCCAATAATGCCATTAATAGATGGCTCATAGAATTTTTACTTTGATTCCTTATCCCTTTATGGCATGCTTTCTTTCCCATTATCTACTTCTCCCGAAGCACTGTTCTATATTTATCAACCGCTGTTTTTACCCTTTGCCAAATCACTCATTCAGAGTTTAGCAGTAAACGTTTTCCCTTTTTGAGGAAAAGAAAACAGGAATAGAAAGAGTCAATATTCTCAGATAATTCAGATGGCTCTGTGATGGTGATTTGGATGTGCCTCCAGCCATGGAGATTGCAACTCATTCTGGCCTGCTCACTTGACTTGTCCATGTCTACCCATAAGGTGGCCACTGAGGCTCTGTTCAATTTTTCACTTTCTCTCAACATCCTGAAGATACCAGTGAAGCCCTTGGGCTTCCGGCCTCTCCTTTTTCAATGCATACAGAATTCACCAGTTGTCTCAAATTTCCTTACTTGGACACTTTACTTCAGTTACATACAGGGATGGTCAAACCATAACCCTCCACTTCCTTAATCAAAATTTATGACAGTCCTCCAGCTGACAATAACCATCTGTAATTCCATCTCTCCCTGTGCCTCACCCCTTCTCACATTAGTCTTTAGCTTCATCCTTACCTCCAATCCCTTCACTCCTCAGTCCTTTCTCAAGTTACTACCCTGGTTTTGACTTCACTCTCCTTTCCCAATCTCATCCCTGTAGTTAATCCATGCAGCTCTCTACTGTCTACTCTTGAATCCCTCATTCTCCTTCTCTATCCTGTTACTACTCATCCTCCTGCAGAACCCTGCATTACCCCTGCAAGTCTGTGTTACCTGTTCCTATTTGTGAGATGCTGAACAAACCTGGAGGAAGTCAAACAATGGTGCCAGGTTGGTATCACATAAATGTGTCATCCAACTTCAACTGGGCCATCTCTGCAGGAGGGTAATCCTTTTATTCCCCCTTAACAGATTTTGTATCTTACTCCTCACAGATGCTGTTCTAAACCTCTTTTCTCCTCAAACCTCCCTCTTTTCCCCAGTATCAGCTGAGGACCTCAACCGTTGCTTGACTGAGAAAATGAGGCCATGTACTATGAGCTCCCTCTCCTCTTACCTTTCCTCCAGACCCTGACATGATCTTCCATTCTTCCCTCCTTTCACCCATTCTCTGGTAATGAGGTTGCCCTTAGCTCTGCCAAATCCGTCTCCTCTACTTGTGAACCTGGTCCCATTCCATCCCATCTTCTCCAGCAGATTATAACATAGTGCTTTCATTTTTAATCTCTTCCTATGTATTACTCCTTTTCCCTCAAACCTTAAGAAAACTTCACTAGGCCCTGTCATCCTCCAACTGTCATCTTATATTTCTATGCCGTTTCTCACCCAAGCTCCTAGGATATGTCTGCACTGATTACTTTTACTTTCTCACCTTTCACTCACTTCTCAGTGCTTTGCAGTCTGGTTTTCAACCTGATCAGAGAACTAAAACTACCCCTATCTAAAGTTATTAGTGATCCCTTAATTGTCAGAATTGATGGTTTTTGGATTTTTGTCAGTCCTCATCTTTTTCTGCTATTGATCACAGTCTTCTCTAAGATATGTTATCCTTTTTTAGGTTTTTGTGACAATACTCTTTCTTGTTTCTCCTCCTCGCTTAATGTGCCAAGAGGGAGTGTTCCCTAAGGTTCTGTCCATGGCCCCATTCTATTTGAACACTTTTTGTCTAAGTGAGCTCATCAGCGCCTATGTCTATACAGATGACTCACAGATTTATATATCTAGCCCCAGTCCTTCTCATTCTCTTCAGTCACATATTATCAATTACCTATTGAATGCTTCAAAATGGATATTCTAGAGATCTCAATTCAGCTTGTCCAAAATGGAACTTCTTGTCTATCTTCCCAAGCTAATCCTCTCCTAAACTTCTCTACCTTGGGTTGAAGGCACTCCCATTCTGCTAGCACCCCAGATTCTTAACCTTGGGGTCAACTTGAACTCTTGACTTTCTCCTTCTCTATAACCAGTCAGTTATCAGATGTTACTGTTTTTACAGCCACATCTCTTGCAACCAGTCCCTTTTCTTTACATGCAAAGCCACCAATCTTAGTTCAGACTCTGGATACTTTTCACCTAGACCTAGGGTTCTTAACTTTTTTTGTGTTGTGCACCCCTTTGACAGTTCAGTGAAACCTATGGACTCCTTCTGAAAGTATTGTTATAAATGCACAAAATAAAATGCACAAATTTCTAAGGTCAACCAATTATATTATCATACATTTTTGAAAATATTAAAATAATAAGGTCACAAGATTTAAGGTTAAAATTATCTTTTAAAAAGTTAAAATTAGCTCTCTTTCTCACCTAGATTACCACAATAGCCCCTTAATTGGTCTTTCTGAGTCTAGTCTCTCCCCATAAGGAGGGGGAAGGGAGTAAGCATTTATATAGCATCTACTCTATGCCAGGCACCATGCTAAGCGCTTTACAAATACTATCTCATTTGATCCTTACAATGACCCTGGGAGATAGGTGTTATTATTATCTCCATTTTACTGATGAGAAAACTGAGGCAGACAGTGGTTAAGTGACTTGCCCAGGGTCACCCAACTAGTAAGCATCTGAATCAGAATTTGAACTCAGGACTTTCTGAATGAGGCCTTGTTCTCTGTCCACTGTGCCACCTAGGGGCCAAAGTGATTTTCCTTAATTGCAGGTCTTACCATGACCCTCCTCTAATCTGTGAACTCCAGTGGGCTCCCTTTAGGAAAAAACAGAAACTTCTCTGTTTGCCTTCTCTCTCTTTTTTAGAAATTAAAATTTTTATATGTGTTTTTCAATTACCAAACATTTCTCTTTTCTCTCTTTCCACCTCCCTGTAACAACCCTGGCATTTCAAACACTTCACAACTGGACCCCACCCTGGTATTCCAGCTTCATTGTCCATAGCTTCCCATACTGTGGGATTTCTCAGACCTGCCCTTCTTTCTATTCCTTATACATGTAAGTTCCTCTCTGCTCTCCCTGCCTCAGACCTGGCTGTTCCTCATGCCTACAATGTGTTCCCTTCTTACCTTTGCCTCAGAAAATCCTTTTCTTCCATCAAGAGGGAACTCAAGCACTGCCTTGTACTTGAAGCCTTTCCTGTTGCTCCTCCCTGATGCCTTCTGTTTATTTGGATTTACTCTCTTCTGTAGGCAGCAAGCTGCTATTCTTATATTTAGGGACTTAAATATCCATATTGATATTCTCTCAAACACTGGTCATTCAGTTCATTAACTCGATCTCTTTGACCTTCTCTTTCATCACTTCTTAGCCACACACAAGATAGGCCTTACCCTGCTCTCGCCATTGCTTACAAATGTTCTGCCTCCAGGATTTGGAATTTTGAAATTCCTCTGACCATAGTTTGTTCTTCCATCTTTCCCTGTATCTCTCTCCTCCTCTGTCTCCTCAATATCCAGGGCCTCCACTCCTCCCCCTTCTGCTATTGTATCATTGCTCTGGCCTTACTGTTCTCCCTAATCTTAACCCTGCAATTAGTTAACAAGGCTAATGGGCATGTACTATTGGGTCAGTTAGTCCGCAAGGCATCATATTTTTTTTAAAAAGGCAGCACTTGGCCAGGTGTGGTAGCACATGTTTGTAATATCTTGTGGCTCTCCTGAGCCTATGGAATTCTGAGCTTCATTGGTCCAGGGCATCTGCACTAAGTCCAACTTCATTATGGTGAGGCTCTTGGAACAGTGGGTCACCAGACTGCTTCAGGATGGAAATGGAGCAGCTCAAAGCACCCATAAAGAGCAGTAGTCAAATTGCGCCTGTGAGTAGCCCAATTGGGCTTGTGAGTAGCCCTCCTACTTCTAGCCTGGGAAAGAATGGGCTATATAGGCTGTTGGTTTTGTTTTTAAAGGGCGACACCTGGTGGCTATTTAGGAGTAATACTTAAACATCTGATTTCTCAGATTTTCTATTTAATGAAGTCCCTAGCTGCTTAAACATGCTTTATATTCTAGTAACTTCTGTACATTTTAAAGATTTCTTTTAATTGGTTTTATTATTATCATATTATATATAATTATATTGGTTATATTATTATTTAATTTAATTTAATATGTTTGATGTCTTAGAATTAACACTATTTTCCTCAGTGCTAACGTGTGTTTCACAAGTCTTATATTGCCTGTTTGCTTTTTCTTTTATACCCTTGTCTGCTTTTAAAAGTTCTTAATTATAGATTGTCTACCATCCTTCAGTTTTTGTACCTAAATTCTTTTCAGGCTTTCTCCCCAACAACTTTTTGATAATCTTTGTTTTAACTACTCTACTTCTCTCTAGTATTGACCGTTTCTGATAATCAGTACTGGAACAGCTGGGTGGTGTGGTAGATGGTGTTGGGCCTGAAGTCAGGAAGACTTGAGTTCAAATCCAGCTTCTGATACTAGCTGTGTGACCCTGGGCAAGTCACTTAACCTCTGTTTGCCTCAGTTTCCATATCTGGAAAATGGGAATCATAATAGCACTTATCTCCCAGGATTCTTGTGAGCAAATGTGATAATATTTGTAAAGTCCTGTTTAGCCTGGCACATAGTACACACTATATAATTGTTAGCTATCATTATAGTTATTATTAAATGCTTTGCAAACCTTAAGGTACTAGTTAAATGATAGCTGTTATTATTTTGTCACGTTTGCTGATGTGCTGGTAGAAGGGAAAAGCTCATTTGTGTCTTAAACTGAATTCTGCTGTAGTGTTTTGGAACATTTTTCAATATGACTGTTAGTTGTTGGCATTTTTTCTTTGAACTACTTGTTCCTACCCTTTGACCTCTCATTCACTGGGCAATGGCACTTGTCATCTAAATTACCTTTGTGACATTATGCAAGTCACTTCCCTTGGCTGTGCCTCTCTAAAATGAAGAAGTTGGACCGAATGATTCCCTAAGTCTCTTCTAGAGAGATGAACTAACTCTATGAACCCATTGTTCTGTCTGTTACCTCCTCCAGTCCTCTACCTCCCCGGCTCATTTTTCTCCCACTTTTCAGAACTTCATTTGGCTTATAGTCTTCTTATTCACTCAAACCCCTGTTGTTATATTTGGGGATTTAAATCTACATGTCGATGTTCCCTCATACACTCTGCTCACTTTGCCCCAGCTTCTACAGTCTGCAGCTTCACTACTGCCGACACAAGTAAGAATGGTTCTATCCTTGATTTAGAAATGTTCTGCCTCTGTGGTCAGAAGTCTAAAATCCTGCATTTGAACCTTCACCTCCAGTGCTATGGCCCCTGCTTTGGCCTCACTGTCTTCCCTTCCTAGTCATGATCCTATAGTTAACAAGGTTAACAGATACATGGTATTAGGCCAGCTAGTCTGTAAAGCATACTGGTAAGATATCTGGCAGTTTGGGGTTTTTTTTAGGACTACTCCTTAAATATTAAACTATTCTCATGTTTTTCAGTTTAATGAAGTAAGCTTCAAGACAGGCTTTATATTCCTCTATTAACTTCTGTACACTTTGCTGAAATTTCACTAAATTGATCCGTTATGTGATCATATATATTTGATGTCTTAGGATATGTTTCTTCCCTCATGCTGTCCTATTGATATCACCTGTCTTTCTGTCCTACATGTTCTTTTACAAAGTTGTTATGAGGGTCATTCAGCTTTTATACCTGAATTCTTCTTAGCCTATCTCCTGTCCATTTTTGGAGAATCTTTGTTTTCACTTTCTCGATTCTTAATTTACTAATATTTGTAGCCTTCTCTGTTCTGTTATTCTTCTTCTTCTGCCCTATAATGAGCTTTCTATATAGGGTCATAGAAGCTTTATTCTTTTGTTTCTTATCTGATCATGGCTTATTTTCTTTGCTGTTATCTTCTTATCTTGAAGCAATGTTCCATATTTGTTAGCCTGACATTTTTATCCTTTGTCAGATGCTTTAAAGAGCCCCTTCACAGTTTGGCTCCCCAAGGTTTTCCTTTTTTGAAGAGTGAGAACAGAAAACAGAGACATAAAAGGATTATAATGAAGTAAAGACTTCCTTTCAGCAAATCCCTTTCTTGAAGTGTCTTAATTAGCTACTGCTCTAAAAACTTGTATACTTTCTCAGTGTTCTATACCATTTATTAGATTACTTACTGAACAAGGAAAAATTTAGGAAGGATCATAACTTATGACACAAGGGTTTGCCTGGAATCATTCTGTACAGTTAAACTTACCACTTGGTTTAATAAGTGACAGTGGTGTATATTTTAACTGTTACAACAGTTTGAGATGCACATGAATTAGGACTTAATAACAGACATGTATCACTGGATACATAGCTTACTCAGCAGCTTCTTTTGGTGCCTTAGAAGTAGTTGTAGATTTGGAGTCAGAGGATCTGGGTTCAAATCCTGAATCTGCCACTTGCTTTCCCATTTGGGGCAATTCACTTCACCTCTCTGGGTCTCAGTTTTCTCCTGCATTAAATGAGGGAGCTGGACTAGATTGACCTCTGAAGTTATTTCCAGCTCTAAATCTGTCAGGCCGTGATTAGGCCACACAACCACAGAGCTTGGGGAGTTCTGCCCCCCAGGTTTTTCTCCCTCCTTTCTTAACGAATTGAGCACTTTTTTTCACAGCATTCTTAGATACTTCCTGCTCTCACTTAGAGACTTAAGCATTTATATTGATATTCCCTCAAACACATCCTTTACTCAGTTCATTAACCTTTTCAGCTCCTGTAATCTGTAGCTTCACTATAAACATAAAAATGGTTCTGCCTCTGTAATCCAGGTCTTTTTAATTCCTCTATCTGATCACAACCTATACTTCCTGTTTATCCCATAATGTTGTTCATATATCTAAAATATCACTAAATTAATACTTTTTAAAAAAATTCTATATTTGTTGTCTTGAATAAATTTCCAATGACAGCTTCCCTCATGCTTGTATTCTAGTCACACAAGTTGAGGATGCATTCATGTCATGTGCAGCTAGGTGGAGCAGTGGATAGAGCACCAGGCCTGGAGTCAGGAAGGCTCATCTAGCCTCAGACGCTCACTAGCTGTATGACTCTGGGCAACTCATTTGACCCTATTTGCCTCAGTTCCTTATCTGTAAAATGAACTGGTTGCATTTGCTGTTATTTTACTATGTAATCATGCATCTCCTAGCTTTCTAAATAGGTTGGGAGCTCCCAGTGGTTAGGGACCAGTAGATTTTGTTTTGTACTATGTCCCTCCAGATTTGTCATCTAATATCAGCTGCCCTCTCAGGGTGCTAAACAGCTCAGGCAAGGGGACCAGTGGTAGGGGGGAAGGGGGGGGAGGATGTGGGGAGGGGGTGCTGATGGGGTAGCTCAATATTGACCTCCACACCCTTGAGCTTGCCATCACCTATAAATGTTCCAATTCCATATTCAGTAAATCTCAGAATCCTTTTTTTTTTCATCTCTCCTCATGCCTTATTCCTCCTAAATCTATTCTCTGTCCTCACTACCAATTACTCTGTGCTTTAGTATTTTCCAGGCTCCTTCTATGGCTACAGTCTTCCTTTCTAGTCTTGGTAGACCAACTGGTTCAGCTCTACACTCTCCTCTGCTCTCAAGGCCTTTTCCCCTTGCCCTATCACGGATCTTGGTTTACTCCTACCATCTACCTCCTTCACTTTTTCTCACATGCTGCAGAATGGACTTGAAGGAGATCATGAAACTATACTGACAGAGTCCACTCCAGATTTATGCTCACTAATCTCACCTGGCCTGTCATTGTAGAAAAGCAATCCTTCTCCCTGATTCCCCATCCCACACTCCAGAGTGGCCATACCAAGCCCCATTTCCCCTCAAGCCTTCCATACTAGTACTCTCCCTCCACCCCCCTAGCTTTCCTTCCTCTGAGCCGAGGACTTGGCTTTATATGTCACCAAAAATTGAAGTCAGTGTCTGAAAACTCCCACGTCTCCTCTTCTCCTCCTGTTGCATTCCTCTGGTCATTTCCTATTATTCTCCTTTACTGGTAAAGACCTTTTTCATTGCTACAGCCAACTCTCCTACAGATACTTGGCTATACCCTAGATCCTCTCCTCACCCATCTTCTCCAGCAAATTGCTTCCACCATCATGACCTCTGTTTCTTCTCTCATTCAGTTCTTTCACAGGCCATTGCCCCTGACCTGGCTATATTCTTTTTCCTTCCTTATCTCAATCCCTTGGTGAACCAACTCAACTTTACACTTTACCCTCATTTCACTTACCCCCTTGTCCTATTGCCAGCTGAGCCTTGCCAGACTCCCAACCTAAATTATTTCCACCACTTGCCTCTTTTGCTCCTTCATGTGCTACTGAACAGAACAGGAGGAAACCACAAATCTTACTGCATCTACTATAAATTTGTGTTATTTAATCAATCAGGTCCTCATTACAGCAAGGTAAACATTCTGTTCCATCTCAACAGATCTAGTATCCCTTTCCATGGTTGCTATTGCAAATTCTCATCTCTCCACAAGTCTTTCACTGCATCCCTTCCTTGACCCCTCTCAGCTGATGACTTGGTCTTATATGTCATAGAAAAAAATGAGAACATTCATTAAGAGCTCCGCCTCATCCTCATCTCAAATCATTTTGTCCCCCACTATGTTTTTCTTCACTCTCGTCTTGGATAAAGAGGTGAACCTTCTCCTTGCCAAGATCAACACCTCTGGATGCATCCTTGATCCCCATCCCCTCCCAACTTCTCCCGAAGATTGCACCCATTATATTCCTCATTGTCTCTCTTTCCTTCAATCTTTCCCAGTCTATTGGCACCTTCCCTGCTGCCTATAAACATATGTCCCTGTTTTCCCCCACCCTAAAAAGTCTCTCACTAAAACCAACCATGCCCACCAGGTATAATCTTCTATTTCCTCCTCTTCACAGCCAAATTTTAAAATGCCATCTATGTTCAGTGCCTCTCCTTGCTCCCCTCTCCCTCTTTTGTAAACCTGCAATATGGCCTCATTATTCAACTGAAACTGTTCTTTGCAAAATTACCAGTGATCTCTTAATTGCCAAAGTGAATGGCCTTTTCTCATTCCTCCTCTTTCATGACCTCTCTGCAGCATTTAATGTTCTTGATCACTTCCTCCCCAGTACTTATTCCTCTCTGGGTTTTTGCTCTCTCCTCTTTCTTTTTTCACTTGTCTTCTCCTTCTCTGTCTCCTTTGTTAGGTCTTCAGCTATGTCTTATAAAAGTGAATGTTAACTATCTATGGGTGTCCTTTAAGGCCCTGTTCTGCTTCCTCTTTTTTTTCTCTTAGTGACTTGATCAACTCCCATGGGTTCAGTTATCATCTCTGTGATTCCCAGGTCTATACATCTACCCCAGTCTCTCTCTTGAGCTCTAATCTCATATCACAAACTCTTTACTGGACATTTCAAATTGGATGTCCTACAATTCTGAAAGACTCATGATGGAAAATGCTATCCGCATCCAGAGAAAGAACTATAGAGTCTGAATGTCAATCAAGGTATACTATTTTCTGTCTTTATTTTCTTTCTTGTGGTTTTTCCCCTTTGTTCTGATTCTCTTTTAAAATGTGACTAATATGGTAATATGTTTAATATGACTGTATATGTATAGCCTATTTCAGATTGCTGCCATCTTGGGGAAGGGGGAATTTGGAACTCAAAATCTTATGAAAGTGAATGTTAAAAATTAACTTTACATATAATTGGAAAAAACAAAATAATAATTAAGTGGGGAAAAAAATTAAAATAAAATAGAGCAAAGTGGCTGTTAGAAGCACGTCAGCCTCAGCATGTCCAGAACAGAACTCATTATCTTCTACCCCCACCCCCCACCCCCAACCCATCCCTCTTTGAACTCTTCTATCACTGATCAGGGTACTATAATCCTTTCTGTCACTAAGGTTCATAACCTCACTGGCATCCTTAAATTCTCACTTACTCTATGTAGTTAATTAGTTGCTAAATCCTACCCTGTCTACCTCCAAGACATTTCATATACTTCTCTCCAGTTAATCAGCAACCCTCATCACCTCTGACTTGGACCATTTCGATGGCCTTTTAATAGGCCTTCTTTCCTCAAGTCTCTGCCCGCTCCAGTCCATCTGCCACTCAGCTACCAAAGTGAGTTTTCAAAATCCCTTCCCCTCAACCCCCTGCCACTTAAGCTCCAGCGACTCCCCATTACTTCCAGGATCAAATATAAAATCCTCTGGCATTTAAAGCTCTTTACATCCTAGTACCTTCTGATGTTTTCAGTCTTTTTACATGTTATTCCTCTCTACTCCCCCTATGATCCAGCTGCACTTGCCTATTTGCTGTTACTCACACCTGACACTCTATTAGCAGCTAGGTATCAGGAAGACCCAAGGTCATCTGACCTTCCAGATGCTTACTAGCTGTGTGACCCTGGGCAAACCACTTAACCTATCTGCCTCAGTTTCCTCATCCTCATCTAGGAATATAGGATAATACCTGCTTCCCAGAGTTACGAGGATGAAATGAAATAATATTTGTAAAGTACTTTATAAACCTTAAAGTGTGATGTCAATGCTAGCTATCATTATTATTATTATCATCTCCCCTTTCCATACCTTTGCACTGGCAGTCCCCCATGCCTGAATACTGTCCCTCCTCCCTTCTGATTCTTAATTTCCCTGGCTTCCTTCCAGATTCAGCTCAAGTTGGCTCAGATTCCTTAAGAGTCTAGCCCAGCGGTTTTCAACCTGTGGGTCGTGACCCCTTTGGGGGTCGAATGATCCTTTCACAGGGGTCACAGAGGTCACCTAAGACCATTGGAAAATACGTATTTCCAATGGTCTTAGGAACCTAGACACCGCTCCTCTATCCATCTCCAAGCAGGTCTCCCCACATGCAGAGATGCCCACATATGAGTATTAAAGGGTCATGGCATTACGAAGGTTTAGAACCACTGGTCTAGCCAATAGTGAGATTTCTGAAGAGTCTGGCCAATATGGTGGATCTTTAATGAACTTTGTTTTTCTTTGACTGAAAAAAACCCCAGACATTCAGCTCAAGTCCCATTTTGTGCAGAAGGCCTTTTAAGCCTGGTCCTTTCTATTGCTAATGTTTTCTCTTTTAAGAGTACTTTCTACCTTCTTGGTAGTGTACCTATTTATGTATATGTTTTCTCTTTCATTAGAATGTAAGCTTCTTGAAGGGGCAGGGATTCAATATGGCTTCCTAATCCTAGCTGCTACTCATTTTTCTTAAGCTCAGGTCTAACTATCCCATTCCCATACATGGGCAATTCCACTGGCTTCCAATCACCCCTAGAGTCAAAACCAAAAGTCTTTGATTTGGTATTTAAGGCCCTTTCCAACCTGGCTCCAACTGGATTACACATCACCCTCCTTCACACATTCTTTAGTCTAGCCAGATTTACCTTCTTACTATTCTTCACACAAGACACTCTTATCAATTATCTGCTTCTTCTGTGCCTTTGCTGGCTATCTTCTATATCTGGAATATATTTCCTCCTTGCTTTTCCCTTTAGCATCTCTAATTTCATTCAAAGCTCAGCTCAGACATCCCCTTTTACATAAGACCTTGACTGATTCCACCAGCTATGCCAGTGCCTTCCCCCACCCCCCCCCAACTTTCTTGGATTTCTGTATTTTTTATATATGCTTCTATATGGTCATATTGTTTCTGCAATAGAATGTAAGCTCCTTAAGGGCATGAACAATTTTATTTTTTTTCTTGGTATCTCTAGCAAGTCCCAGCATATATTGCATACAGTTGCTTATTAAATACATGTTGAATGATTGCATAGCTAAATGATCTCTGGCTCAAGTCTTTCCCCTCCCCATTGTTCATCACTGCCAAAATAATCTTGCTAAAGCATAAGCTCCAATTTCTCTTATGCTCAAGGACCTTCATTTGGAGAAAATATAGATTCTTCATATTATTGTATAAAGCCCTTCACACTCAGGCTCTTGACCACCTTTCCAGATTTATTGCGGATTAATTCCCCTTTGTGCAATCTATATTCCAAACAAACTACTGACCTCAATTGTTCCCTGAACTGAACGTTCTATCTCCACCATTGCAGAGGCTATTTCCCATTCCTGCAATTCTTTTCCCTCCTTCTACCTCTTAGAATATATGCTTGAGGTTCTGCTCATGTGCCATCTCCTTTAAGAAGCCTTTTCTTATCCTCTGAACGTTGATGTTATCTCCTTTTTGCATGTCATATATGCATCTTCCATTAAATGTCAGCTCGAGGTCAGAGACTATTTTTTGTTTTTGATTTCATATTCCTATCACTTTGCTGGTACCTTGCACATAGGAGTCACTGAATAAATACTTGTCCGATTTGTTTGGCTACTTGGAAATGTTACCTGGCTTGCATCACAGAGAACATAAGATCTGCAACTGGAAGGGACCATAGTCATTTAGGCCAACCCCTTAAAGTACAAAGAGGATAAATGACTTGTTCCAGATCGTACAGGTAGTACCCGACAGCTGGGATTTAAATCCAGGTCATTCAACTCCAGAATTCATACTGTTTCCATTGCACTTAATTTTTAAAAAGTGAAGTGTGTTATAAAAAATAGAGTAACATCTGTTTGGTAAAGAAATGTCTTTCTCCGGTATTAGACTGTAAACTTCAGAAGAGGTACCCTGTGTTGTTCATCTGTGTATTTCCTATACTGTCTTGTATGTTGCACATACTAGGTATGTGATAAATGTTTGAGTGAAGCATTTTGACTACATTTTGACTTTTCTTACTAGTTTAAATTTTGTTGTGATCATGCTGTTTGTTTCACTGCCTTGATGAATGCAGCTAGCTGTCACAGAGTTGGGACCACATTGAAGGTTACATTTTAGACGTGATACAGATTGTATAAGCAGAATCTGCTTGATGTAGCATCTAAGTATTTATTTAAAGACCAGTAGGATTGCATGGATTTTTTACATTCAGAAACCACCAGACTAGACTAGCTTATTAGCCTGTCCCCCTAGCTTGAATGTATATTGGAACTAAAATGAATAAGACCAGTCTTTTCTATTTATCCTGTTTAAAAAGTTACTTATTCTGGGCCAGTTAGGAAGTGGCTATTTCCAAGGCTGGAATTTTTTTTTTTAACATCATTTACATTGGTCTGAATACATTTGGGAAAAGTGGTAAAGTCAACGCTTGTCTATTGACAAGATGGTGCTTTGAGGTCCAGCACCTGGTGTACTTTCCGGAGACTGAATGTATTACCTCTGTGTCCATTAATGTTCAGTGATTTAGAGAGCTAAATTTCTGAGATGTCTGGGTTAAAATATATATATATATATATATATATATATATATATATATATATTCAAATAGATATCTATCTATGTGAATATAAGAATAAATTGTACATTAATATCAAAAGCAGACTGGTATAATTCAGAAAGCAGTGAATGTTTTCTTTTGTTTGTTTTCCCAGTTGCTGTCATCTTCTCCTATTCGTATTCCTAGTAGCAGACTTCATCAAATCAAAAGGGTAAATTTTACTTCCATAGATCTAAACTTTTTGTAAATGATGTTTTGATTTTATTTTCATTTTGCCGTTTTTGACATTAAAAGGTCACCTTACTCTTAAAAATTTTTTAAATTTTAGTTTAAATTAAATTAAATTTTTTTTTTACCTCACTCTTTTTAACAATTTTTTTATACCTTCTCTGTTTAGAACAAGGATGCTTATTCTCTTGTACTTGGAGCCAGAATTCCATCAGAATCTCTGAAATTCTTTTGAATAACTATATAAGTCATATAGTTATATAACCCTAGTTAGAGGTAGTCAGGGTTATATAGCCAGATCACACTCAAAATGTCTCTCAGTGTTTGTAGATAAAATGTGTAAGTGGCAATTTTGGAAAGTATTCCAAAGCTTTGCTAACATGTACTTTTAATTTTTAAGGTCAGTTGCTTAAAAATCAAGGTAGGGAAAAATCCCACTTAGGGAGAATTTTATGTATATTCATCAAGCTCTGAGTACACATTGTCTTTTTAGGAAGAAGGAGTGGACTTGATGAACAGAGAAGCTGCCCATGAAAGGTGAGTGATTCCTGAGAATGGGGACTCAACCCAATATGTGCTGCCCCTAGGTACTAATCAGGTCTTTTTGTGTTTCAGGGAAGTGCAGACAGCAATGCAGATAAGCCATTCCTGGGAAGAAAGTTTGAGCTTGGTAATTCCTTTGCAAGTCTGATTTAAAAGGTGGCTTTTAAAAAAACTTAAAGTATTCATTGGCTCTCTTCATTTGTCCATACAGCTTTTATATGCCTTACATTTTTAAAATTATAGCAGTTCTTATCTCCTTTTCAAACAAACAGGTTTAAATAAATACAAGAGGCCTTTAGTGGATCTGCACATTTGTGTGTTCTAAAAATCTAAGTGTGGTAGTTTACGAGAGCAAATAGAATACTTGGACTTATTTCTAGAGTAGCGATGTGCTGTGTTGTTATAAGTGGATGCCATTTTTTGTTTACAGAGTGATAATGACTTTGACAAGTCGGAGAAATCATCTTCTCCTAAGAGAATTGACTTCATTCCAGTTTCTCCAGCACCATCACCCACTAGAGGAATAGGAAAGGTAGGATCACTGAAGAGACTTAAAGCTGCTGCAAATGCCTGTCTCACACCCCAAGCCACTCATTGTTTAAAAGAGGAAAGAGGAAAAACCCCTCTGCTTTCATTTCAGCTAATGGTTTGAGAGGAAATGAATATTCATTGGAAATACACTCAGAAACTATGTTAACACCTATGTGATCCTGAGCACTTCACTGCAGATGCTTAAAAAAGAATACTTTTTTCAATGGGGCTCTAGAACTGTATTAATCTTCACTCTTTTCTTTAGCAATGTTTTTCACCATCCTTACAAATGTTTGTGAGTAGCAATGGGCTACCTCCAAGTCCCATCCCCAGCCCAACCAGACGATTTTCAAAGTAAGTGAACTTGCTTTATAAATGTTATTTGATTCTATTTAAATTTGATACTGTTAGGTAGGACTGATATATGTGGAGAATGAAGATGTGATTTTCTTTTTAATTTTAGGAATTTTAATGAAATAATTTAGCTTATAACAAGAAATGTTTAGTAGTTTTTTTAAAAAAAATCAGTTGTCCCTTTTCTTGTTTAAATTTTCTTATTCCCTCAAAACCTTTGCTGTAATACAGAATGGGTTGATGCTGTGTATGGGACAAAACATATTCCTCATGTACATTTTTCAGTCCCTTGGAAAGCCAGAACAGAGGAATTGGCTTTTCTCCCTATCTTCACCTTTTTTGGGTCTTGGACCAGCAGTAAATTTGGTGAAGACTGTGGACTCCTAAGAATTGTATTTTTAAATGCATGAAATAAATTCTAAGTATAAACAATTGTAGTGAAATAGACTTATCATTATATAGATTTTTTAAAAGTTGAGGTACCCCAGGTTAGGAACCCTTACCCAACATAAGTACCATCACACAATTCTGCTATAGATTTTGAAAGTTTAGTAAAATTCATGTCACTCCAGTAGACAGAATCCCAGCATGGGGGGGAGGGGGGAGCCAGAGCTCAGAAGTCCCATTTCAGAGTCCCTGTGCTGTTAGGAAACTGGCAGTGTGAGCTGAATTTTTCTGTTCCTCTCTTTCCTCATCTGTGTAATAAGAGGGTTTGACTAGGTTATTTCAAAGGTCCCAGCTCAAAAGTTCTGTTGATTGATTTTTTTTTTTGGCTGGTAAAAGAGTAATCTCATCTCTTTTAAAATTCTTCTTTTATCCTATGTAGTATTTTTACTTTTATGTAATTAATTGGATGGTTTCCATGATCTTTCGATCCAAAACCCTGTAAAGTGGCACGCTCTCTTTAAAAACATCACATTCATAAGAGTAATCCTAGACAGTCTCAAAGCCTCCGTGTGGAAATAGACATTTGTATCACCATTCTGGAACCTGGAGGAAAACCTTAAAGTTGAGAGACTGTGGTAGCCACCCTAAGAAAATTAAGTTAAATAATTTAAGAAAGATGGCGCTGAGTAATGACTTCTCTTTTAGATTGTCTTGTCTTGCTGCCAACCTTTAGATCAGACTTCAAACCTGGCTTTTTCCCTTTTTTCCCCATTATGTACTGTCTTTTCAGGAAAAATGGCCTGCCAGTGGTGCAGGTGGTATTTGCATTGCACAGGACTGTTATTCTAGGACACCAAAATTGGGGTTGCACTGAGCTTCAGAATTGGAATCTTTTTGTGGGCTTTTAGACTATTTGTCTTGTACCTTGGAAGTACTTCAAGTCTTTCTAATGCCAATATTTTAACTTTATATTTTAGCAGAAGGAGTCAAAGTCCAATCAACTGCATTAGGCCCAGTGTTCTTGGTCCTATTAAAAGGAAAGGTACGCAGCAATGTTTTTGCTATTGTAAAACTTGGTTTATTTTGAACTAGAAACTAGATTTCCTGTCTCTCAAAGTATTTCAAGATGGAATCTCCTTCTCCTCAAAGAAATGTTTTTTTTCTTACAAGCATGATTATAAAATCTGAATTCTGTCAATTATCTTTGTGATATTTTCTCATCAATCTGTATCCACACTTGATGACTTGTTAATTTGTCTGTATTGTAATCATTATGTCGTGAAGAGATGGTAGTTTACAAATTACAGAAGCAAGTCCTAGAAAGTAGAAATACAGAAAAATAGCCCATATTAATTTCTGTTTTCTAAGTTATTCACAGAGACTTTTATTTAAGTTAAATCCTGAAGGATTATTTTTAAAAGATGTTAAGGAGAGTTTTCATTTGAGTATTAAAATTATGCTTTGCAGGAAGGAATATGTTTAATCTGGGCTCCATGGTCATGTTTCATTTCAGAGCTACTCCGAATTAGGACAGCAGGGGGAGCTCTTCAGACAAGCTAGCCCATACACAAAAAAAGACCAGGGAACATTTGCAAAATGAAGAGTAGGTTTTAAAACTAACTATTATCAGTTAAGGACTAGAAAAACGCAGACTCCAATAAATTCCCATGACCTAGAGTAGCTACAGAAGAAATAGAACATGAATTGACATTTATTAGAAAAAGTAAAATTTTTCGTTTCTTGGTTGGTTGGTTTTTTCTCTGGGAACATTTAGAAATTTCAAGCTCTGAGCTACCCATTTCTTGCTGAAATATATATCCTCCCATGGTGGATACTGATTCGTAGTGAAAATGTATTTTTAAAGTCTTTGTCTTTTCACGTGTGTGAATTTATTTTGGTAAAGACTTAATATATTACTGAATTGTTTTTGTATTTTGTATTTTGCTGGCAAAGTGTCATTAGTAGTATATAGTAGAGGCTTTTTTGTCATCAGTGTTGAGAAAATTTTGACTTGGTTGCAGCTGGATGACTATGTATTTTATATACACTAATATCATAAAATAATAACATAATATATTAATATATATTACCCTTCATTTTTAATAATAACCATTATCTGTACCATAAAGCTTGACTACTTTAGAAATTATATTTTTGGTAATTTTCAGCACTATACTAAGCAATTTTTAAAATATATGTATAAAATTGAACCAATTATGCCATTTTTTTACCTGTCTGCCTTCTATTTGTATACTAGTATTTGTGTATTCAGGTGGTGAGGGATCTTTGACAGTGATCTGGCATAAATCGTTACTTACTGTGGGCTTCAAACTCTTTGCAAATATTTCTCGGTGCTGTGGTTAGTCTTGATCCAGTCTTCAAGAGGAACCAGCAGGATGCTCTTCTTTTAAGGACCCCAAACATACCTATAACATATTACAAAAAATCAATGAGAAATTTTCAGGGCTTTCAGACTTTGACACTAGGATTTTCTTTTTCCATCCGAGTACATGCTGAAAGCAGCTCTAAAATTATCATGCACAGAAAAATATTGCAGGCTTCAGCTTAAAAAACCAAATTAAACCAAACACCCCAATTAAGCAACAAGTACATATATTTTACATTTCATTTTTTTTCTGGTTTTAGGTGAAATGGAAACTGAAAGTCAGCCAAAGAGACTCTTTCAAGGCATTACTACTATGCTTTCTCCTGATATTACAAATTTGGCAGATCTCAGTTCATGGTAAAAAAAAAAAAGGAGGGTGTGGAATGAGGGGAGGGTGAGAGAAAACATGTGTATGTATCTATTAGGATATGGCCCACTTAAAATAGATGATGTTGAAAATAATGTTAAATCACCTCAAAACAATTGAAAAGATATTCAGTTATTAATGCTGATGGAGGGGAATTTTCCATGCAGGCGTGGGTGACAGAAAAGATAATTCAAAAGTCTTGTGTACTTCTCTTTGGTATGCATGTTTCTAATTTTATTACACTCTGACCTCCAGTTAGCTTACCCCCCCGCCCCCCAAGTTTGGCTACGTGGGAGGGAGTTTTTCCTGCATACCAATCACATAGGGGAACTCTGGGGATGAGGGGGAAAGATAGTGAGTTGTCCTGGGTTGCTGTGCCTAATGATCTTACTCTATGTGTTTCATTTTCTAAAACTTTTTTGGGCAAATATTTGACACCACAGGGAAAGCCAAAATTCTCTAACATAGTTTCTTTAAATATTGTTACCCAAAAATTTATATACAATTCTTAGGTTATTCCACCAGTAGTAAAAATCTCTTTAAAAACAACCTTTCTGGCCCCTTGGAGGATATCATCACAAATATTTTTCAATTTTTTTTTTCTTTGGATATGAAAAAATATAAATCTTTCTCTTCCTGCCCAGGAATTGCCAACCAATTAAGGACAAGGTGTTACTTTTAATTTCCCAGAAGCCCAGCAGGGCAGAGATTGCTGCTGCCAATAACACTTTCCTCCCTGCTAGCAAAAGTGTGTGTGTGTGTGTGTGTGTGTGTGTGTGTGTGTGTGTGTGTGTGTGTGTGTGTAGGAGGGTGGGATTGGGGAGGCAGTGGGGCTTGGGGTGGTGTTGACTGATTTGGAAATCTGCCATATAAGGCTTTAAGATATGTTATGGATTTTCCTATTCTACACAGAATTGTGTTATGCCCTTTCAAAACTGTAAAATCCTGCATTTTACAACAACAGGTCTTTTCAAAAAGCCTCTGAAGGCACTTTATTTTGGAAATGTATTCCCAAACCTTTTTAAATGGCATTTCCAGGCCATTTCTAATTTGTGAGTCATTTATTCACTTTTCACTTAAGCTATCCTGTGCTTATGGTTGGCAAAAAAGTCCCAAGTTCCTCTAGTTGTTAACTGCAGTGATTAATCCTGTCCTGCTTTGGGCATATGCCTCTCCTGGACTGCTCTGGACATTTTTGTCTGTTCTCCTTTCCTTCTCATCTATCTTGTCTGTCCTTGATAATTGTGTGCTAATTTTGGTACTGAATGACTTTCCAGGCATTAGGAAGAGATGCTTCCAAAGATCACGGAGAAAACGGGTTGCTGAACCTGTCTACTTCGTTTATGAGTAGTTCATTTAAAATAGAGGAGAAAGAGAGAGAGGGTGTTTTCTGCAGCTACGTGGCTGAAGAGAAGTCATCTTGCCTAGGCTCTAATTAATGAGGCTATAGTTAGGAAATAATTTTGCAAAGTGAAAAAACACTTTACAAAAACTATGTGAGAATATAAAAAAAAAAGTAGTTGGCCTAGACAGAGCCCTAAGGAGTAACATGCGCTGCTGTGTTCACTAATAGGTGCAAACAGCTGTCTTCCTGGAGCCGTGTCCTTCTCCAGACAGTAGTCTACACTATGCTTATGGTGCTGGTGATAGCAGGTCTTCAGATTTTGGCAAGACTAGAAGGTTTCCCTAAATCACCGTGGCTTCTGCCTCTGAGGTGCAGGCTCTTTTTGTGGGCACTAGCAAGGTATTGCAGTAGTCTTGGGGAGGACACGGATGGTGAGGCTGTCCCTGCTCACATGTCCACTAGTTTTGTTTGGGGGCTTTGAAATGGCAGGAAAGAGCAAGCACCAATCTGTATATGATGTCAGTGAGAAGTGGGGTGTCTGGATCCAAAAAGCTTGTTGGTCTCAGCCTTTCAGGAGGCTTACTCTCAGAAGAATGGGACAAAGGGGGAGCTTAGTTACAATCAAGTAAAAATAAAATGTTGCTGCATAAGACCTGGAAAATCTTTTGGTTTTAGTTTATCTTCCGTCCATCTTTAAGTACTTGCCATCTTCCTTTTGTGGAGAGGGCTCAGCACACTTCTCAACTGGGTCTGTAGCTTAAGGATTGGCACATCTTGAGGTTCCTACAAGATCTAGTTGATTATAAATTCATACAGTTGCTTAAACATTTATAGCTGGGACCAAGTGATTGTAAATCTTAGAATCATCTTTCTGTGGGTTCTCTATCCTGCTCTGCTGGGAATTCTTAGAATCTTTGTGACAAGATTTCATTGATCAGACATCTATATTCTTGGAAATGGGAACAGAAACAAGGACCAGCTGGCTTTGGAGGCAAGGAAATTCATACTGCTTGATGAAATTAAGGCAAAGGGTTATTGGATATTAACTTAGCTGGGGTGGGGAGATGGGGGGCCAGGATAGAACAACTGTAAGAATTAACAGCTCCTCTCTCATCATTTCAGTGTTTTTGGCTTTTACAAATCAAATGAAGAGGAAGAAATAAGTTTCTTAAATAGTTCAATGGAAAAGTATGTTTTTTCATTTTCTTTCCATGCTGTACAGCCTGAATATTTAGATGTGTATTTGCTCAAACACTGCAGCCTTACTGTTTTATGCAAGATTAAGTTTTATACTACATGTCTCCAGCTCCTAATATCTTTGTGACAAATATGAAATCAAGTTTTGGGTATGGATACATTTGTCTTATTGCTGCATATGTTTAAGGGGCCATGGTGTGCCAAGTGCTGTTGTGACCACAGAATGAGCATGGCCTTGCTTTGTGGTTTATAACTAATTGTCTCTTAGCTTCTTTGTACTTGGTGAGAATTCTTCAATGTGTATATCTAAGGATAAGGCGGAGATTGTGCTTCCTCTCTTCCTATGATCCTTTCTTAACGAGTATCATCAACACTGCGTTTGCTAACGTTAGCTCTTTACCTTATCCTTTATCGCATCTCAATTCTTTGTGTTTGCTGAAAAGTCTTTTCCTACCTCATTCCTTACGGAGCACAGATACATCCATGATACAGTGTAGAAAAGAGGTTTTCAGGGCCAACAAAATGGTGCTAAAGATTCTTCTACGATAAGATAATGTCCCCCAGATTTTCCTATCCATCATATCAGGAATAATGTGTGTGTGTGAAATTTTTTTTTTGCATTTGCAAAATACGTTTGTACTGAATGTATATGCAATGTGTGCCTAAAGAGTTTATAGAGTAATTTAGGCATAATCTGTATCTTATTTAACAAATTCAGAGCAGGAACTAAATGATCTATTCCTAAGAGCTTTCTGAGCTGTATTGGCACAGCTTTACTGATGCTTTTTGCTTGGGGCAAAAATACCTCCCCTCCCCAGAAAATGTGTCTGAAGATGGTCAGCTGTAAACATGAACATCTTAACCGTTCTAAGGAAAACACTGAGATTTCCAAGGGCCAGACAGAGGTTTTCTTTAACATCAATTTGTACACCTGCGGGACCTGGAGATATGTGCCAGCCTGAGAGGGAGAATGTGGCAACACTGATAAGAAACATCAGGTGGCATACATAGGGAAGATGCCAGAGGTAGAGAGTTTTAATGAAATCGTGTTTAGAAAAGAGGAAAGAATGAAGTGAGTCAAAGAGGAAAGGCCAGGGGGTTGGCTGACCTTAAGAGTATAGTCAGGGAAAAGAGAAAGGGGAACAGGACCTGGGATGATCAGGCTAAGGTAGAGACTCAGCTAAGGGACTAAACAAGAGCTGGGTAAGGACTCCTAGGGTCAGAGCCTGAAGGAAACCCCCCCTCCCCCCCCCCCCCTCCGCTGCAACCCCCAGCAGCAGCACTGTATGGCAGACATGAGAATGAGCACTTCAATTGAATGTGAGTGTTCTGGAGTGGCTAGATGCCATTAGGGAAGACTAGAAAGTGAGGAGAAGCAGGGGAGAAGATCCCACCCCCCTTTTAAAGCTGAGAATAATGGCAGCAGAAATATAGCTAAGGCACAAGTTACCAGGACACTCCTATGTAAGTATTGTGTTTGGAGTGCTGCCTGAGCGTGAGGTATGTCTATGTGCCAGCTCACCATTTTGTTAGGAGGTTGGTAGCAACTTTGATAGATAGCATTGACTATGCTTTTTGGATCCGAGGCCCTGAAAGGCTGGTTGAAGTGAGTGACTGACTGTCTTCCTAGACGGAATGTGACATCCTTAGGCATGAGTGATCAGTACAGATGGTGCTGAAGCTCAGCGCTTCCTTTTTCTTCAGGTAGAATATACTGTTACAAATCTTGCATGAGACTCCCCTGAAGTTTCATTTGGAGCCTTCAGCTGGTACACATCCTAGCAGCCTGGCTGCCTCCAGGTGTAAATTGGCAGCATATTGTCCAAGTGAGCACATGTGATATCTTCTAACCCCCTTCTGAGAGCAATTGAAAGTGTTATTGGCGAAACTGTATGGCCTGGATTTTGATTATTTTGAAGCTCTGACTCAACTGTCCTAATGCATTCTGATAGTTCACAGCAACTGCCACATACTGGGTACTGATTTCTCCTGAAGAGAGCTTGAAGTCAGGCTGTTTTTGTTGGGTATCTGGATCTGTAAAACTGGGAGGCTATTTGTATAGTAGAAAGAGCCTAGGGCAGCTAGGTGGCACAGGGAATAGAGCACCAGCCCTGGAGTCAGAAGGATCTGAGTTCAAATGTGACTTCAGACACTTAACACTTACTAGCCCTGTGACTTTGGACAAGTCACTTAACCCCAATTGCCCTGCCTTCCCCACTCCAAAAAGCAAAAAAAAAAAAAAAAAAAAGAGCCTTGAATTCAGAGTCAGAGGCCACAGGTTCAAATCCCTCTCTGTCATTCCCTTGCTCTATCTCTTCGGGGAAGTTCCTTCTCTCTAGGCTCTAGTTACCTCATCTTTCTGGAAATCCTTTCCAGCTTGAAGTTCCAAGTCCCAGGAATCGAACAAGAGCTTTCCTTAGAGGATTGTACTCAGTGTGTCTACAGAGGAAGCACCCCTGGAACAAAGGCCTTTGGGCATTTCAGTAATTAAACCCAACAGATGAAACCCTGAATAGCTGTGCCCCAAATCTGCTCCAAAGTGAATCATGGCAAGAGCACAGTTCTGAGGTACATGTCTGCTGGAGTCTGACAGAGGCACAGCTTACTGCCTCGCCTGGAGTGACATCAAGTATGAATCATCTCCAAAGCCCTCATTTTGTTGCTATCTGCTTCAGGTATTTTAATTTCATTTACTTTTCACCCTTGGGGGTTTTTTTAGGCATAAGGCATAATTGAGGGGGGAAAAACCTTCTTGCTATTTTGAGGTTCTCTGATTGCCTGGTTCTATGTATTCAGCATCTGGAGGCTGGAATAAATTAATCAACTTTTTACATGAGGCCTACTGATTAGCCAGTTTGTGAATTACACAAGCCCTTTCTTTACCTTTGCTCTCTTCTCTCTGAGGCTCAGCCAAGGTATTCCTGTAGCTGTTGCTCATTAGCACCTCCATCAGAGAGGGGCCAGGACAGGAAGAGAAGGGGAAAGTCAAATCAGATAATTTGGTTGTTTGTAGCCCTGGTCAAAGGGTTAGTGTTACAAGTATTAGATAACTGACTTCTTTTATCATAATCTATAGTTTTCATTTATGTTAGCCATTTTCCCTTTTTATAATTAAAATGACTTTACTTAGCTTTTTCGTTCCTTATTTGGCAGTTTGAGACACATTAAAACAGAATTAGGAATTGAAAATCATATTGTTAGAGCTGCCTTTCTACGATTACCAAAATGGGTAATGTGATTGTTAAACCGATCTTTATTGAACACATATGTGCAAAAGGCACAGTGCTAGGTGCTGATGATCTGCCTTTTATGCTTTGATGCTATCTTCTGTTTGTAGTCACCAAGCATCTATCTGTCATGGGGCCTGAGGTGGGGGAGGGGGTGGGGGGGAGGGGCCAAGGTGCAGTGAGCAGATGTTGGATTTAGTCAGAGGGCCTGGGTTCCAAGCCCACTTCTACGACTTACTCTCCACTTGTGTGAACCCTCCTGGGCTTCAGTTTCTTCTTCTATGAAATTAAGGAGGTGGAATAGTAGCATGGTATAGTAGGAAGAATCCTGTATCTGGGATCAGAGAACCCAGCTTTGAGACCCAGCTCTGACACATGCTACCTGCGTGACCTCAGGGAGCAGGTCTTCTCTCTTGGTCTCAGTGAAATTCTGAGGTGGTTGAATTAAATGACCTCTGAACTCCCTCCTAGTTGGAAATCTATGATTCTACAACAGAAAAAGTGTTTGTACAATCTATATTTTAGCTTAGTGAAAACATCTGAAGAAGGATTCCTCAAATCCTCAATTTGCAGATTGCAGTACAGACTAGTTGTAATCTCAAGAGTGGCAATTGGGAAACCATCTGCCACAATTCTTCCACAATTGGGGATCAGAGGTCTGGCTTGTTTGATTCAAAATTAGGGAAGAAATTGTGGAAACTACATTAAAAAGGCAGATCAAGTTTGTATTCCTCTAACTTTCTGGAAAGCTCCATTTCTGAGGTTCTTTTGAGTTAGTAATAAACCATGCTAGAAGAGATATTTCCCTGCAGGAATGATAGTTGATGTTTTGAATGAGTGTTGGGTTTGTTTGAGCAAATGAGAGTGTCACAAATGGTTTCCTGTAAGCTGGTACAAATCTATAGTTAACTTCTGCCTATTTCTATTCAGATTATGCAGGTAGTGACTAGTTTTGAATGTGTGAGCCTACTTTCTCCCTGCCACGTAGCAGGGCCTGCTTTCCTCTTGCTACTCAGCTAATATGTGCTCTAGGAATGCGAGCTGATTTTTAGCAGAGGCAAAAAATGCTGCATCCTAGTCAAATAAAAGCAATTTTTGAATTTCCATGGGGAGGAAGAGGTGGTTTCTATTTGCACATCTGCTTTTCTCTGGTAGTGTAAATAACCATGTTGACTGTATTCTTATTCCAGTCAATTCAGTTCACCAGTTATCTTACATGTTGAAAAAAGTCTTTGAACCAGCTCAATTTTCCCTATTTCCTCCACTTAAAAGCGCTTTTAGTAATGATGGATTTGTAGGCAGTGGGCTTTAGAAACCTGAATACACACAGTGGCAGTACTGTGTGAGTACTGGATTAGAGAAGTGCTTTTTGGCTTTCTTTTTGTATTCTTAATTTTTTTAGAGTCTGTTCGCTCCCTTAGTTGGTTTTGGCTTTTTCCCTAAGGAAGGACTACATTTCATTTTTTCCAGGTTCAGAGCCTCTTGGACCCCTGCTTTTTATGTACATATATAGAAATCCAGTAAGAGCCTATTTACATGGTATTTTATAACTTGAATGAAGTTAGCTTGCATTGGTATGATTTTGAACATCTAGATAGTCCTTTTGTGTCACATTTTGATCTCCTGTAATTAAGATGTGTTCTTAGTTGTGGGCAAAAATCACTTTCTTTTGAATAGAGAATTTTCATACAGCAGTTTAAAAGAATTCTATATTAAGGGATACGTTATTTTTTGGTTAGCTTTACTTTTAAATGATAAAATTAGAGTTTAAACATAGGTGAACACTATCAATCCCCCTGAAGCCCACCCCTCTCCCTAATTTTCCCATTATTGTTGAGGGTACCACTGTCTTCCTGTTTACCCAGGCTAATAATCTAGGTGTCATCCTGAATGCCTCACTTTCTTACCCACCATATTCAATCAGTTGCCAAGACTTGTCTATTTTACCTTTGTAACATCTCTTGCATACTCCCCCTTTTCTGTTCTGATGCTACTATCACCTTGGTACAGTTTTCATGGCCTTACTTATTGCAGTGACCTACTGGTTGGTCTTCCTGCCTCAAGTGTCTCACCACTCCAGTCCTTCCCCTACTAAGCTGCCAAATTGGTTTTTCTAAAGCAGAAGGTCTGATCATGTCACCATTCCCCTTGTCCATAAAACTGCAGTGGCTCCCAATTAGCTCCAGGATCAAATCAAGATCAGATCTTCTGTTTGGCTTTTAAAACCCTTCATTACCTGGCTTTCTCTTCTGCCCTAGGGCTATCTTTCCGGTCTCCTTAGGCCTTCCTTCCTCCACAAACTCTACAGTCCAATAGACACTGGCCTCCTTGCGCTTCTTTTCCTGAATTCAGCCATTCTCACAAACTGCCCTCATCTCCACCTCCTGACTTCCCTGCTAAAATCCTGCCTTCTACAAGAAGTCTTTCCTGATCATCCTTAACTCTTGGGCCTTCCCTTTACTCATTATCTTGAATTTGTCCTTTATATAGCTAGTTTGTATATAGTTGTTTGCACGTTGCCTCCCCCATTAGATGGTGAGCTCCTGGAGAACAGGGACTGTCTTTCTTCTTTCTTTGTACTCCCAGCACTTAGCACAACTCCCAGCACATAGTAGGTGCTTAATAAATGCTTGGTGACTGACTGACCTTTAATTTCATTGGTATAGGTAATTCCAGGTGAAGAAACTCCCTGTACCAACACAAGTTGGCACTTTCTCACCAACTTCTGGCCTTAGAGCACTGACGTTAAGTGACTTTGGCCAAGAGTTTGTGTCAGCCAATATTGGTCAGAGGTGGCACTTGAACTTTGGTTTTTCTAGCTCAGAGGTCACCTTTCTCTCCATGACACCATGCTGCCTCGTCAAGATTGAAAATCAGGTTTTAACACAGAAACTATTTAGTTTGTGGGAAGGATTTGGGGAACAGTAATAGCCTGCCACCAGAGGGGTCAATTAAGCAATTCCTGCTCATGTGGTAGGGGTATGAAATTAGTAGGCCCCAAACGGAGAGGAGATGGGTTAAAAAAAAAAGTCACAGAAACTCCTTTAAGTGCTATGGAAATATATTGGATTTTTAAAAACATTCCCAAGACTCTGTATAGAATGGAAGCAGGGAGGAGAAATCTCCCTGGCATTTGGAGAGAGTCTCACTCAGCTTCAGCTTCCTCCTGGGCAGAAGGGCAGTGAGGCTGTTGTATTACTTGATAGCCTAACAGGGCTGATTCAAGACATAAAGGAAATGACGGAGAGGTGCAAGCTCTATTGTATATGTATCATTTTTAAAGCACATTTGGTAAAACCTAAGTCGAATTGGGACTGATTAGAGGAGGGGAGTGGGGATGGGCCCAGCGATCTGGAGATCTGGATTCTAATCTCAAGTTTGCTGTGTCATGCACATCTAGTCTAAACTGCTGTGTTAACATGAATAAGGACTTGGTCTTCAGTTTGATCTGCAAACTAAGGGGTAAGGTTCACCCGAAATAGACTGAATTGGTGACTTTAAGCTGCCATTTTATTACTTAGGATAGCTGACTCTGGGTAGCTAGTAGGGGAGATTGGAAGGAGGCCTAGGCTTACTAAGAGACTGCCTGGGCTCGTTAGTAGCTGGGTGGTCCTGGATAGGTTACTTAAAAGTTTTTAGGCCTTACTTTCCTCATTTTTAAAATTGGGGGCAATATTACTTGGACTGTCCCTTACCGGGGTTTTGTGAGTATCAAAGGAGAGGTTTGTAAAATACTTTATAGACCTTAAAGCACCATAGAAATAAATGTATGCTGCTACTCAGGCCATGACAGTGATGGCTACCTAATTAGCATGCCAAAAATAACCTAAGTACTGGAAATCTCAGTTTATACATATTTGATAGCCCCATGTGTGAAAATAATTTGTTCTCAAGTAAGAAATACCTGATTAGATTAGAAAGTCTTTTTTTATATCTAGGATACAAAGCTATACCCAATGTTGTCTGCATGACTCACATTCTAGGTGAGGGCATTTTGTATCTCGATTTTGCAGCCTAATGATGGAAATAAGCTATGTCCAAATGACTATGATGAGGGCATATGTAACAAGTGGTACAAAGTGTGTCATTGGTGAGTAGAAGAGGCTGGAGTGAGGAGCAAAGGCTTGATGGAGGAGAGGCCCTTGAGAAACAGAACTTGGTAAGGCAAGGAGGGGGCATGGCCCAAGCAGTTATTGAGGCAGGATCTCAGATGTGGTCAGAGATCAATGATAAGTCAATTTTGCTACAGAGTATGCTTTGTGTAGGGGATCATATTTGAAAGAGCTGGAGGAGTGTGTTGGGGCTACGTTGTAGAGGAGTTTTATACCAAGACAAAGAAAGACAGATGGAGACCATCTTGACTAAGCTAGTTTACGCCATAGATGGCAGAAGATAGGGCCATATTAGAGAGTGCTGTAATACTAGGATGAGGGATTTGGATTTTATTCTCTAGGCCCTTAAGGAGTCCATGGCAATTTTGGAGTAGGGGAATGATACAATGAAAATGGGGCATTAAGTAATTACTTGATTAATAGAAAAATCTGGAATTATACAGAATGGATCGGCAAGGTGGAGGCCAGGTAGGCAAGTGCAGAAACCTAGGCCTGAGGTGATGAAGGGATAGACTTAGAGAGGTGACAGTGGGAACTTTGTGGAAGGGGAAACATGAGGTAGGAAGTGTCAATGGGACTAGGGGGCTGCTTTTATAGAGGAGGCAAAATAAAGTGAGGAGTCCAAACTAATTGACTTGACCTTAGGTGAAGGGTGCTGTTGACATAATTGGGAAGACTGAGAAGAAAAGCCTTCCTTTTTAATGGAGATAGTGTGACTGGTTTTGGCTGTGGTGAACTTGAGGTAAACTGGGAGCTACAGATTTGTGAGTCTTCATAGGGTTCATCTCAGAGCCAAAGCTTTGAGAACAGAGAAACGGGAAGTCTGAATATCAAGAGAAGATGGGTCAGGAGGATGAAAAGGAACTAGGAACAAAATAGAAAAAGGGTCCTAAAGAGAGGAAGAGTCCAGGATAGGATGGTAACCCAGAAGCTAAGGGAGAATATCCAAGGAAAAGAGGTGCTTAGCAGGATCTTGCCACCGAGAGGCTGAGAAAGCAGCTTAGCCAGATGACCACAATGATGACCTTTATCAGGGCAGTTGGAGCAGACTATGGATGATTAAGGAGAGGGAAAATGGTGGCAAGTATGGACCACTTACAGTCTTACTGCCCTCTGCCAAACTTCTCAAAGGGGTGTGTGTGTGTGTGTGTGTGTGTGTGTGTGTGTGTGTATGTGAAGGAGAGGGAGAGAGAGAGAGAGAGAGAGAGAGAGAGAAAGTGAGAGCATGCAAGCTATGTATGTTCAAAGACAGAAAACGACCCAGGGGAAAGGAAGAAGCTGAGACAAGTGGGTGGATGGTACCTAGGATACAGGTTTGCTTTGGAGACTACAGGACGCCTCTTTCCCTAAGACTGATGGGTCAGGTGGAAGGAGATGCAGAGAGAGACATTAGTATCTTGAACTAAAGATGAGAGGGAGTTTCCCCAGTTGGCCTTAGGTCTCAGTGCTATTGGAGGTGAAGCAACACACAAGCTGGGCAGCATCCAAGGTATCGATGGCATAGGTAGAAATTCTGGGACTCCTTGGAAACCACAAATGGAATAAAAGAATCAAAGTCTGTCTTTGAGTTTGCAGGGCCTTTTATGGGGTTTTAAAAATCTTATTTAATATAACATTTTACTGTTCCTTTCTTAACTCTGCACAGTTTGCCAATGTTCTCCCAATTTGTGATTTCTCAAAACCATGCCGCTGTTGTGTGTTGTACTCACCTGCTCATGACTGTCTCTGCTTTGTCCTCAGTCTATCTTCAGATATTCTGGATGGCAGTAGTAGCAGCATTGGCTCATCCTCAGACTCACTGGCTAAAGTCAGCAATGCCACAGACTCTCCAGTAACATGTTCCAATTCATGCTCTTCGTTCATCTTGATGGATGACCTTTCACCCAAGTGACTTAACCATTTGTCATTCAGTGTTCTGACCGTGCTGTTTTCTAGACAAAAGACTCCAGCAGGCAGGGAAAGTGATCCTTAATGAGGATAAGATATTGATTAGGATAAAAAATAGTGTAACATTATCCCTTAACATCTCTATTCTCAAAGGTTTAATTCACAGCTATATTAACCTTACTGCTAGTTTTTGCAAATTTCCTTTTGCGTTAAGTAACTGTTCAGATTATTAAAATTAACTTTGGGTTGCTGTTCCTGTATTTTACTTTTGGTGCCTAAAAGGCTACCTCCTTAAAGTCCTGTAGTTTGAGTACTGATAGAAACCATTTTCTAGCATGGCTCTGTTCCCCAGCAAAAGTGAATGACAGTTATAAAACTGATCAGAAAGTCTCTTGTTTGAGAGAGACCTCTGTTCCCTATTCCTCCCATCAAAGAAATAGTTCTATATTGCCCTTCATTTTGCAAACGTAAAAGACTTGCATTTGGTTATATTTAAATGATTTTTCTCATCAGATTTAAATATATGATTTCTCCTTTTTCTCCTTGGAGCTCCTTGCTTGTGGCCAGACCAGGAAATACTTAGTGGTCTCTGTAGCTGCCAATGTTGCTCCTTTGTAGTTAAGATTGTATGGAAGGATGAGGATTGGTTTTAATGTTTGAAATGTTAATAGACTTGGTAGTATGCCTGAATTAGTTAGTAAGAATGTTCCAGATCCCTATAATCCAAGAATAGTGGTAGCTAACATTTTTTCTCAAAACTTGTAGCCCTGAGGAATGTATAACATATTATTAATATTTCTAGTTATTTGTTGTCAAGAAGAAGAATTTCCAGCCTTGATCAAAGATGACTAGTGCATCCAGAAGTGACTAGCCAGTATTACTGACCTAAAAAACTACTGTGCAGGAGAGTGTACATGGGGCCACCAATGTCTCCTGTGGCATGGAGGCCATAGAGATTTTTGTGCCTTAGGGGACATTGTTCTACTATTAAAGAATGTAAAGCATAGGGGAAGGAGAAAGCAAAAGGGGGTGCCATGTGTAATGATCTGATGTGGGGTCTGGTACGCCTTTTTCTTACTGCTTTGCAACTTTCTTTGCTTTCCCTTATGGTGATTGGTACCAATGATTCAGACCCTGTGCATCACAGTTTTGATGTTGCCACTAGAGAAGATGGATGGCTTTAAATAACTTTGAACCTTGAAAAAAGGCAAGTCTTGAAAGTTCAATTTCTAGGGAGAAAAAAGGTTTGCAGGCTTGATAATTGAATATTAGCTCTGTATTATACTTTTACGAGTCACATTTGAAGTGTAAGGAGCATTTCAGTTAGTCCACGGTAGCAAAACAAGGAATTTCATAACAGGAAAAATATTAACTGAGCTAGATAATCCATTGATTATAATCTACTGTCATGCTATTTATTATTTATAACTATGTAAAAAGTCTGTGTGATGAATTATAGTATTTTTTTATGATTCAAATTTTTAAATGTTTGGTAGTAACTGCTGGCTTGTCTCTAATATACAAAATTGCCTGCCATAAGCTTTCATTTTGATGGTTCAAAATGCTTTCATCTAAAATACAGCATTTATGTTTTGTTTTGCTTCTTAAGAAAATAACACTGAATTTTAAAGAGAATTTATGTGTTTTGAAGGTAAGCAAAGATTGGCAATATTGTGTAGCTTGGCTGGAGGGGAGAACTTTTCAGCTCTAACAAGGACATGGTGTGGCCTACAGGAGTCCAGTTATAGTATCTCGTGTTCTTTATTTTAACTTGTAATAGTCATGGTAGCCAATAATGGATTTGTTACTTGTATTATTTTTATCTGTGTAGTATCACTAGTTTTCCCCACCTCAAATAGATGTGTATATTGTAAAATATTAATCCATAGCGTGCCATTTAAAAGAGAACATATAACTAGTTCTACAGTATTCAATGTATTCATTTTGTTTGTATATGAACCATATTATTTAAGATGTTTTTGCCTGTACAGTAATGACTAAGAGTGTTTTATCTTACAGAATATTTATCCACTTTCACTTTGCTGTCTTTTTTGCCTTAAAGGGACACTTTCAGCCATAACTTTCAGACTCTGAATTAATTGCTAAGATACAACCTTTCAATTCTTAATAGATGATTAAATGTAATTTTAAAATTTTAATCATTGAATTAGGGGGAAGGGAGCTGAAGAAGAGAAATGAGACATCAACATATTCCTACAGTGTTCACTGTGTGGATATAAGACCTAGGAGATAAGACCCATGAAGTCACCTTTCATTGTTTAAACGGCAGTTTGGTGTTAGTGGTTAGAGGCTACATCTTGGAGTCAGGAAAACCTGAGTTCAGGATCTGTCTCTAAAACATACTAGCTGTGTGACCACAGACAAGTCACTTAACCTCTCAGGGCCCAAGGTCACTCTGGGCTTCTATTCCAGATGAGTTGCTGACCTGCATTCAGCATATGGAGTGCCCTATACCAATGAAATCATGGGTCTGGACCAAAAAATTAAGGAGGGGGGAGTGATCTGTTTGAAATAGATTCTAAATAAGGGTCAATTAACTAATGAACTTTGTTGACAGTCTAGCAAATGAACTTTGTTGACAGTGTCCCTTTATTTCCATATAAAGTTCACTCTGCCATTTGAAAAATCATATTTGTTATGATGTGACATAGAGATTGTCATTTATCCCCATTATACTCTCCCGCCCTCTTCTCAGTGTCTCTGTTTGGTAACGTGGACAAGGGACGGGAGGACCAGCATCTCCCTCATGGCCATCAGATGGTTTTGTCTGCCTGACTTGTAGAAGTGATGTATTTCATGATTACTGTTTCAGGAGTGATGGAAAGTTTTCTGTGAAATGTTGGCCTTTGTAAACATTAGAATGAAAATCTCATAAAATGTGAACACATGCATAAAACTTTGTATTTTCTTCAAAAAAAAAAGCCTGGCTGTCTCTTTTCTCACTGTTGACTCTGACTTTGCTGCCATATTCTATGTCTTGTACCTCTGGCAGAGCCTAATTCACTCCCTTTTGTATTCCGGATAATTCTTCTGTCTAATTCACAAAGTTAGCTTTGACCATATTACCTTTTGAATTTACAGGAGAGCATCAAACACCTGAGAAGTTGCACTCTCAAGCTTCTACATTTCAGACATTTCTCAACTCAAATCTATTGGTTTATTGCACACTGCCTTCTCTTCCCCACCCCTAAGCTACCCTGGACCACCAAGAGCTACCTACTGGCTGAAGGAAGCTGGATCCCTGGCCCTGTCATCTACCTCCTTTGTTTGCCCCTAGGATGTGGCACAAGCTGTGTGCCCTGCTTCCCCCACCTCCATTGCTCCTAACTGCTCACAGCATCGGTAATTCAACCTCCAATGACCATCATATCATGTACTCCATACAGCTCTTTGGGGATACATCTTGTTAGATTTCTGAGATTGTGCTGCAAGCAGGGACTGTGTCTGATTTCATCTTTATATCTCCCCCAGTGCCTTGTACATAGTAGATACATACAAGTTCAATGAACTTATCTGCAATCTGGCTTCATTAACTTTTCACCTTTATCTGCTTCTACCCTCCCTGTACTATCTTCCCCCCCATCCCAGCACAGTACCCATGCTCCCCACTTCCATAAATAATACAGCAAAGCAGCCAGGGTTTTGAACCAGCACTGAGAAGGGGCTGATAGCACTTGCAATTCTTTAGCAACACAGAAATGGCTAAAGGGGCTAGTACAGGGGTAGGGAACCCGGGGCCTGGAGGCCATGTGTGGCCCTCTAGGTTTTCAAGCACAGCCCCTTGACTGAATCCGTTCTGTGTAGTTTGGATTCAGTCAAAGAGCCACACTTGAGGACCTAGGGGGCCACACGAGGTCTCCAGGCCCCAGGTTCCCCGTGCCTGGCTGGACTAGACCCTTTAGCAATTTTTGGTTAGCAATAAACATTAGTTAAATCAGGAAGCTACCAAGTGGCTTGTGCTTCCTTCCCCTGTTCCCCTACTGAATTTATCTCCATATACTCTACATGGTAGAAAAACTGGACCAGTCATCATTATCCCAACAAGTCCTGCAGTCTCTTACTTCTGCATCTTTGTTCACCCTGACCCTTGGATTGCTCTATATCACTTGTTGACACCCTGCTCAGCTCAAAAAACCCTCCTCTGTGAAGCTTTCACTTATTGTCCCCCAACAAGCCAGTAGTGACTCCTTCTTCAAAGAGCACCAGGCTTGGAGTCAGGAAGATCTGAGTTCAAATCCAGCTTCAGACACATACTAGCTATGTGATCCTGGGCAAGTCACGTAATTGCTGTTTGCCTCAGTTTCCATATCTGTAAAATGGGAATAACAATAATAATAGCACTTACCTTGCAGGGTTGTTGTAAGGATCTAATGAGATAATGATTGTAAAGCACTCAGTACAATGCCTAGTATGCTTACATAAGTGTTAGTTATTATGATATACACTAATCACATTTTGGGCTTTTCATTTGTGTACATATTATCACTCTTGCTGGGCTGAAAGCTCCTTTAGGTTCAGCACATAGAGACAGGTCACCACTGAATATCTGTTACTGTTGAATGAATGGAACACTTCTTAAATCCCCTTTTCCCTTCTTAACCAATTACCACTGGAAAATCTATTTCCATTCTGCGTTTCTCCTTTTTTCTTTTCCTTAGTTCTTTTTACATAACTCAAAACAAGCATGGGTGATGAATGTGAAAATGATGCTTAAGATACAATGCCTATATATCAAGAACGAGGAAAGCAGTAAGTTTTGAAATGATATTAGGTAAAGAATTGGCGCAATCAGCCTTTAAAGTACCCAGAATTCTCCTTGGGTATCAACAGAAAAGTTTATCTAACATCTCCTTTTTACTTCCAATGAAACCTACTCTGCTTCAAGACTAACTTCCTCCTCCCTCTCATCAGAGGACCTTGACTTTATCAAGAAAATTGGGATCATCCATCTTGAACTTCATCTTACTATTTCTACACTTCAAATCCTATCAATTTTTTTTCCTAGAGAAAGAGGGATGGGGGTGGGGGTGGAGGTGGGGGTGAGGGAAATAACTGTGGGACAAGCTTCCAGAGGAGCAAAATCCAACAGCACAAGTAAAGGGTTTGGTCACCTTTAAATGGGAGACTGGAAGAAAGAAGGATGAATATAAGATCGTTCTATAAAATAGTGTTGAGAGCTAAAACTCAGAATGACCAAGTGAGGAATGCCAATGATGACAACAGTAGGGCATGGTATAGTGGACAGAACTGGCCTCTTGAGCCAAAAGATCTAGGTTCAAGTGAACACATTTGTTGTGTACCAGGCACTGTGCTAAATGCTGGACACTTAAGCTCTTAGTGCTCAGGGCAACTCTATAACTGTAAATTACAAAGAAGGTGCCAACCCGCATTCGTAAAGGGAATTTCCTCACCTGGGAATTATCTGCATTGATGAAATCAGCGGTCCAGTTCTTCTCCCTTCTCTCCTGTTGAGAGAAAGAGAAGTATCAAAAAAAAGAAAAATTAAAGGACCACCTCTTGAGTGCATGAGAATACTGACAACAGAGAGCAGGTAAGTCTCATTTTGCTTGTTTTCTCTCCCAAGGAGAAGGTTTTCTGACCTGGAAATAACAAAATAAAAGGGCAAACAGGGAGTCGGTACTTAAAATAAGTAGAGATAATAAGAAAACCCGTAGTTCTGCCATTGATGAATTCAAGTCTCTTGGTCCACATGAACTACATCCTTAGATACTGAAAGAACCTGTATATGGGACAGCGAACTAATTAAGTGATGTCAGAAATTTCATGGCGAATGGGAGAGATGCTGCCAGACTGGAGGACAAACGTCGTTCAGTTTTCAATAAAGGAAAGAGAATGGAATGCAAACTCTACATGCCTGTGGGCGTGTTGATTTCTGGGAAAACGAGAACAGATCATGAAACAGCTAGTGAGTGAATATGTAGAAAAAGAAGCAGTGAATAAATACAGTGAACCAACATGGTTTCATCAAGAACAGATGACAATTGAACCTTATTTCCTTTTTTGATAGTTAAGAAATTGTTGGCCAGGGTGATGCTCCACCTAATGTATTGTTTTATCTCAGAATTTGAACATGTTACTTAATTTTTTACACAGGCAAAACCACAGTTTCCCAGGTAGTCACTTAAGAGGCTATTGGTAGCATATTCTATTTCCCTTCTGCAGGAAGAGCTTATAGATTAGCCTAGAAAATACTTCGACATTTTACACATTTGAAAAATTCTGTCTTTTCAAAAATCAAGCATTGGATCTGTGCCTTTTGTCTAGACTTGTGATCTCTTGATGTGGATGCTCCTTCCACCAATGCTGACCAGAAACTTCTCTGTAACTTCAGGGCTGGTCCTCTACCTACCATACCTCATTCCCTTTATTGAGCTGACATCACCGGTTTTAAATTTTCTGCATGTGTATGTAACACATATACATATGTGATCTCTTTAAACATAAAATTAAAAGCTAGTCATTGCAAACCCTGGAAATGGGGGAAATAGCAATAGAGTTGGAAACAGGACAGAGCAGGGTTCAAGTGTTACCTCTGATAATAGGTAAAGCTGTACTAAGATTTTGGGGATACCCTTCAGGGTCATCTGTGAAATGGGCATTCAAAATACCTGTAGGCCATAATCTTAAAAGGTGGTTAGATCATATGAAATAATGTATGTAAAGTGCTGTGCGAACCTTGAAGCACGATCAAAATGGCCATTTTGATGATCATGATTAGTGGGTAGTGACAGACCTCTAAAGGCCTTATTGAATGTAACTTGAACACAGATGGCCTTTCTCAGTTGTAGCTCACTTAAGAGAGCTGATTACAAATCAGCTTATAGTTGTCCATTTCAAGAGGTATTTGAATTAGTAAATGAAACTAGGTACTGTATCAATGGGGCTTCAGACACTTAACACATGAAGAAGCCTTAAATTACTGTCTGAGTGACCTGAGGTGAGTCCTTTGCATTCTCTGGGCCTCATCTCTATAATAGAACTGACACTTTTGAAGCTGTAAAACATTAGGCTACTGATATTAATAGCAAATTGGATGGGGAACATTAAACACTATGGGGAAATCAAACTTTGTGGAACACGGTTTAAAAAAAGATAGAGAAAGGATTCATATATTGTATAAGTTAGTAAATTACTATTAATGAGTTGGGAATCATAGGGTCTAGAAGTTGATGGAGGGGCAGCTCTATGGCACAGTGGATAAAGTGCTGGGCCTGGAGTCAGGAAGACCTGAGTTCAAATTTGGCTGCAGACACTTAGTACCTGTGTGACCCTTAGCAAGTCACTTAACCCTGTTTGCCTCAGTTTCCTTATCTGTAAAATAAGCTGGAGAAGAAAAAGGCAAACCATTCCAATATCTTTGCCAAGAAAACCCCAAGTGGGGTCAGGAAGAGTCGGATATGACTGAAAACAACTCAACACCAGCAATAGTTGATGAACAGAGAGCCCTTCTGAGAACATCTGCAGATTTCAGTGTGGATCTGAGTACAGTGGACCTGTCTGCCAGCATTTGGTATGGCCCCTAAAAGCAAGAGAGTAAACAAGTTGCCTATTAAACAAATCAGCAATAAAATATTAATATGCAAGTGCCTCCAGCCTGGAATTTTATATATGACATCTTGATAGCCAAAAACCCTTTCTTGAATTCTAGATCTCAGAGAAGATCAGACCCTCTAAGTCAAGCCCAGGTCTGTGACCAGCTTTTTACAAGGTAGTGAGAGTACTTGAAAAGGCAGAGGTGATGTGGCTTGTCTTAATTAAAGAGCGAGTAACTCAAACCCAGATGTCAATTCATAGGTATACATTTATGAGCTGTTCTGTTTTTCTTTCTGTTCTTGTCACATATTTAAACAAAATTTAAAACTAGTCATTTCTATTCTTGAGTCTTGTCAGTATCAGTCCTTTGCTCTCCCACCCTCCTGTCCAACTTTGCAATATATGGATGGAAAGAACAACATTCATTAGGCAAGCGAATGTCTTGAAATATGCTCAATATATGAAAACATCATTCTTTCTTCAGCCAGGACACAAATCTTCCATCTGTCTCATAAGGCACTTAAGGGTTTGGGGGTGATTTGTTTTTTGTATTTTTTTGGTGCAGCTGCAATTTGCTACATATATTGGTACATAAGTTGTTGGTAGCTTATGTTTACCTAGCAACAAAATCTGTTTGGCAGGAGGCTTTGGGAAGAGAGATGTCGTGGAGGAGGCTGTTTTGTGTAAAGCAGTTTCTTCATCTACAAATTCTTCTCACATGCAAGAAAGGCCAGTGTCTTAAGCCAAACAATCTGCCTTTTATAGAATTTTAACCTGATTTGCAGAGTAAATGCATACTTGTAGAGTTGTCTACTTGAATCACCTTACAGACAAAACAGAATGCCAGTTTTCTGGAAAAGCTCAACAATTTGGTAAAAATCAAGGAGAAACTGTCTTAGTTGTGGGTAGAAAGACCATTTGCTCAGGACCAATTTCCTGGCCTCTGAGCACAGCATTCATTTGCAATGTCTTATTTCAATGGGAAGGGCCTGAGGATGGACTATATGTCTGGAAGATTGATAAGTTTGGGGGAGGGCCATAGCCATTGATAAAAACAGCATTAATCCAGTCTGCCAAAGACATAGAAGGGCCATCTTTGTTAATGGAGAAGAACACTTGGCCAAATGAGATCCCCGGTCCACTCCAGTACAAAAATACTCCCAATGTCAGAAGATTGCTCAGAGACAACATCTCTACCTAGCTCTTGGGGGTCTTTAGTTGGAGTTAACCTTGACTTACATGGAGCAGTTTGCCTTTGCTGCCTGAATAACTTTTGTCTTTTTCAACAGCATTTCTGTCTCCTTGTCCACTTTCTACTCATTGGAACAAAGCATGTTGAAAGAACAAAACACAATGAGAAGAGCTCACTTACTCTGGGCCAGTCAAAGGTCTAGGGCTCTAAACCCAACACTGGTCCTTACTTCCCCTGTGACCATGGGACAAGTCACTTATCAGATCGTAGATGTAGAACTGGAAGAGATCTCAGAAGCCAACTTACCAAACTCCCTCATTTTACAGATGAGAAAACTGAGGTAGAGAGAAGGAAGATGACCGAGGATCATAAGATCATAGAAGCAGAGGTAGAAGAGCCCTCAGAGGCCACCGAATTTGAAGAAACTGAGGCCCAGTGAGTTGAAATAACGTGCCCCAAACCACACAGATAATAAGTAATAAAGGCAGAATTTGAACTTGAGTCCTCTGATTCCAGGCTAGGGCTCTTTCCTCCCTGCCATCTTGCATCTGGACCTCATTTTCCCGATTTGTCAAATGAGGGGATTGACTGAGATGATGTCCAAGGTACCTTCTGTTTCTAAATCAATGATCCTTCATGTTCTGGGTCTTTGAAGTCCTCAGGGATACTGTGGCCATTCATTCTGAGAGTGAATAAAGGAACCAAGGACCAGAGTTCTCCTACCTTCCTTCGGGTCTATATAGTTGTCAAAGTTATTCTCCAGATTTACCTACAACTCCAAAGACCTGACTGTCGAGGCAGCTACATGCTAGTTACTTTGAGGGGGTACAAAGAAACGACACAGGGCCCTTGTATTTGAGACTTTACTTGCAAATCAGTAGAGTGTGTGGGGTAAGGAGAGGGCAGGAAAGACCAGGGCAATCCCTAGGTGAAGTTGGAAAGTAGAAAATGTCTGCCTTGGTACCCTTACCTGCTACCCTAGGGCCTCCTCTACACTTCCCTTTCCACTACAATATCTCTTCCGTCAGTGGAGGAAAGATTGTATCTGATTGATTTCATTCCCACTATAGTGACATGAATACAATGTGTTTTTCCTTAGAGAGAGAGGTCTTTGCATCTTTTTTGCAAAACGGAGAGAGCAATACTTGACAGGGAAACGTAACATTAGGGAGCAGTGGGGGTGGATATTTTTGGTGTAGGAGAGTTTCTGGCATTTTCCCAATGATACCATGTAGGTGACAGGTTGGTGCTGGAATTAGAAAGTTGGGATTGTGGTGATAACACATAGTGGTGATAGTTAAAAGTCTAAGAGAGAAAAGGAGCTCAGGTAAGAAGGTGAACAAAGAACTGAAAACTAAGCTTTTCCCAGGAAGGGAGCAGGGGTGGAAGTGGCAGGGATATCCACAGTAGGGAGCAGGTTGAGGAACCAACATCAAAGGAAACAAAGAAGGAACTATCAGAGAGGTCAGGAGGAGAATTTCAATTCAAAAGGCCTTCATTAAAGTGTCTACTATGTACTTGAAGCTAGGGATGCAATGATACAAGTGAAAATAGTCCCTGAGCTCAAGGAACTTATGGTTCGAGGAGAAGTGGAATAATGCAGTTTCAAAGGAGACAAGGAAGACCAGCCTTATCAAACAGCAGAAACAGGGGCAAAGGAAATGAGAACTGAGAATGAAGGTTTGGGGCTTTGACTGAAAGGAGACTGGTCTCTGAGGAGACCTTAGAGGACTCTCAGTAAAGTGCTGGAGTACCAGCCTGATAATCGATAGCAAAGGAGGGGCAAGGAAATGGATGGAAGGGGCTATTTCCTACTTACTCTAGAAATTTGGCAGTGAAAGGAAGGAGAAGAGAAGATGGTAACTAAGAGGGTCAGTAGGGTTATTGAAGGGTTTTTGCTTTCCTTGAGTTTTGAGAGACAGGTATATGTTTGAAAGTAAAAGGTCAGGATCCAATGGAGAAGGAGAGAAAATCTGAGAGTAGGGTCCCTTAGGAAGTGGGAAGGGATAGAATCTTGCGCACAGGTGGAGAGAGGAACAGCATTAGGAAAGAGGAATAATTTCCTCAGAGACTAGAGATGTACAGACAGGGCCCCACACCCCATCACGAGATGGTCTCAATCTTTTCCGTAGAGTAGGAGGCAAGATCATCTGCTGGAAGTGAGGGGGTGGGAAGGAGGGGGACTCAGGGGCTTGAGAGGAGAGAAGGTCTGGAACAGCACTGTGGGGAGGACACAAGAGACAATCATGGATTGCTTAGCAGTGGTGAGGGCCAAGTTGAAGTTTGACAGCATGGATTTGTATCGGGCCAACTCTGGAAGGTTCTACAAGAGCCAAAATGTGTAGTGGGCCAAACTTGCAGTTCCACATAAGGTTTTCTTCCACATGAGAAAGAAAATGTTATCTGGAAAAGATTGTCTTGCAGCTTGCTCTAAGAAAATTGTGTTTAATTATCTTTTTGCAGCTCTATTGCCATACATTAAACACCTCCTGAGGACCTGTTTTAGCACATATTGCAAAATTCTTTCGAAAGAATCTGACCAGACAGGTTGAGGCTCTGTTGCTTATGTGGTGTTTTGCTAGGGTGATCAGCCAGATTCCACTGCTTGTCCTGGGCCCACTCCCCTAACACAGGAGCCCTGAGGCTGCCTGTTCACGAGCTCATCCCTTGCAGGTGGTTTTTCCTTACATCACTCTGCAACCCCAGTGGATTTAAGTAACGTCCTTTCCAGATGTCCAGATGTCTTTTGGGGAGTGGGGGGAGAAGGAATGATTATGGAAATATAGAGCCTGTTGATGGGAAAAGAGAGAAAAATAAAATGAAATAAGCTACAGTTTTCTTGAAAGGAACAAAAGTGGTCAAATTGTTTAGGAATTAATGATTAAAAAGGACAGTTGTCAATTAGTCAATCCATAAACACAGGCCATGCAGGTGTTGCAGAAACAAAGGTAATGAATAAAATAATCCTTACTCACAAGGAACTTCCTTCTAGTGGAGGAGTCAGTTACTATTGGTACTGTATTACAACAGTATTGAAAATAGTGACTTTCTTCATTAAAAGGTTATGCTAAAGCTCAAGAATTTAGCTTTAGAAAAGGGAGAATATTTTGACCAACCAGACAGTCTTATGGAAGACTTTTACTTCTGCTGTCATTGTACCATACTAGCTCTTAGAATGCAATTGTCTGCACTCAAGCTAATAAGTAACTTGATTAGCTCACGATTCTGTGAGCTTTTCTTGAGGTTTAAAATGGGGCTGTGTGTGTGTTATTTTATTCACACTAATGGCCAGAGATAGAGGAAACATTACCCATTTTATATAATTACACGAGGCCTTAAAGAATAATTAAAAGAGATATTGGATTTCTGTATTTCCAATGGCAGCCCCATTACTTGCCTCTTATGCCCATCAAAAATGGATCTCTGTCTTAAGATGTCAAAGCATTCTTCCCCATTTAAACCCTTAACATATTACCAAAGTGAGTAATTAAAGCTGCCTTAGGCATTTTCTAACTGATTATCTCAACCAAATTTAGACTCCATAAGTCTGGTAAGGTAAGGCTTTAATCCTAGAAAGTAGATGCTGGGCGTACCTCCTAGTAGAAAGAGGTGGAAATGAGCTTCATTTGCTCTTGAGACAGTGAGCAGAATAGCTTGGTAGGAGTGCATGAATTTAGGAGAGCAACAGGAAGAGTTAATAGGTAGAGTGAGGCCTACCAAAGGGGCTTGGAGGCTAGGCAAAGAAAGTTGAACTTGATGTAGCAGACACTGGGGAGTTAGTTTCTTGAGCAAAGGAGTGACAAGTTCAAAGTGGGGTCTACAGTAAGTAGGTGCAGGATATATTAGAGTTAGTGAGACTGGAAGTAGGGATGATAATAATTTGACTATTACAGTAATCTAAGAATGATCAAATGAAAGGGATGTTGTAGAATGGAATCTCTCTGCAATAGGTGAAAGTTAAATTCCAGCTCTAGGTTCTGTGATAGAAGATGTGAAAGCACATAAAAAAATGTAAAGCACCATATATGTGTGTACCCACCTACAGACCCCCATATTGTACTATATCCCACCACATTGTACTCTTAGAGATTTGCATCAGTATGCTACTAAAAATCTGTCCAGACTCATTCTGGCTCAGTAGAGAAATCTTGCAATTTGAAAACATAAACAACACGAGGAAAATGTGAAAAATCCCTTCCCAGTAGTGGGGTGTGATACAGCTCTTATTTGTCACTTCTCTTTATCATACATCACAGTTTATTATCTGTGTGTGTGTGTGTGTGTGTGTGTGTGTGTGTGTTTTCTTCCCAGTAGACTGCATGCTCCATGAGGAGTGGGACTGTAGCTTATCTAAAATTTCTATCTCCCTCTGTTCTCAACACAGGTGGCACTTCATAACTATTTTGTATTCTAAGCTCCTTGAGGGCTGGGACTGTCCTTTGCCTCTTTTTGTATCTCCAGTGCTTAGCATCATGCCTGGTAGGTGGTAGGTGCCTAATAAATGTTTACTGATTGATTACTGATCTTCTAAATATCCTCTTTCTCATTTTTCCTTTCTGAAGTCTCTCTACCTTTTTTTGGTTTCTGGTAAATGTCACTATTTTAGCCATTTAACTGTTATCTTTTGCTAGGGCTAAAACTCAGACTGAAAGAAGTATATAATCCAACACTGAAATACCTCAAGGCTTTAGGTTGGTATCCAGACATGCTAAGTAAGCAGGCTATGTTTGAGTTATAAATGGAAAGCTCTTTTGCAAGTTTACCCTGGAAGCTCAGTAATTGGGGCAAGGCACAAGAAGGGGGGAATAGGCTGCCCAAAGCAGATCTGGCAAGTTCCTGTGATCCCAAGTCGCTAGGTAACCCTAAAACACAGCTGTGAGTATTCCAGGATGCCACATCATCACTATTCTCTGTCTCTACTCTTCTTTCCTGCCCTAGAAAAGGACAGAGTATAGGTTACCCTGCAGAGTACTGGAGTAGTACACATTTAGCTAGAAGAAGGAAGTTTCTGAGGACTGAAAGGGAGCTGAGAGATCATTTAGTTTGACACATTCACTTTAAAAGTGAGGAAACTGCAGCCCAGAGGCTTTAAGTGACTTACCCAATATTTCCCACGTATTAAGCAGACGAGTATTTGAACTCAAGTCTTCTGACTCCAAATCTAGTGTTCTTTTCTTTATTGTTTTATTTCTAACTTAGCCCCCTAACTTTCCAGTTTCTGTATACTTTACTTCCTGCCAAGTACTCTTTCATCCAGTAACGCTGGCCTCCTCTATCTCTGAGCTCCAGACATTTTCTCCAGTTGCCACCCTCCCTGCCCCCCATCCCTGGAATACTTTTCCCTCTTCATCTCCACCTATTGCCTTCTTAGATTCCTTTAAGGTCCAACTAAAATCACATTTTCTGCTGGAAGTCTGTCCCAATTCCGTTTAATTCCAGTGCCTTCCCTCTGTTAATTATTTCCCATTTTCCTGCATGTAGCTTGTTTGTGCATATTTGTTTACATGTTGTCTCCTTGATTAGATTGGGAGCTCCTTAAGGGCAGGGACTATCTTTTGCCTCTTTTTGTATCCTCAGTGTTTAGCACTGCCTGGCATATAGTAGGTGCTTACTAAATGTTTATTGATTTTCACTATACAATGTGTCCCAAAAGTCTTAATGTAGTTTAAACCTACTGAAGACTTGGGACACCCTGTATAACACTCCCACAGAACTGGACACTTTTTTTTTTAAATGGTGTTGCTATTAGTAGATTATGGGACTGCTGTAGATGTCATTTAATGAAGTTTTAGCAAGACATTTGACAAAGTCTCATGCTGCTCTTGTGGATAAGTTGAAAAAAATGTGGGCTAAATAGTAGTTTGGTAGCAATGAGTAGATTCAGAACTGGTTTAGTGGCCATACTCAAAGAGTAAATTAATGGGTTGATGTTATCTTGGAAGGAAGTTTCCAGGGGAGTGCCCCAGGCATCTATATTCATTTCCTAGGAGTCTTTGCTCTTACCCCAGGAATCTGTGCTTGGTACTTGACTGTTGAACATGTTTATTAGTGACTTGGATAAAGGCATATTTAGGAAATGTGTAGGTAACATAAAGGTAGGAGGGATAGCTAACATCTAGTTAAGGGGTTCTTAACTTGGGGTTCCTGGATTGAGTCCAAGGAGTCCATGAAATCGGATTTTATTTTCACTAATCTCCAACTAACATGGAGCATGTCCTTCAGTTATTCAAAGGCAGTATCTTCATAAAGGGTCAAGTCTTCCCCAGGCTGCCAAAAGGGGTCCAGGACACACAATAAAAGTTAAGAATTCCTGCCTCAGATCCCTAGAGATCTCAATATACTAGACTATAAGAACAAATCTGATAGGGTGAGATGTAAAATGTTATCGCTTGAATTGAAAAAAATCATTCTCCAATACAAGATGAGAAAGTCCAACTAGACTGTTTTAACAGATAACAGTTTGCCTCAGAAAGATCTGAGGTTTTTAGAGGATTGAGAGCTCAATGTGAACCAACATGATATTGCAAACAGCAAAAAAGCCCATGGAAACTTGGTCCATGTTAAGAAAGGCACAGTAATTAGTGTCCAGGACCTGGAGGGTAAGAGAGAATTTCACCATCCTTTGCCTGGGTTAGATCACCTCTGGGATTTTTTGTTCGGTTCTGGACTCCACATCTTAGTGAGGCCTCCAAGAAGCTGGAGAGCCTTTTGAGGAGGGAAACCAAGAGACTAAACCTCATGAATCATGCCACAAGAGGATCAGTTGAAGGAATTGCTATGTAGCCTGAAGAAGAGAGGACTTGGGGAAAACCTAATCTTTTGTCTTCAAATACATGAAGAGCTGTCATTTGGGAGAGGGATTTAGCTTGTTTCTGCTTGGCCCCAGAGGGCAGAACTCAGAGCAAAGGGCGGCAGTTGCAAAGAAGCAGGTTTAGGCTTGATGTAACGAAAAATGTCCTAGCAATTAGAGCTATCCAAAAGTAGGCCAGGCTGCCTGGAGAGACAGTGGGTTCCCTTTGGCTGAATGTCTCCAATAAAAGGCCAGATGACTGCTTGGATCACAGAGCATAGAAGCCTAGCTCTAGAGCCACAAGAGACCTCAGAGGCCATCTGGCACAAACCCTCATTTTACGGAGGAGGAAACCAAGGCCCATGGAAATGAAAGAATTTAATTACTATACAAGCTCACACAAATTTCATCAGAGCTACGATTCGAACTCAGGTTTCATGACTCTACAACCAGTGTGCTCATTTCCTCTGTATCCCAATGCCTCACTGTTGGCATACTGGAGAGTTGTTCTGGTACCTCTGGGGTCCCTTCTGCTTCTGAAATTCTGGGAGTTTAGTTGAGAAAGACATTTATTTGACTCTAGGTTAGCAGAAGTGTTCTACTGCACCTCTACCTGAATATGCCCTTGCTCTGGATTGCAAGAGGCATGAGTGAATCTTCCAAAGGTATTTGAATTCTTTCACCTCAGATATTTGTTAAGGGTAGGTACCTTCTGTCTGCTATTTGCCCTTCAGAAACTCCTGAATTACTTGTCTGTATCAATAGTTTGGCACTTTGCATATGTTAATTTGCATTATCATGTCTCCCAAGCTAGATTGCAAATCCCTTGGGAATCTGCACTTTGTGAGAGGAAGATTATTCTATACTTGTTTGTATCCACAGTGCCCTGCACACAAGTAGCAATTAGGTTAGAAAGAATGAGAAAAAGAAAATTGCGAGGAGTGGAAAAGAGAGAGTTTCTCCTCAAAAATATTGATGACCCAAAGGAAATTTCAATACTGATCGAATTCTAATCTCGAGAGCTCAGTAGTCTGTTCGTTCCAACCCTCTCATCCCAAACAATGCAGATTGGTTGGATAGGCCACCAGACATTTCTCTGCAGTGTAAATGAACAAGCCACTTTGGCAGTCTAGACGCTGTGATCTGGGGGTGTTTGGTTATTAGTTGTACTTGCCAATGACTGCGATATATCATATATAATATGTGATACATGATATGGTCCACAGAGCCAAACAAGTGACTCTAGGAGTGAGTTATTGGCCTTCTGGATAGCGAAGGTGTTGGGTCAAGTCCAAACACAACACTGAATTTTCCTACTTTTAAGCAGCAAGGAAAATGAGGGCCAAGGTGACCACAATCCCATCTTGGCCCCTGCATCTGCATTTTCCAAGAAGTCTTTTCAAAAGAGAGCTCTTGTCAGTTTTCTCAAAAAAAAAGGGGGGAGGGGGATGGAAAATGAGGCCAGGTATCCTTCTTGCCTCTGATATATTCGGTAGGTTTTGGCTAGAATATGGTCTCTCCCAGAACACTTTCAATTCGAAGATTCTGTGGTTCTGGTGATGCTAATTCCTCACCTAATCATGTATACATTTAGCTGTTTACATATTGTATCTCTACCACCACCCTAGGCCCAGTAAAACATACAGTCCTCAAGGGACTGAAAAATGGCAGGGACCATTTTTTCATCATATCTTTGTACCTCCAGGACCTTGTATGTGGTATTAGATTGGATTGGATTCTGTTTGAAAGCAGGAGTAGATGTGAAATGGAGAACTCATCAGAGCAGTATTAGAAGGCGAAAATGAGGAAGGCAAGAGAGCTGGCTCATGGGAGGTAGCAATGCCAAGTAGGTTGGGGGCTATTTCAAGAGCACCTGGAAAGAATGAAAATTGGCCAGTAAGGAGGGCAAATCCTTTGAAGACTAGACATCAAAGTGAGAAGGAAAGCAGGAACAGGAGCCGATGGAGACAAACCCCTTAGGATGGCATACTCGCTAGGCTAAGGTACGCTGCAAGCCAGGTATAGCCAGACACAAATTTGGCCACACTGAAGCAGAGACAGATGGGGATCAGGGGCAGGGGGAGACATTAGAATTGTTGTCCTTCCAAGCTGTAGGCTAGTGTTTTTAAGCCTATAATATCTGATACAAATGGGGGCCTATTATCTGCCAAAGAAAACAAGAGCTTCTTTGTGGTACAGGGAGAAACTTGTGTCTCTGAAGGGCAAAGTTTGGAAACTGTATTGTTTTGGGTTGCTAGAGATTGGGAAGTGAGCTGGTGTCAGAACACAGAGCTTGTCTAATGTATGACCCTGAAGAGAATGTGGTATTTGGGATAGAGGGGGCTTGAGTATAGAAAGGGAAGAACCATGATTATTTGGTCTTGGTAGTGAGTGCTACACAGATATTAATCAGACCCTGACATAGCTGGAATGGGCTGGTTTTTCCACTTCATGAACGGGATCTTGAAGAGGGCACAAGCCTAAAAATGTCAAGGAAACCTGTCCCCAAGAGGCTATTGATCAGCATTCGTTTAAGGAGTCTGGTCAGGTCTGAAGTAAAAGCCCCTTCTTCAAATGGAGACTGTTTTTCCGGGCAGTGAAATTTTGGTCCCTCTGGACATAACTGAAGTTCCCAAGGGGTTACTGGAATAGACCAGCCACAGTTGGTATAATTATTAGTACTCATGGTATATAACAGTATACAATTCATGAATGGACTGGTTGGCTGGCCACTTGGGCCAGGCCTTGAGGTTGGTGGGAGGGCATTTCTTGGCATCGTCACCTTTAGGCCTAGAGTCAGTCTGCTTTGCAGCCGCAGCTTTAATGACAAGGCTTTTTTTTGGTGGGGAGGGATACTGATTAATACTAAACAGATTCACAGGAGATTGGTTTCTTAACCAGAATTACTTTATGATAGTGAGGGTGGTGGCAAACTTTTCTAGCTTTGGCATACTTGTATTTACCATCTACAGCACCCAATGCCTTGCTACTCAGCTTGGTCCCTGAGAGAATTAATTAACCATTGAAAAGTTGCTGTGATAAATCTAGAATCAGCGCAAAGGGAACTGGATAGTCTGAGGGCTCTATTATCCAGGCCATGGTAGAGTCTGAAAAACGATCCCTGCTCCACCATACGCTTTTCTAATGACTACAATATTTATGTCGAAATAATGAGTTTCCACCTCCACCCCCTTCTCCTTCCCCTTCCCCCAACAGGGCTAGATAAACATTGATAAATTCATTCTGTCTAACTCTCCTTTTTCAACATTCCTCAACTGTCATCAAAAGTTTCTGTCATTGCAACACTATCTCATGACAGGCACGCCCCAGTGTCCAAGATGATAGCTTATTTTACATTAGTTATATTTTAAATTTGTCTTTTTAATAAGATTTTCAGAGACATTCTAATACCCTTGTAGAAGTATTGCATACTCTATCAGCAATGCACTTAGAAATACTGTCAGATTCCATTTCAGAGGGGGATGTTTTCTGACTTTTTCTCCTAATGCCGCCCAGCAAGAGAGTAAACCCCATGAGGGCAAGGGCTGGATCTCATACTTCCTTTCTATCCCCCACAGTGCTGAGTACATAGTAAGAAATGCAATAAATATTTGCTGAATTGATTTATAAGCTATTTTCTCATATGTAGTGTATCCTCAAAGGTTTTCTATTAGAACATTTGGCTAGGATTAAATACAGATAAAAATGAAATCTGAAAAAATATGTAATGTATGTCAGAGTTCTATTCTCATGATTTCATATTACCTAATTTTTGGATTTCATTTCATTTTGATCCATTACACTCTTGTCCTTCAAATATTGCACTCAAAACTTATGACCCCAAACATGAATTCCATCTTATTTCTTCAGAGTGAAGATTTTTCTCTTTTTTTCTTTCCTACCTTCATTTGATCTTCATTCCTCCCACACCCTTATTTGATAGTTTCTTCTTTCTGAAAAACCCACTGCTAGGGCTATTCCGTGTTATCTTACTTCTGAACACTTGGTCCTTTCACTTCTGTCCTGCTTATATAATCAACAACTTTGACGGGATTATGAAAGAGAAGGAATGTATGACCCCTACCCCAACTAATTCGCTGCTAAAAGAGGGAAGACAGCAGGATATCCCTATTACAACTTAAGCTAACTGTGTGTGTGTGTGTGTGTGTGTGTGTGTGTGTGTACATACACACACAAATATCCAAAAGGCTAATGGGTTGCCTTGGAAAGTAATAAGGTCTTCTGCACTAGAAATGTTCTGTTGGGGGTTGGCTCAGCATGTGTTGGGATGGTATAGGGGATATTTCGAATCAAATTCCAATTAGATTAGATGGTCTTTGAAGTTCTTTCCAAGTCTAAGATACTGTCATAACTTAAGTGAATCACAAAAATGAATTTCAAGAAATCAAGCCTTTTGGTGGAGTCGAGTCAAATCAATAAACATGAGTGCTGTTCCTTGGCAGAGAAGTGGTAGACTGGAGAGGTACACATGAGGCATATATTGTTACATGTGGCCAATGTACGGATCAGAGTTGGTTAGCAGCTTCTTTGTTACAAGGGACAGTTCTGCTAGGGCATAGGGTGGGGTTTTTCATTGGGACTGATGTCAGTTTTTTTTAAAGGACATCAATAAAAACATCTTTTAAAAATTCATCCATTTGAACCCTCACCTAAAGCAATATTTAATCCAATCCAATGAGCAATTTATAAAGGAGCTGCTATATGAGAGGAAAGGGAGAAAGCTAGCCTCGAGAGTAGAGAACATCATGGTTCCAACCCTAATTCTGGACCCTGCTGCCTATATGACCCTGAGCAAGTCTCTTAAGCAGTTAGTTCCTTGAACTCAGTAAAACTTGAGGTTGCACTGGTATAGGGAGTTTCCTATACCAGTGAAATCCCAGGTCTACTCCCCCCAAATGTGCCAGGCATGGTGCTAGCTTTTATATGTCTTGTGGTAATGTTTAAACATCCCCTCTTTCTGGACTTCTATGACAGAGTCCCAGCTCCATCCACTCAGTGGCTAAGTAATTGCTGATTTCACAAAGTAGGAGCCTAAAACGCCATCATCATCATGGTTGAAGTATACCTCCATACTTGCAGGTACCTCCCTTTCCAACAGATCTGTAATCTTGTCACTGGGGGCACTCTCTCCAACAGTGTAGCTAGCAGTCCTTCCAATGTCACTCACTGCCATGGCCATGGCTGCAATAAACATGGCATTGACAAGCTGGGGAGGTGGATTCTCATTTAAATGGACCAGAATGAAATGAATGTTTTGAGGGTGAGAAAGGAACATATTCCTTTCCCCCCTCTCCCCTTTCCCCCTGCACCTGTGGCTGTTTTAAATCTCCACCCTGCCAAGTCTGTTCCTATGTAATGACTGCTGAGGGATTTCGGGGCTGTTCTCCTCAGCACTTGGCTCCCATCTCTCTGTTCCATAGTGCTGGCAAAGACTGTGGTTAGAGAGTGGAAAATGGAAAACATGCTACACTTTGGAGGCATCACATTCTTTGGGAAAAACCTGAAACCTCCGCTGGTTTATTGTCTATAAATTGCCAAGATAGAGAGGGCGGGGGGGGGGAGGAGATCGTCTTTGGAATGCATCCTTAATAACATATGAACGAAATCCAGTGGTTTTACCACACATCATAAAATTGTCAGATAAAGTGGGGCTTGGGGTTGAGGGAGGTTCGGTTATTTTGTTCTTTTGCTTGATGTGTGAATTGTTTTGGGGGTTGTTTTATGGGGCAGTGGGGTTAGTCACATAAGGTTTGAAACCTTTAGTTGCACTGAGAACAAAAAGAGGATGTAGATCACTGAACTGTGCTTTGAAATCACCATCATATAGGCAGCACAATCCGCGATGATGTAGTACATTGCAGCAGTGACCCGGCATTTCTGTCCTAGATGTTTAGACAAGTTTATTCTGTATTTAATTCCTCCTCACCCCCCAAAAGACAAAGAAAATATTAATCATATCTCTCTGCTCCATGCTTCTCATATCTTAAGCTGTCTTCTAACCACACTGGGGTGGAGGTAAAGGCCAGGAGTTACACTCCTATTTAGTTTGGGGGAAAATGTTAACTTCTTTATCAAGAAGATCATTTGGTAAGAATGCCCCTACTTTAAAAACAAATTAGAATATCCAATTAAAAAGTCTGGTTAATTCAAATTCCATCCCTATCCTAGCCCCAAGCATTTTGAATTAGTCAGATTTTGTTGTAGATTTTGCTAATACTTTCACCGATAAAGAAATGATTGGGAAAGAGGTTGATGAATTTGATTAACTAAAAATCTAAAGGATAAGGCACAATGCAAAGCAGTAAGACCAAAGCAAAACAAAAGGAAATAGACTTAAAATTTTTCTCATTGAAGGCAGCAGCCCAATTCCTGATTGGAATTTATATCAATTGAGGACAGTAATAGCCAGCACGAATTGGCCACATGTGGCCAGAGGATATGGAGAGACAATTCACAAAAGAGAGGACTCCTGGTTCTGCTGTCTTTACTATGTGGCTTTGGGCAAGTCACTTCCCATGCCTATTCCCTGTTTCTTCATCTTTAAAATATAAGTAAGACCTTCTTTACTCCACTGATGTAGGGAACACCCAAATGAAGAAACCCCCTTTCTAATTTCTAGGCTTAGAGAATTACCTGGGATACTGACAGGTTAAGAGACTTGCCCAGGGTCAGAAAGCCAGTTGTGATTGATGTGGGGCTTTAACACAGGGTTTTCTGGCTCTGAGGCTGACTTTCTAACCATGATTTATACCATACTGCTTCTTCTAATCTCCGTGGGTCTAGGAAATGAATATTAGAAATTAGTTTCCCTTCATTAATAACTAAGGAAATGCACATGAAATTAACCATGATAAACAAAAATGATTAAAAGCAAAGTCCGCGGCACTTTGGGAGAAGAGGTTGGGAGGAATGAGCTTGATGAGACCTACTGGCGGGGAAAGCATGTCACCCTTCAGGAGGAGCCCAGGGATCAAGGTGGTGACTGAGTGTGGCCCAGATTTCAATAGTGGAAAGAAGCTCAAATGTGCAGTCAGATAAGAACCATGTTCAAAGCTTTCAATTCCTTGGTAGCTGTTGGACCTGGGATAGATTATTTCTTCCCTCTGAGTCTCAGTTTCCTTGCATGTAAAATGGGAAAAACACCCATAGCACTTACCTTGTAGCATTGTTTTGAGGATCAAATAAGATAATGTATGGAAAAAGCTTTGCAAACCTTTAAATCACTATAGAAATGTTAGTGCTATTATTATTATTATTATCGAGCAGGAGGTTCCTGAGGAACATTACCTTCTCCTTGATTCTGTATCTAGGCTTCACTGTGCTGGTGTTCTGCCTTTGGTTTCTACCAAAGACTTGGCTGAGAGATCTTAGGGGAGAGTAGCTGACCTTACATACATGACCTTAGGCAAGTCACTAGGTAATATATTACTAGGCCTCGGTTACCACATCTGGGAAATGTTGTGAGGAGAGTGCTTTGTAAAACTCCTATATAAACTATTCTCACTTTGCTGATAATTGTTATGTTCTCTGTGGCACACTAAATTATTGGCCTAAAGGTTCTCCTTAAGATGCTGGATCTAGGGGCGGCTAGGTGCCGCAGTGAATAGAGCACTGGCCCTGGAGTCAAGAGGACCTGAGTTCAAGTCAGAGCCTCAGACACTTAACACTTAATAGCTGTGTGACCTTGGGCAAGTCACTTAACCCCAACTGCCCTGCCCTCCCCCCTCCAAAAATAAATAAATTAATTAATTAAAAGAACAGATGCTGAGTCCAGTAAGGGCCACATCATCTCCGACCCATGACATACAGTAAGTAGATTAAGAGACCCTGTTTTACGTGGAGAGGCAGAAAGAGAGGAAGCAAACAGTAGGAATGTTAGTTGGAATCAGTTTGCTCCCTCCTGAGGCTCAGAGCTCAGGCCACTTGGGGAGTCTACTGGCATCAAACTAAGGTCTCATATAGAGAACTAAACAAAGGGGTCAAAGGCAGTTCTCAGAGCCCCATTTCAATGGGGGATAGGGGGTGGTATGTGTGTATGAGCCCAGTAAAGAACAATTTGACCAGAAGCTTTCATTTGAAGGCAATATCTCATTGAAATTAAAAATCTCTGGGCTCTGTATTCTAATCAGAAAGGCCAAGATAATTTTCAGTCTAACCAGAATCAGTTCAATAAGGCATACCTACCCAGAACAGATGCTTCCATCCCTAGTAAGGGAAAGAAGACTAGCTAAGGAATGCTTTGGAGTCCAAGCATTACTAATCCTTTGACCCTAGTCAACTCATAATCACTTTAGATCTCTGTTTTTTGGGGGGGATAAAATTAAGAAGAGTAGACCAGATAATCTCTAAGGTTCCTTTTTAGTCATAAATCCATTAATGCTTTTTGCATTACCTCCACCTCCATTTAATGGCACTTAACCACTATCTCATAGGGCACTGAGATAAAGTAGATAAAGACCAGGCCTCAAAGTCAGGAAGACTTGGGTTAAAGTCCCAATTCTAACACATAGACCCCAAGAAAGGTACTTAGACTATCAAGATCCTAAGCAACTACCTAACAATAATAACAACAACTTACATTTATACCTAATATATGTTAGATATTGTGCTAAGCCTTTTATAAATACTACTTCATTTGAGCCTCACAACAATCCTGTGAGATAGGTGCTAACTTCATTTTGCAGATGAGGAAAGTGAGATAAACTGAGATTAAGTGCTTTGTCCAGGGTCACACAGCTAGTAACTGTCTGAGGCTAGATTTGAACTAAGATCTTTCTGAATCCAGGTTCAACACACTGTCCACTGAGTCACCTAGCTGTCCCATAAGCCAATCACAAAGCAAAGTCTCTTTTTTTTTTGGAGGGGAGAAGGTGGGGCAATTAGGGTTAAATGACTTGCCCAAGGTCACCCGGCTAGTAAGTGTTAAGTGTCTGAGGCCGCCTTTGAACTCAGGTCCTCTTGACTCCCAGGCTGGTACTTTATTCACTGCACCACCTAGCTGCCCCAAGGAGCTCCCTTCTAATGAGGAAGACAGCATATACATAAATAGGGACATACAAGCTACATACATAGTAGACAGAAAGTGATTTGAGAAGGGAAGGCCTTGGCAGCTAGAGGACCAGGAAAGACTTGCAAAAGGCAGGCTTTGAGCTGAGTTATTAAGGCAGCCAAGAGGCAGAAGTGAGGACGGAGAGCATTGTTGGAGGGGGGGGGGGAGTAATGCAAAAGCAAGGAGATGGAAGATGGAGTGTTGTGTGTCAGCAACCTTAAGTATGCCACAGTGGCAGGATTATGGAGTGGGGGATGGGAGAAGCCAATAAAGTATAAGCAAATTGGAAATACAGAAAAGGGGCCAAATTGAGAAGAGCTTTAAATGGAGGTAATAGTCACTAGAGCTTATTGATCAGGAAAATCACTTTGGTATCTGAGTGGAAGATGGACTTGAGGCAAAGAGAATAATTAGACGGCAAGAGCTGAAGAGGGCCTGAACTAAGCTAGTGGCTGTTTAAGTGAAGAGAAGATATCGAGAAGGTAGAAATGCAAAGATTTGGCAACAAATTGAATATGTAGAATGAGTAAGAGGAGGCAAGGATGACCCAGAGGTTGTGTGTCTGTGTGTCTGGGAGGATGGTAATGCCCTTGACAGTAATATGTAAGTTTTGAAGAGAAATGGGTTTGGGGAAAAAGATTAATGAGTTCCAGGCCTAGTCTCTAGCACTTGCTTCTTCTCTTAACACCACAGAGTACTGGACAAAGTAGCCAATCCATTTAACACTCCCACATAGACTAAGCCCTATGAATGGAAGGAAGGGAGATCCCCAAGCAAGCAGCTGTCCCTCTGGTTAATTACCAATGTGATCCCACAAGCCCATTGGCCATTGCCAGGACTGTGGTGTTGAGATGATGAAATAGGTGATTAAGGCACTTGGAGGCCAGTCCACACTGCTGCTTTGTTTGGAGTGTTCCAACGACAAGTGTTATTAGTCCACTAATCATAACATTGCCTGCAGTGGAATTTCCTTGGGAAGCAATAGGGCAGTGGTCTCCATGCCAGAGCACTGCAGCGCATGAATCTACTAACACACTACAATTGGCTGTTCTGTGGGAAGGTTTTTCCAAAGTCCAATTCAGGAAACAGGTCACCATGCTGCTAGATGCTCTGTTAGTTTGATGTACTTTCCTATAGTTTTGTAGTATTTACGTTGTCCTTTCTGGGCAGAATCAAACTCTCACGATTTATTGGCCTCTGGGGCACCACATGGTGAAAGACACAAGTAGGTTCTTAGAACAAAGGAATGATTTTCCTGAGCTTGGTGAGCTTGCCTCTAAGGAACCAGGCATGGTTTCCTTAAAGAAACTCTCTTCACTTGTTCACTTCTACTGAAATCTCCTAAAGAGCTGAGATCATGTTATTTGGATGAATAACACATCACAAGGGACAACTAAGTGGCAAAGAGGGTAGTGCACCAGGCCTGGAATCAGGGAGACCTCAATTCAAATCCAGCTTCAGGAACTTACTAGGTGTATGACCCTGAGCAGTCACTTCACCCTGTTTTCCTCAGTTTCCCAATCTGTAAAAAAAATGAGCTGGAGAAGTAAATGACAAACTACACCAGTATTTTTGCCAAGAAAACCCCAACTGGGGTCATGAAGAATTGGACAAGACTGAAATGACTCAACAACAACACGTCACACCAGCTACTATTATCAGTTCAGTGAAACAACCTTTCCCCACCTTTCTGGTATCAAAGCAGCAAATATTTTATCAGGGTGGTGCAAGGAGTTATGGGACAAAAGAAGCAGTGTGGTCTGATGGGACAGGCAGTATCCTGGTAGTCAGGAGCCTTGGGGCTAATCCCGAATCAGTAACTCACTAGCCATGTGACTTTGGGCAAATTGCTTTGCTTCTCAACTTCAGTTTCATCACCCAGTAAAGGAGATGGACTAGACAGCCTTGAGTCCCTTCCAGCTCTGACATTCTATGATTCCATTGTCATAATATGGTACCTTTGCTGGTCAAGTTCCTAATGGATCTTGTATTACTAAGGGACCTACCAGTTTTAATTCAGTACCACTGCCATTTTATGGATTACTATGGCAAAAAAAAAATCATTTGCTGGCTAATTCATAGTAATTTGAAAGAAATCAGTTTCACCATGCACAAAGTGGATGAAACTATACATTGCTCCAAGTATGACATACACTTTTCTTTGCAACTAGAGACACTACTAAGATTCTATAGGGTCAGAAGTTTAAATTGTATCCTTGCCTTTAACCTGAATTGTCCCCGTGATCCCCAAACATTCCTATTAAGAATTAGAGAATTATTTCCTCTTCCCCCTACCCCCAGCACAGTAAGGTTGTACCAGTATAGAAGGGAAGGGTTTGAAAGATGCAGGAAGAATTAGAACAAAAATGTAGTTTCTTCCCTGCTCTCTACTTTTCCTCCCTGTAATAACTTTCAACCAAACATCTAGACAAATAGAAAAATGGCATCTTTGTGGTATCTATCATTTTTCCTCTACCCAGAATCTCTGCCATTTTGTTTATTAGAGTCCCAAATCACTCTATCTACCCAGAACAGACTTCTAAATCCTATTGCCTCTGCTAGAGGCTCTGACAGGGCCAGGATATAGGGTGAGAAGTTGTACAAATTGTTCAATTAGGACAGGATGCATATATGTAGATGTTATAGTATGCTTTTGTGGGTCACAACAGGTGGGTTAGATGAGATGAGAGTGCCTGAGTGGTTTGAAAGTCTACTCTGAGGGACTCTGGCAAGGAGTTAAGACTTATGCGTCAGGGCAAGAGGTGTTCACAGGAAGCTTTAGGGGAATGAAGAGGAGATTTCAAGTGAGTAATACCTTTTACATTACTAAAGGTGGTAAAAGGTCAATGGCAATGGCAAAATATCCACTGATCTAATTCATCCAGTTCAGTTCATCCTTCCAGCCTTTATAGCTTTTTCGGGGAAAGCGTCCTCTCACCCAGTGTGTTAGGTACCTTCCTAGCTTTGTGGCATCCTCAGGCTTGATCAGCATGCTACTTAGCTCTTCATGTAAACTGTGAATGGAACAGGGCTTAAGAGTAAGTCCTGTAGCATCCCCCTCAAGGATGACAGGGAATCTCTATGAATTGCTACTCTTGGAGTGAGATTGTTTATCACTTCCTTACCCGTTTAACTGTAGAAGACTGTGTTCAGTTCTTCTAGGTCTCACAATTTTGGAGGAACATGTCCAGGGCAGGATGACTAGAGTGGTAAGAAGGACTCAAATCCATATCACATAAGGAACAGCATAACAAGGAACTGGTATATTTAGCCTGGAGATATGTAGCCTTGACTGCACAGATGTCCTAAGAAACACTGTCAGATTCCTTGCTGAAAGCCAGATATACGATGTTTCTAACATTCCCCTGATCGACTAGTCAAGTAACCCCATCGAAAAAGAAAATTAGGTTAGTCTGGCATGACTTGTTTTTAATGAATCCAGTTTATGAAAATCAGGACATTGGCCTGTCTCCAGTCTTCTGGCACGTCTCCTGTTCTCCATGATTCCTTTGAGATCACTGAGAGCAGTTCAGCACACACAGCTGCAAGTTCTTTCAGTACCCTGGGGTGCAATTCATCCAGGCCTGGACTTGTACTCATTTAGAGCAGCAGAGGTGTTCACTTAACTATCTCCTCACCTATCTTGGGTCTCAATTCTCTGAACCCTGTTTATTCTACCCTTTTTAGGTTGAAGATCATTCGACTTAACAAGACATGGAGGCAGTCTTGGGACTCTGCTTGGGACTCTGCTTACACTGACATTAGTTAATAAGACAAAATGCCATCTGTCCCAAGCCAGGAACCTGAGCTTGCCTTTCTCTTCTTGCCCCAGAAATAACTCCAAAAGTCCCTATTATTGTTCTTAGCATTCTTTCTTGCAAACCTAGTTTATTCTAGGATTTAGCCTTCTTGACACAATCCTTAGTGGATTTGAAGATAAGGTCTAGCTTCAACTCATGACCTTGAGCAAGTCTCTTTCCCTCCCTAGGCCACAGTCTCCTCCTCTGTAAAATGAGGGGCCTCTGGGGTCTCTTCTAGGTCTAAACCTATGATTCTGTGTGTAACACCGAGCAGATCACCTCCCCTCCTTGGGCCTCAGTTTCCTCAACTGTAAAATGAGGGGGTTAGATTAGATGGCCTCTGAGGTTCTTTCTGGCTCTAGATCTAAAATCCTGTAATCCCTAAAATGCTTATCTGTAAAAGAAAGGAAAATCATGCTTATAATACCTCCCTTCTCAGGATTGTTGTGATGATCAAAGGAGATAATGTATGGAAAGCACTTTGTAAGCCATACAGCACTATATAAATGTCAGCTGTTGTTATTGTAAGTAGTGTTACTGCAGTCCTATGCCATCTTTGGCATGTGGTCCTTTTCAAAGCTAACTCCTCAGCAAGGGCCCTGATTCTCTGATAAGACACTGTCCATTTCAGCAGTCTGCCAGTTGTCTACCTGAAATGACTTCAGAGGGGATTACATTAATTCCCAGTACATTACAGTGATTTGGTCCAGACCTTTGATTTCATCAGCTTAGAGGAACTTTGAGTGTGGAAACTCCACCACAACGCAGACCTGCAACTCCTCTCTGCCTTCACAGACTTAGCAAGTTACCTACAGGCATTAAGATGTGAAGGTACTTGCCCAGGGTCACACAGCTAGTATTGCCAGAGACCAGCCTTGGAGAGAAAAGGATTCCTGACTCCTCTAGCCACTATGTCCGGAAGGGGAAAATAAAGGTAAATTTTCCTTGAAGTCTTAATCAAATGAAACGTTGATTTGCCTTAAAAAAAAAAAAAGACAGGTTATAAACAGAAGATGACTTAGAGGAAAGGAGAAAAACAGAGGGATATTACACAGGAAGATAAAAAGGGAGAAATTAAGGCACAGGGAAAGAGAGTGACAGAGAGAGTCTATAGGTTCTGAAATCAGTGCTATTTGCAATTCTGACTCTACAGATGAGTTGGCCTAGGGGTTCCCAGTAACTAATTATTGTTCTCTCTACTGTATTGAATTTTAATTCGCTGATCTCAGAATCAAAGGCTTATAGATTTAGAGCTGGAAGGATCATCAGAGGCCTTGTCCAACCCTATGATTTTATAAGTCCTCTGTAAAGATATGGGAGACAAAGTGACTGACCCTAGGTCACACAGCTAGTAAGTAGCATAGCTGAGATTTGAACCCTGGTCCTGACTACAAATCCTGTGCTCCTTCCACTGCACCACAATGACCTGATCATGGCTCTGCAGATATAATGGCCTAAGTTTAACAAGTAGATTCAATTCATTCACTAGGCATTAAGTGCCAACCACGTACAAAGCACTCCGGTAGTAAGAGACAAAGGTAAGGCTCAAGGAGCTGGCAGTCTAATGGGAAAAAAGGACATGCTGACACATATGCCCCCAATAAAAAGAAGAGTGCACTCAATACAAAGTGAAAGTGTAGCCAAAATGTTAGCAGAAACTGGAGGAGGGAGAGACCACTTTTACTTGGAGGGGTCAGGGCTGGTCACCAAGGAGGTGGCACTTGAATTTGGCCTTAAAGGGAAGGAATGGAAGGTTGGGGTGTGGGGAGGAAAGTAAAGTAGAAGAGATATGGAGGTGGGAAGTTTGTTCCAGGTAGCAAGAACTAATTCATGCAAAGAGGAGAGGGCAGGATGAGAAACCAAAGTGAGAAAGCCATTCAGTTGGGCTAGAACATGGAATAGCTGCTGAAGAATGGAGTTGCAATGGACCTCACAGGACATCTAGGCCAACCTTCTCATTTTGCACAAGGAGAAACTGAGTCCTAGGGAGGTTAAGTAGCTTGCAGAAAGAGGCAGGAAGTGGGTTGAGCTGGGATTCCACCCCAGGACGTCTAGATCCCAATCCACCATTTTTTCTACTGCTCCACTTTGAAGAGCGTGAGATAAGACAGAAGACTGAAACCAGATTTTGGAGGGACCTGACTGCCAAAATTAGTTTTGACTTAATTTGTTAGGCAATGGAGAAAGCCAGTGAAGGTTTGTAATTAATGGAGCACTATTATCTGAATGATAAGTTAGGAAGATTATTCAGACAATGGTATAGATGAATCAGTGAGAGAATATACTGAGATAAAAGATAAAGGGGAAACTGAGGCCTTGGGAAAAGGAAATGAGGGGCTGACCCAGGGAGACGGAAAGAATTGAGAGGACTTGGCGTAGCAGAGTATGAAAGAAAGATAAGAATTAAAGGTGACTCTAAGCTTGAGAGCCTAAGTGACAGGGGAGATGGCGGTCCAATAGAAATGGAGAAGTTCGTGAAAGGGCCTATATCCCAAAGAGATCAAAGAAAGGTCCTAAAATATTGATAGTAGTTCTTTTTGTGGGGACAAAAACTGGAAAATAAGGGGATGCTCATCAATTGGGAGAATAGCTATACAAATTATGACATATTAAAGTAACAAAACACTATTGTGTTCTAAGAAATGATGGGAGGATTTGTGTGAAGTGATCCAGGGGGTAGTAGCCAGGAGAACAATTTCTAAGAATGTTGTAAAACTGAACAACTTGGAAAGACATAAGGACTTTGAGCAATGCAACAACCAACCACAATTGTGGAGGGCTGATGAGAAGACATACTGTCTGTCCCCTGACAGGTGATGGACTCAGGGTATAGAATGGAACATAGAGTTTTTGGACATGGGCGATGTGGAGATTGAATTGAGGAGGAGTTGGAGGTTTAGATAAAATAATATTCCAGGGGCATTTACCACAAATAGAAGCAATTTCATAAATGGGTGGTCACCTGAACAACATGAAAACACGGTTTCTTGACATCAGGATGCAGTTTAGTTATAAGTATGTTATTGTAAAATCATATCAGTCAGGAAAACTTTATTTAGGCTATGCTTATACACTTATTCTTAAACTTCTTGTAGTCAGGCTACAGCCTATCTTTCCAGCCTGATTTCATATTATTCTCCCTCATACCTTCTACAAATCCAGTCCAAATGTCCTGTTTGCTGTTGTGCTCTATACAGGCCTCCATCCATACTTTTGGAGATGCTGACTACCCATGCCTGGAATGTTCTCTCTCCTCACCTCTGCCTCTTGGAATCCCCAAAGTGGTCCAAATCAGCTAAGGGGCAGCCTCCTGCACAGGGCCTTTCCTGATACTCCTCCTACCAAAAATCATTCATGGTTTTTTTGGTCTATATTTTGTATGGGCATGTTTTGCTTTTTTTTTAACCAGGAGAATGTAAGCTCCTTGAAGGCAGGAACTGTTTTGTTTTTAATCTTTGTATCTCCAGCATATAATACACCTTTCTTTGATCTCTTTGCTCACAGTAGGTGTAAATTCTAAACAGCAGTGTTTACAGATAGGTGACTTTGAAAAGGTTTTCCCCTCCTGATTAACGTCAAATACAGTAAAATGGGGTTATTTTGTCAAAGTATTTTGATGTTGACTGGTAGAGGGAAGAGAGGCAGCCTGGAGTAGTAGATACAGGGCCATACCTGAAGTCAGGAGGACCAAGTTTAAGGTTCTGTCACTGACCCATATTGCCTGTGTGGCCATAGGCAAAATGACATAACCTTTCAGTGCCCTCAGGTAAGTCTCTAAGACTAGAAGGTATGGAGGAGTCAGAGAACTACATCATTAGCAGGAACTTCCAGGGTGGGTGAGGGCTCCATATACCGAAAAAAATCACAGATTCGCACCCCTAAAAAGGGAAAGAGAAAAAGAAGCCATCTTCTTAAAATGTGCTAGCAGAAGTGAGTTCCCAATCTATCTGCAGAACTTGAAGGATCTCAAGATTATTTGGATGACCCCATTAGAATGAGGCTATAGTACATAATGCACTGTCAAACTCTGTATGTTGCAAACAAGCAACCCTGTATGCCAGCAGATATCTTGAAATGATGTCAATATCTGCAGGTGTGAAAGAGAGAGCAATCTCACATATGGCAATTCTTGGAGACCCCAAGGACCAAGGAAATGGACACTGTGATTACAGTGTTGACTGCTGGGCCCCAGGGAGGCCCCACTCCTAGCTTCCCACGTGCTGATGGTTCTCCAGGAACTGAACTGGCTTGACGGCAGGGTTGTGCTGAGGTCATGGCCAGCGTGGCTCCTCTGACAGTAGGCTAAGTGTGGGAGGACCTGTAATGGGGTTTGGGAAAACATGGCAAGGATTTAGGCTGAGCTCTCCATGGAAAACATTTCCCCACATCCCTAGCTCTAGGGATGGGGGGCTCGGTGTCAAGGCCAGGCTACTAGGTTGGGCTGGGTGGGGAAGGGTAGCTCAAGAATTCAGCCCCACCCCAGCACCAAGAGAGCCAGGCAGAGCCTGCCTTGCTTTCCTTATGAAATGTCAGGAACAGCTGCATTGGCTTACTCGGGGTTTCATCTAGGAGGGAACCCTCAATCAGGTTTCCTAAGAACTTTGAAAGCAAAGAGATTTAAGACCATGGAATAGAAAACATGCCCAAGGGGGCAGCCAACAAAATTGTATTGGTCTGAAAGAAAGCATTTTTGTAGAGAGAAGAGGAGCAAAACCTTTTATAGCAATGGCCTGGAGCACCAAGCTCATGAAAAGCACTTCTTCCCTCTCCTTTCAGTGAAATTCAACAAGCATTTGAGTTTTCCACCATAATAGGCACCATGAGTAAAAGATAAAAATAACATGGGTCCTGGTTGTTTTACTTGTGCAAAACAACACATACCCAGACAAGTGAATACAAAGTAATGAGGAGGGGAGTGCTAATAACTAGGGGATCAGAGAAGGCCTTATTGAGGCACTAGAGTTGAGAAATCCAAGAGTCAGCAGTGAGGAAGAGCATAATGAGAATGAGCATTCAAGGTACAGGGGATAATCTCTGCAAAAGCCTGGAGGTGGGAGATAGATTGTCAAATGAAGGGAATAGCAAGGTAGGCCTTTGACTCCCGACTGCTCTGCTGATTTCGGTGCTGATTTTCCCCTTGGCCTCTGGTCTCCAACACCCGCTGAAATGCCTCTTCTTTTCCATCTGCCCATCTCTCCAACGGCTTTCTCCAACTATGTGACCAGCAAGATGCTTGTGAACTCCTTGAATATTTTATGCCTGCGTCCTTCATCTTCTGCACTGAATTACAAAGACGCTGCCAGATCTTGCTATTGAGATGTTTTATGGGCAATTCTTGCCTTCCCAACGACTAGAGATTTGAAGCCCACTGAGGGCAGTGGGGGGAGTGCTGAGCTCAGAGTCAAAGTGCCTGGTTTCCAATCCTTCCTCTATTACATACTGCCTACATCACAATGTGCAAATCACTTAATCTCTGAATAAAATAAGGGAATAAATTTGCATGTCCAACCTACCAGGGCTACATTCAAGGAAGCAACTTGGTGGCAGACATAATTCTGCGCTTGGAGTTAGGAAGATCTGGGTTTCATTGCTACCTTGGATACTTACTGCGTGACCCGGCAAGTTATTTAAGTCTGGCAGCATGAGGGGGGTTCCACTAGATGGTTTCTGAGGGCCCTTAAGGCCCAAAAGATAGGATTCTATGAATTGTATGTGCCTCTGGGACATATACATACTCACTGGGACTTCTCTTCTGCTAGTTAGCAGCTTTTTCAAAGTACCTGATCACATTTCATATATACAGGAAGCCCTGTGAGATAGGTAGGGCAGGCTTAATTACCCCCATTTTATAGATGAGACAACTGAGGCACAGGAATAGAACTAAAACTCTGCTCTCTTGGCATTTGCCCTACACTTTTCCCATTAAACGAAAAGTTTGATTGGGTCTCTAAAATTGAGACCCTTACATGCTATTCACAAATATCTCTTCCTTCTGTGAGCCATCCCACAATGCTAGAGAAATCTTGGTTTATAACTAAAGAAAGCATGATGCCATTGAGAAAATGAGTAATTGTCTACTGTTCTCTCCAGTGATACACGGAGGGGTCAGGGACATAACCAGGGGAATGTAAGCTTCATGAAGCTACGGGCTATTTTTTTACTTTTGTCATTGAGACCACAGCAGCTAGCAGAGTGCCTTACGTATAGTAGGAGTTTAATAAAAGCTTGTTGGTTTGGCCAGTTTCTGTTGTAATTAATGTGAGATTAACATCCTCTCATTGACAGGATTCTCTGAGACAAGAAATAGACAGTCAAGTGTCCACTTTGCCTGACTTAGTAAATACTCCCCCTGGCGTCAGAGAAATGTGAGTGAATGGAGTTCATGGCTGATAGATGGCTAGAAGCTGGTAGTGCCAATCTAGGGGAGCATGATAGCATAGAGCTAAACAGTTGACCAGTGGTATCAACCTCAAATTGAAAGAGTCATGAAAGCATACAGAAGGCTCCCTGAAGGTCACATATTGACATTATTCCTGTTCTAGTGTATTTTTACTTATTTTGTTAAAGATTTTCCAGTTACATCTTAATCTAGTTGCAGTGGCAGACTGAGTGCCTGACACCTTGACTGTAGGCTGATATGATAAGGAGACTTGCCATTGGCCAAGCCTTGGCATGTACCTTTGAATTATCCCCTCTAAGCTATTCTCCAATATTGGGACAGATTGACATGTCTGTGTTGAATCATGCTTTTCCCGTATTTTTTTTTAAATCTCCCTTCTTTCAAATGTTGTTGGGTTGCCTCAGCTTCAGCCTTATTCAATGTCGGTGCTGAGTGGGGCCCAGCTAATGCAGTGTTTGGAACTATCCACTTTGCCATATCTCCAAGATCCTGAGACCTGGCATATGACTAATTAAATAGAAATGGTATATTGTTCCTAGATCTATTTATTTGTCCAATAAAACAGCCAGTTTGAACCATTAGGAGGCAGGTATTCCCTGCTTACATGATTCTTGGCTCTACCTGATAGAGCCCATTAGCTCAAATGAGAGACCTAATACTGTCAGCTCTTTTTTTCCAACTGTTACACACTGCTCAACAATGGTCATGAGTCACCAGATTCATTTGTAGAGACCAATGGATGGAGAAGTGATGACAGTACTAGCATGTGTGAGAGTTAGCTCTAGTTTCCTTGGCAATATACCTCTAGGACTTCAACCAAGCAGGGATGTTCCAGACCCTGTTTCAACATTCTTATCTGTAAAATAGGCATAATGTCTTATACCATTCAGCTCATAAAGTTGAAGGAAGGAAAGCACTTTAGAAACTAGAAAATGCTATAGAAATGTGAGCTCTTATTGTTGTCATGAAACTTAAGGGAAGAAGTATGTGAATGTGTGAGAAGAAATATGTGTGAGTCAAACCTCTACTAATGCCCTACTCTGATGCTTCATCTTGGCATGGAAGTGATCCTCTATTCCTACAAGGTTATGTATGTCACAGGCACATGAACTCTGGCAAGACCAATCAAGTTGGAAAGGCTTTGAATGTGGGACTAGTGATGGGTTGAATGACTTACTGTCCAAGGGCCAACCTCTCAAGTTCAGAGAAGATCATCACTTAGGGTGGTAGCCCCAACACAAGGAATAATTTTGTTAAAACTCAAAAAGATAGTTTACTGTATCACAGAGGGATTGCAACGTGAATTGGTGAAAGGAGTACTTTCCTGAACAAAAGGGTGAATCCTTGAAGTATGTGGATGTAACTTAGATGAGAAGAGACGTTCATCAAAGCATATGCTGCTAATGTTGCAAATCATCTATAAACCATTCATTTTACAATGGGGAAAACAGAGGTCCAGGGAGGGAGAAGAGAACATAGATTTAGAGCTGGCGGAGACCTGAGAACATCAACCCCCTCATTTTACAGATGAGGAAACTGAAACTCAAGAACCTAAAGGGATTTGCCCAAGGTCATACAAGTAGTAAGTGGCAGAGCCAGGATTTGAACCCAGGTTCTCTGACTCTAAAGCAAGTGCCTTGGAGGTGCTCTGCTCAAAGTCACCAACCTAGTAAGTGATTTTACTCATCCGAACAGAACCTAGGGTCTATCTCCCCTGCTGCTTCCTAAGGAAGCTCTAAAAATTCATTTCCCTTCTCTGGACCTCACATTTCTCCTTTATAAAAATGAAGGAGCTGAAGAAAATGGTTTCCATAGCAACCTGTTCCAGTGCTAATACTCCATGGCTGGGAATATTGCTTCTCTCATCAGAGCATCCTGATTCTCTGCATAGACTCAAATTTTCTCCATTGAATTATAGTGCAACCAGCAAGGAAATAGAGTGAAGAGACAGGTCTGTAAGGTTTCCTCATGCCTGATCCAGTTTCTTTTGGACTCTGCACTGTTACATGTTTTTCTGGTCCCCACTTCAAAGTAGCCTAAGTATTTTCTTTTTATTTTAACACAGAATCTTAACTAATATCTTTGCTTACTTCACCTTAATGTTCTAGGGATCCCTGATTTCCTTGGTGTGTACCCTCTATCCCAATGAATAACTCAGCCCTTCCAGGCCTTCATGAGTTGCTGTGGTGAAAATGACTCCTCATTTAGTGGTCAAATGTCTAAGAATGAGCTTCCTTGCACTTAACTAGGCTGACCTTTGAAAGACAAACAAATGATCATGATTTGCCAGTTTCTTACGACTTGTCCTGGTTTTAAGATTAAGAGCCTGGATTCTCTTTGAAAACCAAGGATTTTAGTGGAAGTTCACCTAACCTTCCTTAATCATGGTATCACATATTAGATTAGAAATGGAAGGCACATTACTGATCATGCATTTCCACCTACTCATGTTCCAGAGGCATATATACAACAGAACTTTAGGGTGAACCCAAGTCCCCAGACTCCAAATCCAATACTCTTTCCATTACACCATGGTGCCTCAAATTAAATTAAAAAAAAGAAATCTTAGCACACAACAAAAAACAAACCCAGGGTTACGTTTAGAGCTCAGGAATCAGCCTGGAATGGTTTACTCCATCAGGCAAACATCTCCTGCCTTGAGTCCTGAGAGTTCTCTGCTTTATGTACAGGATAAGAAATAAGATCCTGAGAGAGGAGCTCTGGTCTATATCACTTAGGTCTGGCTCTTTTAATGGGGCAGTGAGAAGCCCCCTGAAATAAAATGGATCTCACACTCCTCTTCTCATTCTTCAAATTTCAACCCTCTGAGCTCAGTGTGTGTGTGTGTGTGTGTGTGTGTGTGTGTGTGTGTGCACATGGACAGAGGGTTGGGAATGTATGTCTTTTATGTGTACGTTGGGAATGTTTATGTATTTTGTGTGTGCTGTTCATTGTATATAACTTGTTTGTGAGGGTCTGATATCAGGGTAAAGCGCCCAGGTTTTTTTGTCCTCTGTATCATACTTTGGTATATTTGAGGAGAGAGAAACAGAGGTGGGTGCCTGCCACTCTCCACTAAGACAAGTCTCTACAAGTCTGTTCCTAATGGTTTGTTACCTGCCTCTTAGGCCCCTGAACTTCCTTCCTACAGAATGCAACATATGTATCATCTCCTACAGGAATCTTCGCACTCCCCCTAGTTGCAAGGTCTATCTCCCTCTTCAAATGATCCTATCTGTATTTCTCCCTATACGTACTATCGCCCCTCGGTAGAAGAAAACTGCACTATGTAGCTCCTTCTCGTGATTCAGCTATATGGCCTTCTTGTTGCTCCTTGTACTCTATCTACTGTCCCCAATCCCTAGAATGCCCTCCCCTTCTACCTTGGTCTCTTCATATCCCTGACTTCCTTAAAAATTCAGCTTAAATCCCACCCTCTACAAATGGCCTTTCTTGCTCCCCTGCAGCTATTGGCTCTTCCGGAGCTTACCTTCCATATCCTCCCTATGCGTGCGTCTTGCATGTATCCATTTGTTATCTCCTCCATTAAGACCTGAATTCCTTGAGATGAGGGACTGTTTGGGTTTGGCCTTTAAATCCCCAGTGCCTGACACTCAACAGGCACTTAATAAATGTTTGTTTAATTGACTGCACTGGCTATTCCTCCACTACATGTGGTGCATCTGTCCCCTTCTCTCTACTCACACACATCATCCAGCACTGTAGTTCAAGCTGCCATCCCCTCTTGCCTGGAATTTTGCAGGTGTCTCCTAATCAGTTTCCTTGCTTCAAGTCTCTCACCACTGTAATCCATCCTCCCCACAGCTGCTAAAGTGATTTTCCTAAGGTGCAGAGCCATTTCAGTCATGTCCTACTCTTTGTAACTCTATTTGGGGTTTTATTGGTAAAGATACTAGAGTGGTTGGCCATTTCCTTTTCCAGTGAATAAAACAGATGAGGAAACTGAGGGAAACAGGGTGAAGTAACTTGCCCAGAGTCACCCAGTTAGTGTCTGAGGTCAGATTTGAACTCAGGTCTTCCTAACTCTAGGCCCACTCTATGGAGCACCTAACTCCAAGTGCTTTATCCACTGTACCACCTAAAATCCAGTGGCTGCCTATTACCTTTATAGTCAAATACCCACTTCTCTGTTTGCCATTTTTTTCTTTTTGGAGGGGGAAAGGCAGGGCAATTGGGGTTAAATGACTTGCCCAAGGCCACACAGCTAGGAAGTGTTAAGTGTCCGAGGCCGAATATGAACTCAGGTCCTCCTGACTCCAGGGCCTGGACTCTATTCACTGCGCCACCTAGGAACCCCTGTTTGCCATTTAAAGGCCTTCACAATGTGGTTCCTTCCTACCTTTCCAGTCTTATACTTTCTTCCCCTCCATATACTCTAAGGCCTTATACTCAATTGAGTATATTGAGTATATGGCCAATATCCAATCAGCCTTGCTTTTTTCATACATAGAGATGCATCGTCCATCTCTGGGCCTTGGTATTGAATGTCCTCCATACTCAGAATGCATGCCCTCTTCACCCCCTCTAATGACTGTCAGCTTCATTTAAGACTAAGCTCAAGTAATACCTTGTAATCACACAGCTTCTAGTGGCCTCTACCCCAAAATGACCTTGGACTTATGGTATAAATATTCACTGCCTACTTCTATATGGGCTGGAATGTAAATTCCTTGAGACACTTGTCACTTATGTCTCTGTAGCCTCAGCACTCAGTACTATTCCTAGTATACAACAAATACTTATAAAGCTCAGTGCCAGGCACTGTGTTAAGTACTGGGAATATAAAGAAAGGCAAAAACACTCCCTGCCCTCAAAAAGCTTCCATTCTAAAGGGCAGGCCCACATGGAAATAACTAGGTACATAGAACATACAGTGTATTTGAAAAGTGACATAATGTGAAAGTATTTGCAGATCCTATACAGGATTGCACGCCACCATGGTGGGGGGGGGGGGGAAGGGAGGGGAGAAAACCTGAAACTCAAGTGATTGTGGAACGGAATCTTGTAAACTAGAAGTAAATAAACAAGTCAATGAAAAAAATAAAGTAATGTAAAAAACAGAAAAGTGACATAAAAGAGAAAGGCACTAGCAGCTAGGGGCACCTGGTGACATTTTAGCTGAGTCTCAGGGGAAGCTAAGAGGCAGGAGTGAGAAGGAGAGCATTCTAGGCATGAGGGAAAGCCATTGCAAAGGCATGGAGATAGGAGATAGAGCCTCGGGTGCAGAAAAACATTCAAGCGGGCCTGGAATGTGTGAAAGGGCACAAAGTGTAAGTTAGGAAGACACCAGTTGGCGAATAGCTTTAAATGCCAGAAGGTTTTATATTTGATCCTAGCAATAGAGATTCTTGGAACTCACCGAATGGGTGGATAGGAGAAGGATATGGTTAGACTAGAAAAATCATTGGCACCTGCATAGAAGATGGATTGCATTGGAGAGAGACCTGAGGCAGGGAGACCAGTGAGAAGCCTATTAACTTACTCCAAGTAAAAGTTGATCAGGGCTTAAATGAGGGTCCTGGCAATTGTGAATGGAGAGCAGGGAACATAGATAAGAGATGCTGGGAAGGGAGAACCAACATGATTTGGTGACAGATTGGATATGTGGGATAAATGAAATGGAGGTATCAGGGGTGACACTGAGGTTGCAAGTCTGGGTCACTGGAGGATGGTGATGCCCTTGATTATAAAGAGAAAGTTGGGAAGAGAGGAGGATTGAAAAGGAAAGGGGATGTGTTGTGTTTGGGATGTGTTGAATTTGAAATGCCTATGGGACATCTACTTCAAGATGTCCAAAAGGCAGCTGGTGATTCACTACTATAGATTAGGAAAGACACTAAGGGCAAATATATCAATATGGGAATCATCTTCCCAGAGTTAATAACTGAGTGAACACACATGAGAGATGATGTAAGATAGTACAGAGTGAAAAGTGAAGAGGATCCAGGAGAGTCTTAAGAAACACCCGTGGTGAAAATTGTTTATAGCAAGTTTCTCGCTAAAGGCCTCATTTCTCAACTATATAGGGACCTAAGCCAAATTTACAAAAATAAGAGCCACTCCCCAGTTGATAAATGGTCAAAGGATATGAACACACAGTTTTCAGAAAAAGAAATCAAAGCTATCTATAATCACATAAAAAAATGCTCCAAATCACCTTTTTTTTTCCTATTTTTTGAGAGGGGGAAAGGCAAGGCAATTGTGACCTGCCCGGGTTCACATAGCTAGTAAGGGTCAGGTGTCTGAGACTGGATTTGAACTCAGGTCCTCCTTACTCCAGGGCCAGTGCTCTATTCACTGTGCAACCTAGCTGCTCCTCCAAATCATTATTGATTAGAAAAATGCAAATTGAAAAAACTCTGAGATACCACCTCACACCTTTCAGACTGACTAACATGACAGAAAAGGAAAATGATAAATCCTGGAGGGAATGTGGACAAATTAGGACACTAATGCATTGTAGGTGAAGTTGTGAAGTAGCCCAACCATTCTAGAGAACCATGTGGAACTATACCCGAAGAGCTATAGCACTTTGCATACCTTTTAAGTCAGCAATTCTACTATCAGGTCTGTATCCCAAAGAGGTCAAAGAAAAAGGAAAAGGACCTATCTGTACAAAAATGTTTATAATAGCTCTTTTTCTTTTGGCAAAGAATTGGGATTTAAGGGGATGCCCATCAATTGGGGGATGGCTGAACAAGTTGGGATATATAATTGTGATGGAATATGACTGTGCTATAAGAAATGACAAACAGGATGGTTTCAGAAAACCTGGAAACTCATACGTACTGATTCAAAATGAAGGGAGCAAAACCAGGACTACAGTGTACACAGTAACAGTAATATTGTAAGGCTGATCAACTGTGAAAGACTTAGCTACTCTGATCAAAAAGATGATCCAAGACGATTCCCAAGGACTTGTGATGAAAAATGCCATCTACCTCCAGAGAGAGAACTGATGAACTCAGAATACAGATTGAGGCAGACTTTTTTTTTTAACCTTTATTTTTATTGTTTTCTTTGTGTTTTGCAACACAGCTAATATGGAAATATGTTTTGCAGAATTTCACATGTATAATCAATAGTAAATTTCTTGCTTTCTCAAGGAGGGAGGAGGAGCAGGAGGGAAGGAGAGGACTTGGGAATCAAAATTTTTTTAAATGATTGTTAAAATTTTATATGTAATTGGGAAATATTTAACAAAACAAATAAAAAGAAACTTAAAAAAAAAAGCAGAATGCAACACTCATGGTGAGAAGGCATGACATGGATGATGGACCAGCAAAAAAGACTGAGAAGAAGCAGTCAGACAGATAGGAAGGGAACCAGGATATCAAGAGCAGTGTCACAAGGACCTAGACAGGAGAAAAGAGGGACTGGCTTTTGCTTTTCTTTGTATTCTCAGTGCTTAGCAAAGTGCCTGGCACTTAGTGCTGGATATTAGTGTTAGTTGACTGACTGACAGAGAGGATGAAGATTGAGAAAAGTTGATTAAATCTAGAGATTAAGAGATCATTGGTAACTCTGGAGAGGGGAGTTTCAGTTGATTTCAGTTGAATGATGAGGTTGGAAGCCAGACCTCCGAACATTTTCAAGAGAGTGAGAAAAGAGGAAGTGGAGACATTTTAAGTGTTGATGATATTTTCAAGGAGTTTAGCTGAGAAGGGGAAGAGAGATATAGCTAGTGTGGATGGTAGGATCAAATGAGGATTTTTTAAAGATGGGGAAATACAGACATAATAGTAGGCAGGAAGGAAGAAGGGAAGAGACAGGGAGAAAAGGAAGATGGGGGAAGAATAAGGAAAATATGCTGGACAAGTCAGGAGGATGGGAGATCAATGGAATAGGTAGAGGACTGTGGTAAAGGGTCACTTCTCCATTCAAGACAAGTTAAGGAGGAGACAGTGGGGGGGAAGGTGTCTGAGTGATGTGAGATGACAGGGAAAAAGGAGGAGCACTTGGGGAATGGCCTCAATTTTTTATTGAGCACATAATAAATATTTGCTGACTGATAGAGCCAACAGCTTACTTTTCCTCCCTCTTCCCCTCCTAGATTCAGACTGACACTTAAAGCAACTGAACTCTTTATCACAGGATGAGGAGACTTTAGGAAGTATGTCTTCAAAGCCCAATTTCTTCAGCTATAAAATGGGGTTAATAATCTTTGTATTACCTCAAGGATTCAAAGGAAAACATATTGTGAAGCAGCAAACATACTGCCTTAACTGGAACACCACTAATTCAGCATTTGACAAGGGGCTAGGTTAACTTTTCCCTTCAATTTAATTCAGTTTCTAATAAAAAAAAATTCCTAAGTACTGTCCAAAGCATTAAAGAATACTACTGGGAGGAATAGAAAGATAAAGTAGAATCTCTGCTTCTAATCACTAGCACCTTTGCATTGCCTATGAAGGCACAATTTGGAGGATCACAGATTCAGAGTTAGAAGAAAGGGACCTCAGAGGTCATCTAGTGATTTCACCTGCAGATTCCAAGCTGGAAGAGGAAGGGGCCTAAGAGGCCACTAGGTCCACTAGGTCCATCCAGCCCCTTCATTTTGTAGATAAGAGTCCCAGAGAGGCAATTTATGTGACTTGCCCAAAGTCATGCTGCTCGTAAATGGAAGAGCTAGGATTACAACCCAGATCCTCTGGAGCTCTTCCAACCACTCTTATTTTCTAGACGTAGGAAATGAGTTCCAGAAACTTGCCCAAGAGGCAAAGGGTTAAGCAACCATTCAAGTCAGTAACTGGCAAAGGTGGAGTTCCGACCAAAAACTCCAGATTCCTTCTTAGTGAAATTAATGATAATAGAAAGAAATTGTAAGACTTGGGACAGTGTGGAATACAACAAAAAAGCCAGAGTGTTTTTAAAAAAAATTTTTCCCTTGCAGGAGACAAATATACATAATAAAGGCAGACTATGGACCAGAAGGGTATTGGATGAAGACTTTGCCTTCTCTCCTTGGCTCTGTTCCAGCTTGTATTTATTTGCATGCCAATCTGGAGGAAGACTAGTAAAAGAAGTGGGCTTTGTAGCTCGGTTTCCACAAAACTCCTGAAGTTTCTTTTTCAGAGAAATGGGTTTTGGGGACAGACAATTCCCATAAAAGAGTTAAAAGGGAGTTTTAAAGAATTCCTAAGCCTGAATGATATAGCTAGATGGCACAGTGTAACCTGAATCAGTCTGACACCCAAAGTCCAAAGAATAGGCCATTTCATTCTAAGGTCACTCTTCCTGACAAAAGCTGCCCTTAGCTGGCTATGGTCATTCATAGCTTTGGCTATGACTATAGAGCTCATGACTTGCCCCTGTTGGTGGGAAGCTCTTTAAGTCACTGACCTTAGCAAACAGAATGGACAAAAGCTGGCCCAGAAGAAATGAAACCCAGAAGCTGGTAATAGGAGCTCAGCCACAAGGAAACAACCTGCTGTCAGCACCATGATCCTTCTGGGCCAGGTCTAGCTTCAGTTGCTAGTATAAGCAAAGGTAAGTCTAGGCCCTTAAAAGCAGTTATTGAAAGAGATCAACAACAGTGCTATGGCTTGCCTTTGTGGTTGCTAAATGATAACAGGAAAAGTTGATATGCCCTTGAAAAGAAGTGAAATTACCTAGGCCTAAACTCCAAAGAAATTGAAGAGAAAAGGACCTATATGTACAAAATAGTTATGGCAATTCTTTTTGTGGGGGCAAAGACCTAAAAATTAAAGGGGTGCCCATTAGTTGAGGAAAAGGTTAATGCATTATGATATACGGTTGTGGAAGAACATTATTCTGTAAAAATGATGAGACAGTTTCAGGGAAATCTGAAAAGATTTGTATGAACTGATGCAGAGTGAACCAAGCAAAAACAACAATTATGCCCAAAAAACCCCCACCAAAACCCAATGCAACCGTAAATAGAAACAACTTTAAAAGCCGTAAGAACTCTGATCAACTCAATGACCACCCGTGATTCCAGAACACTGGTGAGAGAGGCACGCGTTACAAAAGTCGTACTACAGTTTAAAGCTGTCAAAGCTTAAACCTTCACTGTTATAGCTTACAAATGCACTAAGATTTTGTTAATTAAAAAAAATTAACTTTAAAAAACTATTAAAGAAAGGAAGTAGAAGGGGCGTCTTGTCTCATTCTCTATTTTCTTCCCATTTTAAATCCTGTCCTTGTGGGGAAAGAGAAAAATTCAGTTTCTGCTCAGTGCCTAGTAGGAAGTCATACAGAGGATATTCCCTCTCTCAAGCAGGTTCCCATCTCTTGGGAGAGACCAAGCATTTCCCCAGGAATGTAGAGGCAGCAAGGTGGTACAGAGAATATGGTGCTGGGCCTGGAGTCAGGAAGACCTGAGTTCGAATCTGGCCTCAGATATTTACTAGTTGTGACCCTGGGCAAGTCACTTAACCCTGTTTGCCTCAGTTTCCTCAGTTCCTTCCATAATGGCAATAATAACAGCACCTACCTTTCCGAATTGTTGTGAGAATTAAATTAAATGATATCTATAAAGTGTGTAGCACAGTATCTGGCACATAGTAGGCACTACGTAAATGCTTATCTCCCTCCTTTCTAATATACCAGGGTTGCCAAATCGAATCACTTAGCTGAGCTACCTTAGTTTTATAAGATTACATTCTATGTCTTTTAACCAGAATTTATATTTAGCAAAGATCTGATAATTAGGCAAGGTCTTTACTGTTACTTTCCTGTCCTCACAGGTGTGGTGTTAGGAAGCTAACCCAAACATCTGAAAGCTTCTTGGGAAACATATATAATCAGAGCAAGGCAAACTAATCCTTTCCACAACCAACAGGACCTCTGTCAATCCATCCCCTGTTCCTTGTACAGTTGTTTAGAGTCAGTGCCCAAAGATCTTCCTAAGCCACTTATATTTATTATTTGAAACTGCCCTTCCAGTTGATATAAGAAGACAACATGGATTAAGAGAAAAAGCTGGACTTAGGGGTCCAAAGACATGAGATAGAGGCGAAACTTCACTATTTCCTAGACCATGGGTCAATCACTTCCCCTCACCAAACCTCAGCCTCCTCCTTTGTAACTCACAGGGTCATTGTGAGGGTAACATGAGATTGGTCATAGAAAGAGCTTTCTAACCTGCATAAGTTGTTGGTCCTGCTGCTTTCCCCTTGTGGCTTTTGGTTACCTCCAATTTATGAAGCTTGTGGCTCCTCCACAAAGGTAGAAGAAGTCAAATTTTCACTCAAGATCCCAGGCATCAAAGGGAAGGCCCTAAGGAATCTCTCCTTGGTGATTTGTACTTCAATTCTCCTTATGGGTTCCTCTCTTTATCGGGGCCCCTTTCAGGCCCCATGGAGGAGTGGAAAGGGATCTGTGCTCATGCCATATAAATCTCCACATGATGGTTCTCATTATTTCTTTTTCTTCTCCCTGACACGAATGCAGACAATGAATGTTGGTTTTCCTGGTGATTTATGAGTTCCTTGGAAAGATGTTGCTCAGCTGAGATCTAAGAAACTTCAAGAGAGGCCTAGTATTTATGACATGTTTCTCCCAACCACTGACCTCAAGTTTCATCAAAAGAAGCTTGGGGCAGCCAAACCAAACAGTAGGGGGAGTTACACCCCATAAACTCTAGCAATGAGATTATAGCGCCAAATTCTGACTGAAATTCAAATAGAAAGCAAGAAGGGGGAAAAAAATAACTCATTATCTTCTCTGTGAACCTGCTTCAACTACTGCTTTCCAGGCCAATGTTCGTTTAATGATGTAGCAACCACTACAAAATTTCAGTTACAAATTGGCAAAATGTCCCCATTGTGTGGTAGAGTGTGGGATGTGCAGGGTGCTCATTCAACATTCTTGGATGTTAGTGAAGCGACCTTATGGGTAAGTTCAAAGAGAAGTCATCCATCTTTAAGGTCTTCAGTCTTCTCCTACACTTGGTCATTCCCAATCTGAAAGAAAAGAGACCTCAGGATGAACCAAAAAAAAAACAAACCCAAAACCCAACATAGGAGCCAGACAAGACTTTTGAGATCATCTGGTCTACCTTCCTCACTTTACAGACAAAGAAACTGAAGGAGGCCCAAAGAGATCACATGACCTGCCTAGAGTTGTTCAGTTAGTGAGTGTCAACAGCATACAGGGATGAGGGATAATCATATATCTTCGAAGGACAGGAGAAGGAGAGAGCAACCTGAAGGTACTAGTACCTTGGAAGCACAACAGCTTGGAATTCTGCCCCAGAAAAGGTGGTAATTAGTCACAAAAACTTTAATGCAGGTACCAGCAAGAAGAGGTCACTAGGGATTTGAAAGTACTCCCCACTATTCTGCTAAGGTAGCAGCATATGGAGTGGAGCAGTCTATTTGCAAAGGAGATTGGGTAGCCTTGACTTAGCACACCAACATGGTGGCAGCAGTACTGAGTATCTACCTTTGTGTGCAAGCATCATGGTTCCCAGAAGTTTAGTCAGCTTAATCAGACACTAATGGGATGTCTGTGTTCCCTTGGCAGAATGACCTGTAAATGTTACATTAGTTGTGACTGTCCTGTCTTGTGGAAGATGTGAGAGAAGAGGCTGAGGCCATGTAATCACAGAAGAAAATGCCAGGGATGAAATGAATTGCCTCCAGCCTCATCTTAGTGCCTGAGCCACCCTTATGGAGGCATTACCCTCCTCCCAGAATAGTAACCACAACTGAGGCCTCAGGCCTCTGACAGCTAATGGTAGAAGTTGAATTAGAATGTAGGCCTACCAATTCCCAATCTAGTTCTCTTTCCATCATGTCACATTGCCTTCCACAAAGAGAGAGGTCCAAGACTGGTCCTTGGCAAACTTATAAAGTAAAGTTAGATGAGATGTACATTAAGTCCCCTCTTTCTAGTTTTCTAGTTTAATGAACATTAAAGTGCCTTCTTTGAACCCAGGTAGTTTATCTTCAGTGCCTTCGTATCCCCTTTATGTGTCTGGCCTCCATTGAATTCTCCATCTTGTTTTTTGCCCACTGACTTCCTATTATCTGGGACTCCCAATGGCTTATCCGCTGAGCTTGAGGCAGTAGCCCATGTCCTAGATTTTGCCCTTCCTCTTATTACACCAAACCTCATGTACCCTGTGTCCCCTTCCCTCAGTGCTTTGCTAAGTGACTGGAGTAAATTATACACTAATTCACAACAAAGTGTCATGGCTTTGCCTGGCAAAGATAATAAATGGCAGAGACAGGATTTGAATCCAAGTCTAGTGCTTTCCCTTCTTTTATTCCTATTCGTCCCAACTCAAAAGTCACCTCCTTGGTAAAGTCTTTCTAGTTGCCCTGGCCAGGAACAACTTTTCCCATGAGAAGGAGTAAGTGTTGGAGTCAGGAAAAACCTGGGTTCAAATACCAACTCTGACACTTAGTTGTGTCCTGTGTGCCCTGGTGTGACCTTGAGCAAGTGACTTAGCCTCCCTGAACCTTAGTTTCCTCATCTGTAAAATGGGGATAATATCTGCCACATATGTTATATCCAGAATTATAGGGGTAAGGCCAAAGGACCGTGCTCCACCTGAAGGCTTGATGTTAAAGTAAATCACCTCCCAAGAATCAACTAACTTGGTCTATTGCTCATTTCCAGTTTCCACCTTAGATCTGTGAGTCTTGTCATTGGAATCACTGGCACCTTTCCCTCTTCTAGCTGACCAAACATCACTGAGTCACCTAGCATTTCTGAAGTTCCTTCCATGTGCCCTGCAACTGTGCTAAGTACTTAATGATACAAAGAAAGGTGAAAGATAGTCCTTGCTCTTAAGGAACTTAAAATCTAATAGAGGAATTTAGTTTCACCCTTTCTGACTTTTGTAATTACCTTTCCCCCAGCAAACTGAAGTCAGTTCCATGGCCTCTCCTCTCTTGGCTTCCTTAAGCTCCCCAGCTGGCAATTATTGGCCCCCTTTCAGAGTATTTCCAATTCCTGCTCTCTGCTGCCCTCTGCTAAGGTTGGAGCCATAGGCCTTTTACCACTTTGCTCCCCTGGTTGACTCCTCCAGTCCTAGGCCACCTTCAGGAAAAGGACATGTCCACTCCTTCCAAAGAACGGTTCCAGGTACTGAAGTGGATATGAAAGAAATGCAAGACATGGTCCTTGGGCCCAGGAAGCAAAATGTGCTGTGTTCCAATGAGTAATGAAGACAGGAAGGGCTGCTGGCCTTTGAAGGAAGGTGAAAACAATGGAGGCTAAGGTGATCAGGAAAAATTTCGTGGAAGAGATGGGATCTGGACTGGGTCTCAAAGAGTGAGCAGAATCTCAACAGGTGAACCAGAGAACAGTCTGAGCAACAGCATGAAATTACTGTCAAATATAAGATTTAACATTTAACAGATGCTGGATAGGAGGTTCAGAGAGGGTAAGGAACTTGCCCAAGGTCACACAGCAAGTGGCAGAGGTGGGATTCAAACTCAGGTCGAACCCAGAGAAGGGGCAATGTACCTTGGAAGAGGAATTTCTTTACCTGGGAGTTCACCAGATTGATGAAATCACCCCTCTAGTCACTAGCCCCCATATTTTGTACATTCCTTAGGTGCTAATGCCTGCATGAATCACTGACAAGACATATTGCATGAATCACTGAAATCATCCCGTCACTAACTGATTCCCAAATCACACTCTCTGGGCTTACTCCCCATACAATTGCTAAAATCAGCTTCCACCCCCATTCACTCATATTTCTTCATACTTATGACACATACTCTTCCAACTTGACTTAGCTGTCTTTGCTGCTTTCTCGGTGCCTGTCTGATGATGAGCATGAACCCCTGAGGTTACAGACTGATGCTTCTAAATAGGCTGAGAGAATTGCAATCACCTACCACAGCTAACTTTCCCTTTCCTTTCTAACAAGTCACTTTTAACTTCCTGGACTCTCAGTTTACCATTTATAATATGAAGAGGTTGGTTTCTGAGATGTCTTCTAGGCCTAACTCTAGGATTCCATGTGTCACCTTACGTAAAGCACTTCTCATCACTAGGCCTCAGTTTCCTGCTCTACAAAATAACAGGATTGGACCAGATGGCCTCTGAGATGTCTTCTAGCTCTACGTCTACAATCCTATCCCCCTATGATCTGCTCTTGTCAAACATGAAGCCTTTGAGGGTATGTTGGGGAAACTTCAGAGGATTTCCTGGTGGATGCATCCAACAGGGCGAGGCAAAGGCTATGGCAAATGTAGCCTTTGCTAAAGAGCAAAATGAATGAATGATGCATTTATTAAGCATATACTATGTACAAAGCACAGTGTTAGGCCCTGGGGACATTAATAGAAAAGTCAGAGCCTGCTATCAAGAGCTCACATTCTAATGGAAGAGACAACACAGGGAAAGTTTTGATTGCAAGTTGTATGGAAAGGTCCCATGGTCCTCGGAGTAAAACAGCAAAACATATGGCAAGAGTCTTCGTTGATGTCATTTCCGTAGATAATAATTGGTGTTAAGCTGTGTGAGAAGGTGCATGCTAAGAATATAGTTTTGCCCCAAGGGAGAGAATATCTAGGTCTAGCTCTAGTGTTCAAGCCACCTTTTAGGGGCTGGTATCTATTGTTTAATGAGTTGTTCTACTAACAAAGTGATTAATGATGTGATGAAATTGGCATTCCTATTCACAGCTTTGCATACAGATGGGCAATGAACAAGTATATGGTGAA
>CM053582.1:25712452-25799054 GCA_028627135.1 Pseudochirops cupreus | reverse complement strand
ATAATGTTTTGAATGTTTGTCTTGATTTGTAATGGAATAAACAGAGTGTTCACTCTATTTTGTAATCTGAACTCTAAAAGCTGTTCACAGTAGCATTCCTTTGGGAATCTGCTGGTGCATGGCATTACAGTATAGTAGAAAGTCCACTGGATTTGGAATTGGAAAGTCTGAATTGAAATTGCAGCACTACTATATACTGGTTGTGTTACCTTGGGTAAATAACTTCTTCGGCCCTCATTTCCCCATTTGGCCAATACAGGGGCCAGACGAATTGTCCACTGAGGTCTTTTCCAACTTTCTAGTTATAATGCTAGAATTCTCTTCCCAAAGTCATCCTAGAAATGGCAAATTGCCTGTAGGAATTGTGTCCACCCTTGTGTTAAGTCTTCCAGACAGTTACTGGTTTCCAAACACCCATCCATGTGAGGTGGCCCTGGCATCAGCACATAGACTAGAGACCTATAGAACAATCTGATGCCAACAAACCCCTACTCCCTAGCATGGACTTTCCAAACTTCTCACTTCTAATTGCCTTTTCCCCTACCAGGAGCCCTCTAGGCCTTAAATGTGAGCACACTCTTCTTAAGGCCATAATTTTCCCCTTTTAAAGGGTAGAGTAGACAGATCAGGGGACACCTGGGCCCATTTCCTTGACAGGGAGACCTAAGAGAGGGTGTTAGGGAATGGGAGAGGCAGAAGTGGAGGGAAGAAGAGAGGGGCTGGGATGGATTTACTGGCTTATTCAGCTCTCACATTTGCATTTACCTGGCTGGGCCTCCTGCTGCCCAGGGTACCTTGCCTCTGCAGAGGCTGCCTGGTTCCAGGAAGCAATGGCAGAGAAGACCCTTGGCCAGTCAGTCATTGGCCAAATTGCCAGGTCAGCAGAATGTATCTTCAGGACTACTCCCCTGCCCCCTGCTTGGCTCAAGGTTCTGGCCCCTTTCCCCAACTCTCAGGGCCCACTGCCCTGTTGCCCTCATATCCTTTACTCTCATACTCCCTAATCAAAACCTATCCTCAGGAAAAGATCTGAAACTCATTCACATGAAGAGGTAAATGATTGATGAGAGCTTTAAATCTTCACTCTCCAAGAGGGAGTTGCATTCGAATGAACAATTTTAATCTTAAACTAAAGGAATGAAGCTCTAATGGCAGAATTTCAGGAATTAGCCAATGGCAGGCAAATGGAAATTCCATTGTGTAGGTTGCCATTTACTCACTCAATGCATATCAAGCTAGCCCTAGGCACAGAATTGTGGTTTTTATACTAGGAAGTTGGAGGGGGCAGAGAGAGACTTTAGGCCTTAGATGGGCTAGGATATATTTTAAAAAAAAAGAATGGATGTTTTTGAGGACTTTGCTTTTGGAGCTTTCATTTCTAATATTCTCGAAGTCTGTAAGAGTGCTTGGGAAATGATGGTGCAGACATAAAAGTTAGAAAAATTATCTAAGTAAAAAAAGTGATTAAAAAGACCTTGGAAGTCATTTAATCTGACCCTCTCATTTTACAGAAGAGGAAACTGAGGTCTAGAGAATTTAAATGTTAGTAGTTGGCATAGTAGCATGAAATCTCTGCCAACCATTGGTTCAAAAACAAAGAAAAAGGGGCTAGAGCTGCCTAGAGCACATGTTGGGGGACGCAATCAAGGATGATTGTTAATACGACATTTTCTGAGTATATATATATATAGATAGATAGATAGATAGATAGATAGATCTGTATACATATATGTGTGTATATATATAAATTGATATATCTATACATATACATATAGATACATCTGTATCTATCTATCTATCTATCTATATATATATATATAGAGAGAGAGAGAGAGAGAGGGTGGGAGCTGGAGTGCCAGGCCTGGAATCAGGAAGGCTTCTCTTTCTAAGTTCAAAACTGGTCTCAGACACTAGTTGTGTGACCCTGGGCAAGTCACTTCACCCTGCTTGCCTCAATTTCCTCATCTGTAAAATGAGCTAGAGAAGGAAATGGCAAACTACTCCAGTATCTTTGCCAAGAAAACCCCACATGGAGTCATCAAGAGTCAGACATTGCTGAAAATGACTGAACAACAAAAAGCTGAAAGGAATCACTTAAATCATTGAGTGCAACTATCTTGTTTTATTTTTATAGAAGAGGAAACCCCACCAGAGAGGTGTGACTTATTTAAGAATAAATGACGTATTCAAGGTCACACAGTTAGTTAATAGTCTTGGAACCTAGGTTTGCTATTTCTGAATTCCTGCCTGAAGCAAGTAAACTATAATAAGTTAGTGGGATGGAAAAAGAAAAAAGCAGGCAAAGGAGGGCTGGGGTGACTCCTTAGAGAATGCCAGACCTCCATGTTAATGACTCACAGATCCTCCCCCATAAGAGCAAGAACTTCACTTTGTATCCAATGCCTAGCTCAGTACATAGTAAGTCTTAAAACCTGCTTAATGAATGGAATCGACTCAGTTGCCAAGTCCTATCAATTCCATCTCTTCAATATCTCTCACATTTATCCCCTCTACGTTCCCACTGTGACTGCCATTGTTCAGACCCTCAATTTTTCTTACCTATATGACTGCTCCTCTGGCCTTGAGTTTTCCCTCTTTGAGACATCCTTGATATCACTGTCCAAAGAACTTTGCTAATTCTGTCACTCCTCTCCTCAAAAACCTTCGGTGGCTCCTTTTGCCTATCAAAGAAACCAGAAACCTCCTGATTCTGACATTTAAAGTCTTCTGTAAGCTGGCTCCAACCTGCCTTTTCAGCCTCATCTCATAACCATTTCATACTCTCTCTAAATTCCAGCAAGATTAGTCTACTCTCTCTGCCTCTAGTTTTCACTCTGCCACGTTCTGTTTCCATGGCTTTGCTCAAGCAAATGGAAATGAACTCTCTTTTTCACCAATCTGGATCTCCATTCCTTCAAGGCCTAACTTGGGTTTCAATTTCTCTACCTCCTGTCCCCTCAAAGTGAAAGTGAACATCTCTCCATATTAAAATTTCTCATGATACACTGATGAAATTTCCCCTTCATCCCTGTTACACTCTCCCTTGTATCATGGTTATATTTGTGTGCAGGTCTTTTCCCCTTTTCAATTGTAAGTTCCTTTAGAGTAGTCTTCATGTCATATTTATCTTTCTATCACTACCTAGTAGCACTGACTTTACCTTGCACCTAGTAGGCACTTAATTTTAATTGTTTAACTATACAATTCTTCAATTCAATTCAATACTGGATGGTCTAAAATCCTAATATAGCTCTTATATGAAAAATGCCCTCTTAATATGAAGGACCCAGGTACATTTTTAGAACCTCTCACTTATATGGCTAATTGCTCCCACCTACAGGGGACCTAGGGACTTTATTATCTGGCCCTCCCCCAAAGTAGTCACTGTGATCCTTACAAGCACTCCAGTTCACAAGGCTTCAGAACATATAGTAACCTTGTTTAAAAGAGTAAGGGAAAAAAGAACTTGCATCTGAGCCCAGAGAGAGTACAAGAGCCCTCTTTCAACCTTCTGATGGATCTCTACTTTTCCTCCTAGAGAGAGAGTAGTCATGGACCTACCCCAGGTAAGGCTCTGGCAAAGGGAAATATGACTTGGGGTTCAATCTACCATGTTGGTGCTCCATGACCACTTTGCTCCCTTTTCATGTTGCTGTCTACCACCACTATGGCTCCCTGCTTTGCTGCTAGTTACTGTAGGTACTAGTCCTTTTGCTGGTCTTCCTACCTGTCTGGCTCCTCATTTTGTTGAGAGTTACTACTGTTTCAGGTTCTAGTTTATTTACCAACCTCTCTAGTACCTTGTTTTGCATCATTGGTCCACTGGCCACAGTCCTTTCCTTTCCCCTTCTCTCTGTTCCCCCCTCCCTTTCCTTACCACACCTCACACCTCCCCCCCCCAAATCCGCAAGATCACAGAAAGAGAAGAAGCAGAATCACAAGCAAACCATGCAAATGCTTCTAACTAAGTAGCTCCTTACATCTAGGCCCTGCATCTAGAGGCAACAGATGCCTACAGTCCTTGCTATAATGTATCAGCTAGAGAAATCAAGCATGACAGGAGAAAGACCATGTCCACATTGACACACCTGAGCCCAGGAGATGACACATACTACAGGAATCTCAGCTTGGGTTTAGAGGTAATTAAGCGTGCTCATTTTCTAGGCCCTTGAAGTTATATTGATTTGTCTTTCAAACGCTGCCAACCAAAATGACTTGAGCCGTGATTTATTGTCTTACCATGAGGTCATGTTTCCTCACTGATTTTTTGGCTAAGAAAGACTAGGCAACAGTAGCCCTTTCTTATTGAATTAGTTCATTTTGTACAAACGAAGTAACATTAAGGATTGCGGCCAGTCCCTATCACCTGCCAAAACGGTATGTACAGGCATTCACTATATCAGGAACAAATTTTAAACCAAATTTAGGAAACATTATTCTCTTTATGAATAGTAATATATATCCACCTTACATTCCTTCCTTCCCACTTTAATTTCTTTTCATAAAGCATACATTAATCAAAAATACAGTAGCGAAGTATTTTAATACTCAATGTTTTCTTATTAACCTTTTTTGTTTTAATTTTCATAACAGAATTCTGGTTTTCTTCTCTGTACTCTTCTGACTGAAGCTTGTTTTCTGGAATAAGATGAATGCACAAAATAGGAAGTTTATGTGAAGGTCCAAGAATTTCCGCATCTCAGAAGAACATCTGGAAATGCAAGGCCATCCATACAAGACTGCATTATATGCAGGATGAGTGAAGGGTTCTGAGGAGAATCATTAGCAAGATTCCTTGGGCAATTATGTAAAGGATCTGTTCAAGAGGGCAAAGTGCGAGTAGGAAGGGCATTTCTGGTGTTGGGATGGGCAGTCAAAGGAACTTAATTCTCTTTCTGAAGACTGTAACTCCCATGTTCTGAATGGAAAAGGACCATCATCACAGATGTTCATGCTGCTGACATGTCAACACATGGTGGGTATAATTCCTCTCTCTTTCTTTGAGCTTCTGTTGAGCTACAGGTAGCACAAATCTGGTTCCTTCCGTATGCACAAAGATGTAAAGTTAAGTTAAGAATCAGTCACTAGCAGATCAGGATGGCAATGCCAAGATACTTGGTGAAGCCTTAGGGCAAAAGGATGATTCAAGGGATCTTAACAACTGGCAGGCTTGGTTAGGAGCCACAGGGCTTTGGAGAAGTCATGATAAACCTTATAGAAGCCATCAAAGATTTAGGGTGAGTTAAATTTACTCGAGTCTGCTGAGAATCAAGGTATCCTGAGAGAATGGGAACAGTTCAAAGTCCTACAACTGAGAGAGTAACATGCTTTTCCATTCAATTATGCTTTGCTATTTTTAAAAAAAAGATGTTATTACACTAAGGGCTGAAAAATATATTAACTATCTTTATCATAAGCATATTTAAATATTTAAATGCAAATTTGGAGAAAATGTGAAGGCCCTCAAATACCCAGGTACAAATAAATAAATTTCTCATTTATGTGTAACCATTATCAGTCACTTATCTATCCCTTGTTTTACCCAGGCTTTGGGAAACCAAGTCTCTCTGACTTGTCTTAATCTTTTATGTTAATGTCTAAACTTCCCCAAAAGTGTGAACAATACCAGTGGTCTTCTGTCAGCTTTGTATCAAAAGTCCTTGAAAGGAGGACTCCTTCTGGCCTTTGAAAAATTCACTGGTGACAGTCCTATTGAGCTACTCACAACTTATTAGAGAAAAGACTATCATTTACTCTTCTCAGCTCTCAGGCACTGCTTAATCTCAAGTAGCAAAAATAGAAAAAAGAAAAGGAAAAGTTATAGAGCAGCAGGATGCTAGTGCTTTGCAGGAAACCCTGGGATCATCATTTCCCTAGACAGAATTTTTTTTTCTCTGCATCTTACCATCCCTTCAATCTCACTTTTTAAAGACTTAACTTTGAGAACTATAACTAGGATTGGGGCAGCTAGGAGGCACAGAGGATGGAAGGCTGGGCCTATAGTAAGGAAGACCTGACTTCGAATGCAGCTTCGGACACTTACTAGCTGTGTGACCCTGGGCATGTCACTTAACCCTGTTTGCCTCCATTCCCTCATCTGGAAAATGAACTGGAGAAGGAAATGGCAAACCACTCCAACATCAAAGTGTTTGTTCTATGATTGGTAGCCATATAGTGTCACTTTGTGAAGAATCAAAATTATATGTGAACCAAAGTGCAATGCTGAGCACAAGTGAAGCTCTGGCATATTAGCAGTGATGGTGTGTATAACTATTGGGATTAAAGGAAATGTGTAGTGGGACAAGCAGGTGGGCTAGTCATTCAGCAAGAGCTGAACAGCCTGAGTGCTGGACTGGTTAAAAGGCCGAAAGCAAAGCTTCTAGTTTCTTCCTCTATAAAAGGTGAGAAGTGATGACCCTTAAAACCCTTTCCTCTTCTAATATTCTATAAGCCTATAAGGTAGGAACATTCAGAGATAGAGAGGAGGGCAGAAGAGGCTTAAACAATCTCTACTAATGAGAATTCCTATTGCCCATTATCAGACTGATGCAGACTGGGAGTCCCAAGAAGTTCTGTTTGTGGGACCCAAGAAGCAAGAAAATAGTGTGTCGTGTGGCTGCTAGGGAATTCAGTTTTTAGTTGCACGCCAGGAGTGACTCCTGCCCAGCCAGAAAGGACCTAGTATTTCCAAGAATGGGGGTTGGGAAAGAGTACCTATACACCCTGGAAGTGAAACGAGTTAGATCTGAAAAATTCAGATTTATGGGTTAACATTCTGCATCTCAACTACATATGTAAATTATACCTTCACTACTCACACTGTACAGATTAGATTTTTCACTCAACTGCTAATCCTAAGGAAACAGGCACAAAACAGGACAAAAGAGGCCATGATCCAGTCTTGATGAGAACAATTTCATCACACAGATGGAGTTGGTTCTTTCTATGGGGATAGGGCGTCTGGTATGGTATAGGAGTAAGAATCAACTGCCTTCAAACAAGCTACGCTAGATAGAAGGACCCGCAAAAGCGCCAATGGTGAGATATGGTGGAGGTTCCACATAAGGAAGAAGAGTGGGACGGACAATGGAAACAGTCAGTGATAAGAAGAGTGGATATGCAATACGTCCAGGGAAGAGTGAAGGGGAAAGTGATAAAGGAGGCCAGTTGGATGTCAAGACCATGCTGACCTGCAAATGCCCTGGAAGAATGGGAGATGTATAGAAGACATTAGTAGATGAATGGAGAAAAAGGTCAGAAGGGCTTAGGAGGCCACTGGCAAAACAGCAAAACTCAGCAGAATTGATTGTGTTATGCATCTGGAATAGCAGGAACACCTATTAGTAATCAGGAATCAATAGGGTCATGACCAACCAAAAGGTAAAATTAAAGCATGGCCAATATGCTCTAGAATTGTAGCCAGGCCCGGATTAGAAAGATAGCATGCAAAGGACAATTATAAAAGATGTGGAGGTGGAGGCCTAGGCTCTCTCCCTGTTGCCAAGAATAAATGAACAATGGGTGAAATAAAACAATAAAGCATTACCACCAACATGCTTTGACATCCCAAAATTCTTTGAACAGCACAAAGCTGCACACAAAGAGAATTCAGATTTTTACAGTATACATCAGAAAGGGCAAAATTAATGGTTGGAGCCAAGACAGCAACTTTACTATGGAGCCAAGGACCCTTAAATATGGAGGGAAAAACTCCAGAGTGTGCATCACTCACTCCAAAGGTGACATCCCCTGGAAAATTCTTAGTGACAGAAGAACCACAACCTAGGCTGGGCTTTTCAAGGGGACTTAGTAGCCAGACAGGACCCCTGAGGTTTCTCCTTAGAGGTAAGATAACTGCCATCACCTAGGGCCCAGGCTACAATTTCCCAGGGTTCTTGTTTCCAGAGACCAGTGTGCATAGGAACTAAATGGGATCCCTAGGGAACTTCAAGCATATCAAAGTAGTTGGTGAACTGTATGTCCTGTCATTTATATTCAAAGAAGTCTAACAAGTGCCCTTAGGCTAAGGGCACTAAGTCACTTGTAAAACAATTAGAATTGGTAGAATCCACCAGATGACAATACCTGTCATTTCTATAGTACTTTAGGGTTTGTGAAACGTTGTCTTTTCATTCTCACTACAATCCTGTGGTTTAGGCACAGATGAGAATACTGAGGTTAGGTGATACATTGGACACAAAATCAGTAAAACTGAGTTGTGGGACTGAAGCTGAGGCCTCTCCTGACTCTTTCCCTTGTTCCACACTGCCTCTATGAATTATCCATTTAGGCTGTCATCAATGACAAGTGGTAATTAGCAAGCACACCATTATTTGGGTAGAGACAATTCAAAGTGAAAAGTAAACATGAGTACTCATGTTAAAGGTTTGTGTCCAATCAGTCTGTAAGGCGAGAATGAGGAAAATGTGTTTTTTAGGTATCTAAAAATGTGACAGAGCCTATCATCATCAAGAGGCCCATTTTAATCAGGACAGTGAGATACTGTCCAGAGGAGGGTAACCAGGATGGCGAAGAACATTGTGTCCATTCCCCATGATGACCAAAGGAACTTGGAAAGTTTAGGCCAGAGAAGGCTTAGGTGTACATGACTGTTGTTTTTTAACTGGCTCCTCTGGAGCCAGAGGACCTGGGTTCAAATTCCACGTTTGATGCTGACTACTTATATGAACTTAAGTGAGTCACAACCTCCCTGGACATCAGTTTCTTCATCTGTAAAATGAGGAGGTTGAATTCTTTGGCCCCTAGAGTCTGATCCACCTCTAAATCTCTGTTCCTATTATCCCCAGTAGCCAAATGGAAGTCACATGAAAGGGGAACTATACTTGTTCTTGGCCCCAGAAGGCCAATAGGTGGAAGCTGCAAAATTATAAATTCAGGCTTTGTATCAAGAAAAATGTACTCACAATTAGAGCCATTCCCAATTAGAATGAGCTGTTCTGAGAGGTAATGGACTCCCACTCATTGAAGGACCTCAAGCAGAAGCAGGACAACCATTTCTCAGGTATGAAACAAAGGGCATACTTGGTCAGACACTGGTTGAATTAGATGGTTTCCCAAGGTCCCCTCAAACCAAGCTTATGTGCACAGGATAACTATAAAATCTTGGAGGGGGAAATGGCCTTGGCCTTGCTCTACACTCACTCCTTCTGCATGGGAGAATCCACTAAGGATGTACTAAACAATAAAGTACTGCTGCCTATGTGAGGCCTTGGGGGTCCTTGTGTAACACTGAAAACCAACAGCTTCTTGGGAAGGGGAAGCTTTTGTGGGCAAAGTAGCATCAGAACTAGTATTCTGACTTTGAGAAGGGCCAGGTCTGGTCTGGAAGGAGCTGGATGACCAATCTCCTGCAGGAAATTCTTAAATTGGAGGCATAATTGATTTAGGGGGAGGGCCATAGTCAAGGAGGGACCAAAACGATGCTTTGGGAATTGCTGGTCCAGTTAGGGCACACACACAAGCATCCTTCCCATATTTCAGATGGGAAACTGCTGACTGATTAATCAAGGTTAGCTAGTAAATTAATGAAGAGACAGCCAGATTAGAAGATTTTAGGGCTGTTTTCACTCAGCCTCAGAAATGTGGTTCAACTGACGACATCTGCATTGGCCTCACCCATCTCCCCTCATATTGTTCCCAACATAACTTCTTTTGTAGTGGGAAACATACTTAGAACTGTCACACAAAACAGATTCCCAGGAAAAACTGATCTACAGAGACCTAATGGCAATGAGTATTAATGAGTATCTGATTTTCACACACTCTAACTTGATTGTCTTTAGAGCTGGAGCATGTGGACCTATTATGGCTGTTGTGACCACTGCACCATAGACAAAGAACTTGTTCACTCTCCCAGAATGAGAGGACAAAAGGCATTGAAGGAAATGGATTCCTCCCTGGTGAACACCACAGTATCTGAGTTATCCTTCATATGACTAAAGATGGTAATTCTGCCTCACTGAGGACATGTACTCTAACTTGTGGCTCCACAAGTGGGGAAGGGCTGTGCTGAGCCCTCTATACTCTTTAGTGAATTCCTCTTTGTGATCAAAGGCATTTGTTTATCAGAAGGTTCTCTGGGTTTGGAGAACAATATATGGAAGAAAGTGATACAAATGGGGGAAGGCGGACCTAGGATTGCACCTCCAGCTTTGCTGTAAGTCTCATCATGTGGATTCACCTACTTCTTCCTCCAACTCTAGCCATGACTTCTGGGGGTTTTGATTAGAGTGAAAGCTTTTTCCTAGTATTCAAAGACTTGACAAATACATTTTCCATTTCGTTGCATAATGGTGGAGGAACTAAAGAATGAAGAAAGATCTGATACCTTTGCCACCAAAGAAAACTCCCTGAAGTATAAAGTGACAACTCTGATATAGACTTAACATATTAGCCCCCTTCCCCAACTTGGCATTGTCTTGAAAGACAACTGGCTAAGTAGACTCTGACATGTTCTCTTGCATTGGTGCCTTTGTGGTTCTCTAAAGGTCCAACACTCAATGAGAACATAGGCCTTTCCACCTCCCACTCCTCCCCTGCCCAGTCACAGCCTAGCATTTGGTATCTCCTGGAGTGAGTGTTCAGACATCATTAGCATCCTGCCAGATCTCAGGAGCAGGAGATGATTACAAAATGAATTCTGACATCACAAAGTCAGGCAAAATAGCTTGAAAAGGATCATCCATACATACATTTAGGTAACAAATGGCCTTCACACAGAGGATTTCAAGTTATACCCTATTAGAGAGAAGCAAATCTGTTTAGCAAATGAACCATCTAGGAATTACAGAGAACAATCATACACTTGGCAAACTACTTAATTAAACTCAATTCAACAAACAGTTCTCATGCCTAAGGGTTAGGCTCAGGAAACACAAAGGAATAAATGAAAACCAAGCTAGGCCCTTGAGAAGTTTGCATTCAGGATTTATAAAGAAGAACAAGATGCAGCCCTTATCCTCAAGGAGCAACAACTGGAGAGACTAGACAAGTACACGCATTTATACTTCACTAAGTCAATGACTGTGTGATCTCACTGGTGTGGGAGCTACTTCCAGTGGCACAGATTATAGCCATTTTAGGCATTCTTATCCTGTGTGATTCTTGTCTCCATCTTTCTGTCAGTCATTTGGAGTGGATCTACCTAGTGCACTGAAAGCCTTTCTCTAGTTCTTTTAATATTTCATGAATAGAAGGGAGTAAGGAAATAAGCATTTACTAACTTTCTACAAAATGAAGGAATTGTACTAAGCCACTGGTTCTCAACCTTCCTAATGCTGTGACCCTTTAATACTCGTATGTGGGCATATCTGCATGTGGGCGGACTCACCTGAAGACCTATAGAGGAGTGGTGTCTTCGTTCCTAAGACCATTGGAAATATGTGTTTTCCAATGGTCTAAGGCGACCCCTGTGACCCCTGTGAAAGGGTAGGTTGACCCCCAAAGGGGTCGCGACCCACAGGTTGAGAACTGCTATAAGCAGTTTGCAAATATTAGCTCAGCTGATCCTCACAACAACCTTGAGAGTCAGGTGCTATTATGAACTCCATTTTACAGATGAGGAAACTGAGGTAGACAGAGGTTAAGTGAGTTGCTCAGCATCACAAAGCTGTTAAGTGTCTGAGGCCAGATTTGAATTCAGGTGCTCTTGACATCAAGTCCAGCACTCTCTCCACAAAGCCACATAGCTGCCTCATAGAGGTAGGTGTATCACACCTGCTGGCCATCTTTTACTCACATTACACAAATATGGCCTGCCTCCTTTTCCAGTGTTCTATGTCTTTGATGATATATTATATAGCACTCATTGTACACATGGCACTGCTGGGAAAATACTATAGTCTACTTAAGTCTACCACGTCAGGTGCCACACGACCAATCCATCTCCTTTTTTTATCACTGGGACTGATCATTTTTGTTTTTGATTTTCCTTCTCTAAACATACTGACAATACCACACAGTTTAGCTAGAGCAGCGGTTCTCAACCTGTGGGTCACGACCCCTTCACAGGGGTCGCCTAAGACCACCGGAAAACACATATTTCCAATGGTCTTAGGAACCGAGAAACCGCTCCTCTCGCCCACATGCAGATACACCCAGATACGTATTGAAGGGTTGTGGCATTAGGAAGGTTGAGAGCCACTGAGCTAGAGGCTTTTTTCTTTACTGCCTTTTATTATTCTCTATTTGTCTCAATCACAGGATCATAGATTTAGAGCAGGAAGAGTCCTCAGAAATTATCTAGCCCAACATCTTCATTTTTCCAAATGAGGAAACTGAGGTAGGAGAGCTAAAGGTACTTGCCCAAGGTCATAAAGGTAGTAACTGACACAGAGCTTGGGATTTCAAATCCACTCCTCTTTCCACTGTACCACACTTGCTTGTGCCCCCAACAAACCTCAGAGCTCCTCAAAGACAGGGACTGAGTCTCATCTGTTTTGGTATCCCCCACAGCACTTCGCCCAGCCCTTGACACATTGCTGGTCTTCACCTAGATTTTCTAACTGGCCTTTACTATCGAATTGAAAGAAAGTGTGCCCTAGGCAGAGTGAGGGCTGAATCTCAGAGGGAGCTATTACAAGAAGAGGAAGACAAATTAGGCTCCCATATATCATGGGACACTCAGTGAGGCTCCAGAGTCAAGTTGTGTAACAAAGGTCCTAAATGTTATTATTGGTGTGAATGGACAGCTTGCCAAGTCAAACACAAGGCTGGCTGGCACAGGCTCATTGGTATAATAGATGCATGGAATGGAGTTCTGAGCAGGTATGCAAGGCCTCAGCATGGCGTTTTGTGCTCCAGTGATGCTTCTGAAATAATCCAAGGTGGGGGGGTTGGAGGTGGGCACAGAGAGTAATGGGCCATCTTATGTTCACAGCTCTTTCAAGAACATGGCCTGCTGAGATCCACAGCTATGGAAAAGAGTCAGTCATTAAACAGGAAACCCTGTATCTAAAGTAAATTAAACTTGCAGAGGGGGATGATGGGAGAAGCTAAATATAGGTGAGATCATTTCAAAGTGTGAAAATGGAAAGAGAAAAGGAGCTATCTTTCCCCCAGAGTTAAAAGAACTCATCAACTCCAATTTCCAAATCTCAGTCTATTTTCCTAAATACATCTTATATGAAATAATTGAGAAATTTTGCCCATTGAGAAATCGAGTCTCATGAAAACTGGATAGTGACTTTTTCCCAATGGAGACAACAATAGACATGGCATAGTGAAAAGAACCCTGGAGACAGGGTCAGAGGAACTGGGATGGAAGCCAAGGTCTATTACTTACTATCTGTGTGACCTTGGCTAAACCACTTGGCAAAAAAAGATAAAATTCAATGCTGGTGTGGCTGTGGAAATACTGGCACACTGATTTACTGCTGGAAAAGCTATGAAGTAGTTCAGCATTTTTAAAAAGCAATATGTAATTATCCAATGAGAGTTATAAAACCATTTGTATCCTTTGACCCAGCAATTTCACTTCTAGGTTTTTATATCCAAATGGAAAAGGCTAATGTGGATTCTTAGCAGCATTATTTGTCATAGGAAACAACTGAAAACAAATTATATGCCCAATGATAGAAGAATGTTTAAAATAAATTATGGCATAGGAAAGGAATGGGATGGTATTATACTATATTAAGAATTTTTTAAAAATAGAGAAAAACATAGAAAACAAAGCAGAATTCAGCAAAAACTAGATAGTAACCACGTACGACCACTATGTAAAAACAACATTAAATAACGACAAAACTCAATTTGAATACACAGAATGGCTGTTATTGCTTTATTAAAATTAATGAGCAAAAAATCGTTTCCATTAATAATTAGTAGATAGCAAAAGTATATGCACATAAACAATTATTTACAATAATTTTTTGTTTTTATTCATATATTTAGACGCTTATACTTGTTGATAAAAGTAAAAAGAAAATTAACTAACAATAAGTCAAAAAATGAGGGCATTGGACTGTGATATCAAGTGAGATAACAAATAAAATGTTTCCCAAGTCTATATATAAGTGCCAGCTATTGTTGTTTATATCCAAGGTTCTTCCAGCTCCAAATCGACGATTCATTAGGAACCGAAGGTGTGTCTAGTACTGTGCTAGGCACAACAAGAGTCAGATTTCCATGGGCTTCACTGGAAGGGTTCATGGAGCCTGTAGCCTAGGAGGGGAATAAGAAGTGCAGTGAAGTTGTCTGGTGACACATTTGGCCCTGAGGTTGGAGGGGGAACCTCCAAACAAAGGCGGCTACAATGACTGAGGAGTGTCTAAGTATACCTCTTGATACCAAAGGAATCCTACAAACCCCTATATTTATCCGGATTTGCATAGATTTGCACATATTCAATACTTGCATATGTTCAAAGATGTCAAAGCTCTACTTACCCAAGATGTGTGCATTTATGAAAATCTCTACTCTTTTTTGTGGTCTGGAGTATAAAACAGCGGCACCCATCAGAGTCAGCCCTCGGGGCTGGGCAGGGCTGGTTTTCTGAGACTATTGTGTGTTATTTCATCTCAACTGTAAATGGATGAACCCCGAGTGATAGTGAAGTAGAATGGATAGATGTGTACTTATATCCTTTCGTGTCTTTATCCCAGACTGGTCTGTATACTATCAACAAACCACATAGTTACAGCAAATGAATTCAAGAGTCTGTCTTTGTTCCTGGAACTCTCAGACTACAGTCTTTGCAACCAGGCTCCAGATTATCTTTCCATATTGCTTACACATCACTCCCACCCAAGCATCCTACATTCTAGAAAAACTAGTATATATTGTTTCCCCCCTCCGTAACATTTCATCTCCCACCTCTATGCCTTTGAACAAGTTGACTCCCTGGCCTAAAAAGCTCTTCATCCTCACCTTCATCTCTTGAAAACTCGACCTCCCTTCAAGGATTAGTTCCAGCGTCACCTCCTAAACAGTCTTTCCTGATTCTCCCCCTCCCCCGTTCCTTCACACTCTCCCCCCAAATCACTTGGGATTTGTCTTGTATATAGGCTGTTTTTACTTATCTGTAAAAGTGCTCCTCCCCTAAAATGTAAGCTCTCTGTGGGCAGAGCATTTTTGTGTTTGTATCTTGCTTTCCATAGCAACTGGCACACAGTAAATGACTGATAAATAAATGTTTGTTAATAATAAAAGAAGAAAAATTGTTTTTCTATATTAAAAATCATAGATACAGATAGGTATGAAACATAAGACATTTATCAGGTAGGATACATAAAGAAATGTAGGTGTAATCAACCAACTTGCACTTATTAAATACCTACTCTGTGCCAGGCACTGTGTAAGTCTTAGGAGGCCAAGGAAAAGCAAAAGACAGTCCCTGTTCTCAAGGAGCTCACAGTCTAATGGAGCAGACAACATGCAAACAAGTATATGTAAACAAATTAGACAGGATAAACTGGAGATAGTCTCAGAGGGAAGGCACTAAGATTAAAGAAGAATGGGAAAGTTGAGACTTAAAGACCACAGATCTAGATCTAAGAGGCACCTTAGCAGTCGTCTAGTCCAACAATCTCATTATACAGATAAGGAAACTGAGACATGGAGGGGGAAGTGCCCAAGGTCAGAGAGGAAGAAAAACTCATTAGAAAGATTTGAACTCCATACTTCAAGACTTCCTGTATTCCTGGTTTCACTGAGATGGCTTCCTCCACCAATGAAAATTCTAGCTGATCCTCCCCTAATTAGACAGTCTTATTGGGTCAGTACAGTTGAAATCATTCTTCTGCTGGCCAGTTATCTGAAAAGTATGGACCTTCTCCATACTTAGTGGGAGCTGATCCTCAAACAGAAGACAAACAGCCTGCAATCACCCCATACTTAAAACTTCTCTGGTTTTATGCACTGCTGACTTAGCTCTGGGGAGCCCTGGGTCTCCTCTTTGCCATCATGAGACATCAGATGAAGACTCATGGAGGATAAAGCAAAGTATCCCCTCATCTCTCAAAAGCCTGAAAGATAGCACAGTATTAAGAGGCAAAGGAAGTGAGTTCTGACAAAATCCCCTTGCTGATAAGGAACTCACTGTCTCTGTTGCACACACACACTCCTCCCACCCCCCCAAAAAAAAGAAGAAAAAAAAGAAACAAAATCATCTGGAGAAGGGTAGCCATATGATCAAAGATTTTCCTAACAGCAATGTGGATAATTACAAAAAAAGAGAAGCAATGTAAATGTCCAACAATAAGGGAATAATTAAACAAATTTGGACACATTAACGTAATGGAATACTATAATGCAATTAAGACCAACTATGAGAAATATAAAGAAATCTGGAAAGACCTTTGTGAAATAATGCAAAGTGGGGGGAAAAAAACAAAACCAGAAGAGCAGAGTACACATGCTAACTATGATCATATAAGAGGAAACATGAATGAGAATGAACGTTCAAAGAGTCCTGATGGAGACTTAGAAGGAGTGACTGGAAAGTTGTTAGGACATTTTATGCCTTGAAATTTTATTTATTTAGATGTAAATAGTTACAAAGCAAGTTTAATTAAGTCTACTGATGTTTCATATTAAATTTATGATGAATCACTTAAAAATAAATAAATAAAAAGTTACAAAAGCCTCACAGCAGGGGAGGTCATTTAAAACAGATTCAGACTAACACACCATGATTCACCTTCCCCTCACGTTCTGGCTTGGCCTCACTGATTATGCCAAATTATAACATAAAGGAAATTCTTTCTTCATCTTTTTCTCTCAGTTTCCCTGTGCCCACCACCCTACCTGCCCTACACCCATGTAATATCCTGCTATGTAAGGCCTGTTCACCCAAGGCAGTGTCCTCTGCTCCACTTGCCTCTACCCAAAGCTACTCATTCCCTCATCTGACTGGTAAGATAAACGCAATCTAGTTTTCAACCCTCATAATAGGAAATTTGAAAAATATGACCACATGTTTTTATATTTTAAAAGAAGCGCTTGTTAAATCCAAAGGAAGAGATCATTCACTAATGGTCTAATTTCCACAGAGATATTTCTACTCAGGAGGACCTTCCTGGTCCACTCAGTGAAACCACATGCCTACTCCATAATAGCATGGGATTTCAAACTGCAAGGGACTTTAGAACCCATCAAGTCAACCCCCTCATTTAATGTAGGAGGATACTAGGGTCCAGAGAAGGGATGTGAATTGCCCCAGATCACACTGCTAATAGGGAGCAGATCCAAGATTCAACTCTAGCTATTTTAACTCCAAATCTAGAACTCTTTCTACTCTAGCATAAAAAGAATCATTCTGTTTCTCTTGCCTAGAAAGATTCTCACCCCTTACCCTTCACTTCCTACCCCCCTACCTCTTATTTTCCTTTCCAAATTCAATTCCTCTTTCAGGGCTCAACTCAGCCTTCCCTCTTTTTTAAAAAAAATTTTTAAACATTTTTTAAATTAATCTTTTATTTATTTATTTTTAGTTTTCAAAATTCTCTCTCCTGTAAATTTTTACAGCTCTCATAGCATGATCCACAAAGCTTACCTCTTAATTCATCATTCTATTTTATGTTCTTCAACTGTCTCATGTATATGGCCTGTCTTCCCAACTAGATCATGAACTCCTTCTGGGCAAGGACCTCATCTTATACTATTCCTATATCTTCGAAAGGGCTAACAAGTAGCAGATATTTCAAGTCGGTTAATTCCTAATTTGTCTTACATATAGATGGAAACAGACTTTTGCTATTCCCTAAGAAAGTTTAATTGATGCAAATTAATTACCACAATGAAAAGACCAAAGAAGTCTAGAAACTGTTAGCTAGCAAACACTCTTTTTAACCAAACAGAAAGGAACAGTCATGGGCAACACCAAATATAACATAAACACATTTGTAACTAGAGAAGATGATCCCACAAAACAGAATTTCAGATATGCTGGCAATGTAGCAAGAGGGGAGGGGAACCAATAGCCCAAGCACTCCATTGATATGCCTGCAATGTCAGGAGAATTCAAGGGACGTCCCAGAGTATGGGCCATGGCCTGATGTTGCAGGTTTTTAGGAGAACATGAACAAGAATCACACGGGATGGATAGGCATGAATGGGTTATAATCTGTGCCATCAGCAAGAGTACTCTGAGTGTTCAGATCACAATCTGAATGGAGTATTAGAGTATTATGATTGTTATTGTTACCATTATTATTATTCTCTACATAGGACAGGGATAGTACCTGATAAAGCACTAAGCTCTATAATGCCGACAAGTGCTACAGAAGAGATCAATACATAACCAAGGAAGTTAGGGGAGACCTTGAAGACATGGGTCTGAAGCTGGACCATGAAAGGTAAGTTAGGTTCAGAGAGGTGGGGTGGAATGGGAAAGACAATTCAAACATGGTGATGTGCTTCAGCAAATGTCTGCCATGTTCACAGGGTTATAAAGAGATGTATCTGCCTGATTGAGGCAGAATTCATACTGAGGAACAAAGGGGGATCAAATTGAATAGTTTTTTTAAAAAAAAAGGGCAGATTGTGGAGAGCCTGGAATACCCAGCCAAGGAATCTGCATTTCATTTGATTGACAATAAGGAGCTACTACATGTTTTTGAGTGAAAATGGCATTTTAGAAAGACAAATATGGTAGCATAGCATAAGAGTAGAAAGAGATGGAAAGGCAGAGAGACATGAAAGAAGATATGAGAGCATGAACTAGGTTCATGGCAGTAAGAATGAAGAGTATGAGGCAAATCCTGGAATTTCAAAGAAAAAATGTACATTACTGGATATTGTGGCTGAAGGAATCAAAGATGACTCCAAGAAATCTATTTTTTTTTTTGCTTTTCTTTTTTGGAGGGCAGTTGGGGTTAAGCAACTTGACCAAGGTCACACGGCTAGTAAGTGTTAAATGTCTGAGGCTGGACTTGAGCTTACGTCCTCCTGACTCCAGTGCCAGTGCTCTATTCACTGTGCCACCTAGCCACCCCCAAGAAATCTATCTGAGAGAGTACAAGGAAGAACGGAAAAGAAAATGACAGATTAGAAATGGGACAGTTAAATAAAGATGGTCTCCCAAAGTGAAACCCAGAAAATAGCAGTGTCATCAACAGAAATGTGAAGAGGGAAGACTTTGGTTTGGGAGGAACATGACGAACTCTAATTTGCACATAATGAATTAGAGACAACAGGGAAATATCCCATAGGTGTCCTGTAGAAAACTAGAAAGAGGGGACTGGAGCTATGGTTAGACATGAGAAGTAATGCCATGGATTGCTTTCTGATGGATGACCACGTTTGTCAAAATGCCATCTTAACTCTGCGTGATTTAAATGTGGGATGACTTTCCAGGAACCTACCGATTTGTATTTACCACCACTACCAAAGAAACATTTTCATACTGGAAAGAAATCATGGGATAAGAATGTATATGCAAGAGAACGGGCAGATAAGTGTCTGCAAAGTCTAGAAATGACCAGAACTGGTTGGAAGCTGCCACAGGGAGGAATCAGACACTTTCACTGCTAGAAGGTGAAAATAAAAACAACTGATGTCATAATTTAAAGTCGCCTCCCCCCCTTTTTCGCAAATAGTATTTTTTTTCAATTACGTGTAAAGATAGTTTTCAATATTCATGTTTTATAAGATTTTGAGTTTCAAATTTTTTCTCCCTCCCTACTCCCTTCCCTAAGAGGGCAAGCAATCTGATATAGCTTATACATGTACAATCATGTAAACATGTTTTCACATTAGTCATGTTGTGAAAGAAGAAACAGAACAAAAGGAAAAAGCCACCAAGAAAAGTGAAAATAGTATGCTTTGAACTGCATTCAGACTCCATAGTTCTTTCTCTGGATGTGGACAGCATTTTCCATCACGTGTCTTGGAATTGTCTTGGATCACTGTATTGCTGAAAAGAGCTAAGTCTCTCAAAGCTGGTCATAACACAATGTAGTTGTTACTGTGTACAATGTTCTCCTGGTTATGCAGACTTCACTGAGCATCAGTTAGTTCATGTAAGTCTTTCCAGGTTTTTCGGAAATCCACCTGCTCCTCATTTCTTATACCACAATAGTATTTCATTACATTCATATGCTACAACCTGTTCAGACATTCCCCAATTGATGGCTATCTGCTCATTTCCAATTCTTTGACACCACAAATGGAACTGCTATAAATGTTTGTACATGTGTGAGGGATAATTTATAGTGAAGTTTCCCCATTCTGAAAAATCAAATCTAGAATGGCTTCAGTATTCACTAGGTCTAGGGTTAGGTCACCTGACCTTCAAGCAATCTGGGGCTTAGAGCAATGGAGACCCTCCCCCAGAGCCAACTCAGCAGAAGATATGCCAAATAAGGTTTAAGACTGCTTTCATTGGACACCCACATGTTTCCAGGTCCTTTGTCTCAGAGAAATTCCTGCGCTTAGGTTGTGGGACAGCCCCCCTACCAATAAGAGTGAAGGCCAGTTGGGGGGGTTGGGTTTCTGCATTAGAAGATTATGTAACCATGGACTGTCTTCCACCTGTCGCTCTCTCCCTGCAGATGCCATGTTGGGCGACAGGGGGTAGAGTCCTTTCTAATGAGAAAGAATAAAGACCTTTTCTGACCTTAGATTCAGACTCTGAACTCTTTCATCTCACACACATGTGAATCCTTTCCCCATTGTTATGATCTCTTTGGGATACAGACCTAGTAGTGTTGTTGCTGGATTAAAGTGTAGTTTGATTGCCCTTTGGGCATAGTTCCAAATTGCTCTTCAGAATGGTTGGATCAGTTCACAACTCCACCAACAATGCATTAATGTTCCAATTTTGCCACATCTTCTCCAACAATTATCATTTTCCTTTTCAGTCATATTAGCCAATTTGATAGGTATGAGGTGGTACCTCACAGTTGTTTTAATTTTCGTTTAACCAATAATGATTTAAAGCATTTTTTCATATGATATATGGGCTTCAGACCAATTCATATTCCCCTTTGAGGCTGTGCATATAGGCATTTTGACATTGTTGTCTTCTTCTGAGTTTTTGTTTTGATCTTCCTTGTTGCTTTAGTAGCTTTCTATGGTCCGGGCTCTTTTTTGTTTTTCTAATCATTTTTTAAAGTTGAGCTCTGCTCCTGGGGTACAGGGGGCACTGTCCCAAGTTTCTTGTACTGGGGGTAAGGAACCTGGTCACTAGCTATCTGCTCCAGGGCCTCTGGGTGTGGCGGCTTGCTCAGTGCACTAGGGTGGCACAGCCTAGTTGTGCCTGTTGTGCTCTGGGTTCCAGGATTGGCAGTTTGCTTGCTGTACTGGGAATGGAGGCCTTGCAGTTGGCCTGCTGTACCACTATCCTGCTGAGCCAGAACTGCAGGGCCTCAGTTGCTGATTTGTCTTGTGACTAAGAGCCTCCCACGGTCTTACCTGGATACTGTCTGACCTAGGCTGTGTTCCCCTTTTACCTAAGTGAGACAGCCCTTTCCTGAAGTCCTTCTAAGTTATCTTGGGCTGGAAAATTGATTCACTCCATCTTTTTGTGGATTTTATTGCTCCAGAATTCTTTTAGAGTGTTGATTTAATGCTGTTTTTGAGGGAAACTGGGGAGAACTCAGGCAACTTCCTGGCTTCTCTCTGTCATCTTGGCTCCCAAAGTTGCCCTTTTCCAGGAATAATGAGCATAAAAATAGTGCTATAGTGCTTTAAGGTTTGCCAAGCACTTGATGCCCATATCATTTGAACACTAACATATAAGGGCTGCCTGGTCCCTTTAGCATCTCTCACCCAACTGCGTCCTTCCAAATACCTGGTGCAACACATTCAGGGATGAACCTTTGAGAGTATGACTTGCTCTGAATCTAATTGTTCCACACTTAATACAGGACAGCAGCTGCATAAATGATTCATAGTACGGAATAATTTCATACCACATAAATTAATGAGGTGAGAATGGGGTGATTGACAATATTTCCTATTTTGTTCCTTATTAGGAAATACAAGTTCAGTGAATGAAATGTTATATCCCCTTAAGCATGGCTAAGAAAACTCTTGAACTTTCTAACCTACAAGTCCCATTTCCAAGATTCAACTATTGAGTCATGCCAGAGTTATGGATAACATCATGTTTATCAACAAGGCTGTTGCAGAGGACAAAGGGAGAAGTGGTTCAGCTGTGGTTATCTTTTTGGAATTCAATTAACTCAACCCAACCCAACTATAATGTATTAAGCACCTATTATATACCAGTCACTATACTAGAAACTAGGAAACAAAGAAAAAAGTTTACACATTGAATAGTGACTCAACGTATTGTAAAGATTTGTAAAGGCAATCTTGTTCAAGTCTTCATTTGTTGACTTTGGTTCTTTCACTTTCCTTGTGAGGGCAAAGAAATGGAAGAAAAATTCTGGTCAGCCCTAGCACTGGATTTGTATGCAGAGGACCTGGGTTCAAAGCCCACTATTTCTATTTACTAGGAGGATGCATTCTTCTCCCTACATTCCCAACAAACCTGAGATCTTACACTGCTCCAGGTCTCATCTGTCTGGAGAAAGGAGGCCCTAATAAGTCACTCACATGTCAATATGAACTTTTAGTTTAATGTGTGACTCTCCCAAGACTCTTGTCTTTGGTCAAATTACCTCCTCTTCTCCCTTTCCTTCCCTTTCAGCACTGTCTATAACACACAGAGATCCTCCCCAATTACGGGACTCCCAAAGCTCTCACAAAGTCCACTGCTCAAAGGCTAGATAGGAGGATGACAACCAACAATTCTAGATGGTAACCCCTTTCCCACCAAACCTACACTGTCTGAATAACTCATGGTAATAGCAAATGGGTTGAAATTCCTGCTCTCCTGTCACCTCAGTGTCTCTCCAGGTAGGCTGCCACATGGGTGACCCTCTTCTTTCTACAAGCATGCCACATGCTTGAACTCTCAAACTTGGAGTTACTCACAAGGACTTCACCATCAAAAAAGAAATCTCTCTTTAGCATCCTTATCATGATAATTAGTGTATATTGGTTAAACTTTTGCATGAAATTCCTATGATTAGTGTCCATGTCTTTTCCACTATCCATTTCCTATTTTTAAGCATCAAGAATTTAAATAAATCAAGATGGAGGTGACTTAATTGTATACATGGTTTTTTTTTTCCTCTTAAATTCTTTATTCTAACGAATAAATGTCTATCTTTGTTCTAAGTCAATGTTCCTATTACACAGACAGCTGATGTGGGAGTAATTCCCACATTAGTAAGAAGTCACTGCCTGTCTGTTAAAATTATAATCAATTTTTCTTTTTTTGTGACATTATTTAGGACTCACCATTTCTAACACCTTCTGGTTTTTCCTTGGACAAAGTATTCATGATATATAGCCATGATGTTTTGTGGCATCCAAAAGTCTTTAGTCTCACTCATTCCTTACTTCTGAACCATATATTTCAACATATTTTCTATCATTCTCCCTTATCTCTACCTTTGTATCAAAGTCCTTCTCTATCAAAGTATATGTTGATTTGATTTAGGGTTCTTATCAACTAATTTCTCTACTGCTTTATTCTCTACGACAGATGGTGGTGTAGAAGCTGCAATTAGAAAGTCTTTTTTCACAAATATTCATCATGAATACTGCAATATGAGATGACCAAATGGCCCATGAAATGATGCTTATTGTTGTCTTTAGATACATGACCACACCATTTGACCAGTTCCTTTATTTGCTTCTACCAGGAGAATTGGTGCGCCATCCCTCCATTTGGTTGCAGCTTCTCTGTCCTGTGCTTCCATTTATAGTGAGTGAGTCAAGAATGCCACTCTACTACTATACTACCTACTGGTCACTGGACAAAGATCTCCCATTTAGAGTACTCACAGTAAAGTTAACGTTTGTAGATGGCTTAAACTCTGGGTGATTTTTAGTACCCTCTGTCTCCTTTTAAGCTATTCTACCGCTATCACTATAAATGCCATAGGACTAAGGACAATTTTGCATTTGTCTTTGTTCATATGTCACCAAGGCTAAAGAATCCACCCAAAAGTATTCAACCTACTGGGCATGATCCTTTCTGCAATGAACTTAGCTGGTCTTTGGAAAGCAGATGCAATGCATCACGAGAGGCACACTTGTGTTATTTCCAGATTGGTAGAACATAGTAGCGTATGCACTGCTGACAAAGGTTTTGGGAATCTACTATCACCTGATTCCACCACGAGGAACCAGAGCAGGACTTTGTGTTTTTAAGACCTGCTTCAGTTCTGTTTCCCCTCAGTATTCTGTATCATTAATGTCTTTGCTTTGGGTGCATGGTCAACTAGTTAGCATGGTAATGCCACTCACCTGAGGGTAGCTGAACAGGGACCACATTGAAGGGTCTGAGGTGCTACAATAATAAGAACTTCTAGTTCAAAGATGTTTTATAATTTATAACAAGCTTTAATCACAACAAGAACAAGGACTAGATTTCTGAGATCTCTTTTTGCTCTAAATCCAGGATAACATGAATAACCTTATTAGAGAGTATTTCCTATTATTTTACATATGAGAAAACTAAGACTCCCAGAAGTGAACCCATGCTCACCCAGCGTGCATGTATCAGAAGTGGTGTTTCAGCTCAGGTCTTTTGACCCCAGGTTTGACATCCTCTCCATTATACCATAATACAAGACAAGCTGCCTGAGACCAAGCATGCAATCCATACAAGGGAACAGAGCTTTTCTCTGGGTAAAACTAACTAGTCCATATGAAAACTGAACCCCAGCTTGGGGATCTTCGGCAAAGCCCATTCTGGTTGTTATTCTCTGGCCCCAAATGTTCTCTTAACCTACCTCTGAGAGTCACTCAGTGGTTTGAGGTAACTTGGTCAAAAACTCAGTAAACAGCCTAGAAATGCAAATTCTTTCCACCTCGAGTGTCATTCTTAATTGGTCCCCCTGGATTATCTGCTATCCAGGCCAAGATGAATTGCTGCCACAGAATCAGTCCTGTTTTGCTTCCACAGTGTGAGTCAAGAAAAATGAATGTCTCCTCCTTTCGTCTGGGGCTCTCTGATTGCTGAACAGATGTCCTAATCAAAATGACTCCTTAGGTGCTGGACAGTGACAACTATCTGGTTACAGATGTAAAACTCTACTGGGCCAAAACAAGGCTTTCTAAGTATGAAAAACCTGCCAAACATGTGAAAAACTGTGTGTGAAAAGGTGATTTTCTATTTTCACACAAGGTGAACACCTAGTCCCTTGACATGAAATAGCTCATTAGGTTTGCAGATTGAACAATCATTTATCCATTCCAGCCAAAGCTATTCCCCCTGATCCTGTACATTTACACAGGCTACGCCCCTGTTCCCAGAATGTACTCTCTCCTCATCTCTGCAGGCCGAAATCCTTCTTTTCATTCAAGGCCATTATCAGCATGGGGCAAAAAGATCTTTGCCCCAGGCCACTGACATCTAAGGAGGCAGGGTTATGAGACAGTGGCACTTTCTCCACAGGAGGGCATACTTCCTCTCAGTGGCAACTGCTGTCCTTGTGTATTTGTGTGCACTACCCTATAGTATAATTGTTCCCAGCAGCCTTTCCTAGGCTGCTCTGCTATGGTGCCCCTCACACCATCTGCTTGACTGGATTTCCTTCTCCATATGACTGTACCCCTGATTCAGCTATCCTCTGAATCACTGCTGCCCACAACCCCTTCAAAGTTCTTGACCCAGGTGAAAGACTTCCTAGTTAGAACTTTACCTCCCTGTAAACACTCCTTGGTCCTCCAGCTCATTCCAAGGTCTCCTTCCCTAGCTTTTCCTAGAGCTCCTCACTACTTCTTTGCCCTAAAGATATTTGACCCTGTATCATACTTCTTTGTATATGATTGGATCTTCCCGAGTAGAATGGAACTTCCATGAGGGCAGGCACTTGGTCATTTCTCATCTCTGCATTCCTGAAGCTGTGAATAGTGCTTTGCATGTAAAAATTATCTAAAAAGCATTTGTTGAATTGAATTAAATGACGAAAAAAAGCCTTTAAGGCAAGCTTGACACTCTCTGAGGCCTCCACTTGTCTTACACAGGGCTCTTTGATTCCAATTTCCAATTCCAAGCTGGAATGGAAATGCTTATTCCTTCCTTGGTTATCATGCAAAAAGAATAAGAACCGGGGGGCATCTGAGAACTACCCTTTGAGACAGAAGAAGCAAGCTTGCTTTATACTGATGAGGAGGTTTAATCAATGGCAGCTGCCCCTTATGAATGGACCAGTTCTGACTAGTTCCCCAATTCCCCTTCTACTACCCATAGAAAAGCATGGACTAATGGGTCTTTTCAGAAGGATGCCCACTCTCCCAGAGACACCCAAATACAACGCAGTTCTTTAGACTCAAAATAAATGGGCAACCTCCAAGAGAGACATGCTAACTTAAACATATAGGGGGCAGTGGTTATCCTAATGTTGTGTGAGAAAAGCTGACTACTTAATATGGTCCTATAAGGACTGGCTTGTGGTATCCAACATGTTAAATTTAATAATAACCTGTCTTTGTGGGAGCAGAAACAAAGCAAGTAGACCAGGTCACCAGTGGCAGGCACTTCCTGACATCCCAGTGGCATCCTTCTTCCCTTCCCCTGTGCTACATCTAGGGGATATGAAGTAAAAAGCAAATTCAGTCCCTACCCTTAAAAAGGTTCCATCTTAATTTTCATATTTTTTGGTGTAGAGATTGTCTTCCATATAGCTTTATATCTCACTAACAATCTAGCCAAGTGGTGTCTTGCACAGATTAAGCACTTAAATTTTTGATAATTAACATATGAAAAAATGAAGATTCCACTGGAGTCCTTCTTGCCCCGATGGATCTTTCCAGTCTTACGCCACCCTGCACCATGCATAACAACAGCCAAAATAGACCATAGGCCACAACCCACATAGGCCTTACACTGCTTTATCTTTGTGATTTCCTATGTCCTTTGTATCTCCCTCAAGGCTCTGCCCAAATACTATCTCCTCCACAAAGTTTGCCAATATCCCTTCAGTCCAAAGGAACAGACACAATATTCTACTTGTTGGGGACTAAACCTGTGATTCCATTGGTACATGGAGCTCCCAGGGAGGCAATTCCTTCTACCAACGCAGATTGGCACCTGCTCTTCCACTGAGGGTCAGGGAGAACTGCCAAGAAGGAGAGCTTAAGTGACTCCCCTGTGTCACACAGTAAATGGCCCAAATGGAACTTGAACCCAGATTTGTCTGGCTCAGAGGCCAGCTCTGTCCATTCTGCCACTGCTTGGCCTCGCTAGTCTACATAGACATTGGACCAGAGTTTGGGGACTATGAAAAGCTACAGCTGTCTAGCAACTTCAAGGAGCTACTCTCTGGGGTCAGAAAGGAATCAGAGACTTTGGAAGAACATCTAGTACAAAGGAGGAAACTGAGTTTCAGAAAGAGGCAGTGACTTGTCTAGAGCCATATAGGTAGCTAGTAATGGAGCCAGGATTTGAACTCAGGCCTTCTGGCTCCATATACAATGCTCTTGCTACCATGCCACACATATCTCCTGCTATCTCCTGTTTCCTGTTCTTTCTCACCAACTGCCTGTACCTGACAGAGTCTGCCAATGTGGAAAAGGACTTCTCACACCCTGCCAAATTTGTCTTTTTCCTCAGTTTGAAGCAAAACTTCAAATGCCCAATCAGTCCTCAGGGCAGCTAGATGGTGTAATAGACAGAATACTGGGCCTGGGGTCAGGAAGACCTAAGTTCAAATCCAGCCTCAGACACTTACTAGCTATGTGACCCTGGACAAGTCACTTCACCCAGTTTGTCTCAGTTTCTTCATCTGTAAAATGAGCTGGAGAAGGAAATGGAAAACCACTCCAGTGTCTTTGCCCAACTGGGATCACAAGGAGTTGGATACAACTCAACATTAACAACAAAATACTTTTTTTAGGGCAACTAGGTGGTGCAATAGAGTGCCAGACCTGGAGTCAGGAGAACTCATCTTCCTAAGCTCAAATCCAACCTCAGACACTTCCTAGCTGTGTGACCCAGGGAAAGTCACTTAACCCTGTTTACCTCAGTTTTCTCATCTATAAAATGAGCTGGAGAAGGAAATGGCAAACCACTCCAGGATCTTTGCCAAGACAACACCAAATGAGGTCACAAAGAGTTGGGTATGACTGAAATTACTGAACATTAATCAGTCCTCATACATAGTACCTAAACAAACTAATTGCGGAGATGAGAGAATTCGTGCATGAAGCCCATGTTACCGCTGTGGCTTTTCCAAAAGTAACACAGTATTTATGCGGGAGAATTACCGTCCCTCCAAGATTCCTGCCTCAGCAGTCAATGTGAAAGGTTTCAAACAATTGCTCTGCAGGCTCCCTCGACACTCCATGCTTGTGTTCACCATTATGGATGGGACTCTGAAACCCCGCCCCCCTCCCCCCCCCCAACACTGACTCTACCAAAAGCTGGCCCCACCATCTGGTTTTGATCTGCAGCGAATTAGCCAGTGATGGGAAGCAGAGTAAGATGAATGCCAGAAGGCCACTGCTTGCAAACCTCTGGCAGTCCTTGCTGGCAAAGATTTGTTACACCAAGATTTTCATGCCATCATGAAGCAAGGGCTAGCCCAAATCTCTTCCCAACAGATGAAATGCAGGGTATAGGTTGTTCAAAGCACTTTCCTATGTCTTCTGGCTCCATATGGGTGAGGCTGATTCTAAGAGAGGAGGAAATTCTCACAGAAATCTCAAGGATCTAAACACCTGTAGGGAAAACTGGGCTGTGGGAAAAAGGGGAGATTGGTTCTTTTTCCATGTTACTGATTTATAAGTATACTCTGCTTAACACTCCTTATCAGTTTAGGGGAAAACTTCAATTTTAAGGGAAATGACATTATAAGGGGAAGTAAATAAAACGGAGACAATGCTTTCAAAGAGCAAGGAACTGAAAGGACATTCTGATGGTAGTTGCTACTTCATGATGGGGTTTGATTATGAAGTATTAATACTGTTCTAGCAAAACTTTATACTAACTGCACAGCAATCTCAGTCAGATGATAGGCCCTTCTATTTCCACTGACTGCCACTAATCACAGGTGAAATCTCAGAATCATGGAATCCATCTAGTTCAAAGCAAAAACCCTAAAAGTCTATAACTGCTGGACTTTGAGAAGAGAAAAAGGGGCAGTAAGGAAGGTATTGTCAGAAAGGACATCACTCTTGGAGGCAGGGACCCCTGGGTTCAAATCTTGGTTCTAACACTAACAATAAGAATACAGCCACATAAAATCACCCAATATTCCTCATTGGTAAAATGTGGATGAGAATTCTTGCACTAAACAAGGTTGTTGTGGGGAAAATGCTTTTTTAACATTTAAGATTTATAGAAATGAGATATCATCATTGCCAACTAACTCACAAGGTTAATGTAGGGGAAAAATACATAAGCTCTATAGAATGTACTGCATCAGTCAACAAGCATTACTAAACACTATATGTCAGGTAATGTGATAAGTTGGTAATACAAAGAAAAGGGGGAAAAAAGTCCTGCCCTCAAGGAGCTTACATCCCAATGGGAGAGGCAATATGTCTATAACTCAGTCTAAACAAGAACCTGAGTAGAGGGAATAAAACCCTTGAGAAAACAGCAATAACAGCTTGGGAGACTGGGAAAGGTCTCCTAGAGAACATGGGGAGAGGCCTAGGATAGGCTGCATAGTACGCTTAACAGACAGATGGCCTGTAAGTTACAAAGTCTTGGATTTGAGTTTGACCTCTCCTATATATAGGCTGTTTGACTCTGGACAAGATCTTTACCTTCTTGGTACCCCCAGGAAGCTCTCAGGCTAGAAATTACAGAATAGTTGCCTGTCTACAACGAGAGAAGGAATCTTTAACTGGGAACTTGCTACACTGATGAAAAGAAAATCTGAAAGAATCTGAAAAAAAAGTGTTAGACAAATGTAAACTATTCTTACTTTTTTGAGGAAAACATTGGTTGATGGAGTAGGGAGAAGGGGAAGGGTCAGTTCCTTTTAACCTCAGAGAAACCAGCACACAAACTAGACAGATCAATCAAGGAAAGCATGGTGTAATGAAAAGATTAGCTTACATAGCTCAGAGACCTGAGTCCTGCCCTTAACTGTAACCATGACCTTGAACTAGTTCCTTTCCCTCTTTGAGCCTCAGTTGCACCCTATGTAAAATGAAAGGCTTAGATGAGATCATTTCCAAGGTCCCTTCCAATGCTGGCAGCCTCTACACATATTTCCTCAGTTTATCTCTTGTTACTTGCTAGTAAGGCATGTAGAAAAATGACATTTTTGTTATATCACTGAGGCTGTTGGGCTTTGAAGGGATTTATGTGACATTCTTCCTAGTACCCTGTTTGATTAACATACATCCTCTAGTAAAACATCAGACAAGAAAGTCCATGAGTCATCTGGGTGAAGGACAGGGCCCAGGCAAACTATGGCCTGCTCGTAGAGACCTGCTTTTCAAGGTGCCAGGGAGTTAACTAATCTTATTAGCCCAGTCAGTTAATGGATCATAATGAGGTGGCCTTGCTGATTTCACAGAGGTCTTCCAGAGACACAGTACCCAGCTGAAAGGACTGGCTAAATGACAGAAATAGCAGGCCCTGTGGCAATCCAAGGTGGGAGGAGGAAGATCAGGGGCAGGTCTTCTTCCATGACCACTCAAATCACATTCCACAGGCAGCTGCCTGATATGCCAACATAGTAGGTTAGCCCTGAAAAAGGATTTTGAAAAAGGCTACTTCTTAATGCACAAGAGATCATAGTCTGTAAGGGAGTTAAATTTAGGGTCAACACAGTGGAATAATAAATATAGGAATGAAAACAGAAAAGCCCTTTAAGGTTTATAAACTGTCGTAACTACCTTACTGTCTTTGAGACTCACCACATCGTTTGAGTTCTATTTCAGGGGGCTCATAAAATCAGAAAGCGAGAGCTGGAAGGGTCCTTCAAAGTCATCTACTCCAACCCCCTCAATTTCCAGAAGTGGAAACTGAGGCCCAGAGATGACAAATGCTTTGACCAAGGTCAAAGATTCATAGATTTAGAGCTGAAAGAGACTTTTGAGGTCATCTAGTCAAACAGTCTCATTTTACAGAGGAAGAAACTGAGGCTCGGAAAAGGAGACTTGCCCAAGGTCACAGAGGAAATAAGTAGCCAGGGTAGTACTTGAATCCAGAAGCTCTGATTCCAGATCTAGTCTTCTTTAGACTGTATCATGCTTGCCTCCCTTTTCCAGTGTTCCTTCTCCATAACAAACCTGCAAGGGTAAGTAATACAAAGATTATCTCCCCCATCTTATAGATGAGGAAACTGAGGCACAGGGCAATTGTGTTTCTTGCCAAGGTCACACAGCTAGTAAGTGGCAGAGCCAGGGTTCAAACCTAGGTCTTTCGATGCCAAATCTGGGGCACTTTCTAATGCACCAGTGGCACGAGGCCGAGTAGCAGCATGGGTGGGTTCGAGTCTCAGCTGCCTGACTTGCTTGCCCTGTAACCCTTTGAACTTCAAACTGGAAATAATAATCCTGGTACTGTCTTCCTCCAAGGATTACTGTAGGGGGAAAGCTTTGTAAACTGTAAACCTCCAGCCTCATAGCTCTGGAGAAATGTGATCTTTTTTTCTATTATTGGAAGGGGAGAAAGAATGAGACTCAATGGCCCTGAAGCCCAGGGAAAGCTTTGTAAGCTAGAACCTTAGGTGAGCCATGAAGGAAGAGGATTTGAAAAGCAGTGGCCAGAAGAATTTAAGAGAAAATAGAGGGGGTGGCTAGGTGGCGCACTGAATACAGCACCGGTCCTCAAGTCAGGAGCACCTGAGTTCAAATCCGGCCTCAGACACTTGACACACTTACTAGCGGTGTGACTTTAGGCAAGTCACTTAACTCCAATTGCCCTGCGAAAAGCAAAAAACAAAAAACAAACCAGAAAATAGATCCCCTCGATTTGGGGTGGGGAAACTGGAAGGAGCACAACAGGGTGAAAAGAATGGAAAATGTGGAGTCAAATGACCCAGATTTGAGGCCCAGCTCTGTTACTGGGCCTGGAAGAAAAGAAGGATTGCACCAGGGGGTGATTTTAGAGCTGGGGACCTCATGTGGAAGGAACTCAGGGGCCAGTAACACTGCTTTCTGAGCTGTCTCTGGGTAGGCACTGGAGCTCTGCTGCCCTCACATTTCAAACCTGAGTCCTAGTTTCCAAGGCAGTTCTACTACTTATTACCTGTGTGACCTTCAGCAAGAGATTTGCCCTCTCTGTGCCTCAGTTTCCTGATGTGTAAAATGAGGAGGTTGAACTAGATGGCCTCAGAATTCCCCTCCAGCCCTAATCTATGGTCCTATGATCCTATGACTTCGGTTAAGGCACTTCCTTTCTTGGGCTTCCATTGTTCTATCCATAAAATACGTGGGTTGGACTGGATGGCCTTGAAAGTCCCGGCCAGCTCTACAGTCCTATGGTCATTTGTATTAATTCTGTTCCTGAGTTCAGAAGGTGACATGGACAAATAGGGCAGTTTTGTTACTTGTCATGTTTGTAAAGTTTATAATTAAAAAAAATAAAAAGAAAACAGTTCCTGCTTCTGCTTATTTTGCATCAGTTCATGCAAATTTTCCCGAGTTCTTCTGAATCCTTCCAACAGCACGATGGTATTCCATTACCCTTTTAGAAAACATTTTGTTTACACCTTTGCTTAAGGCACTTTTCTTCTCTGGGCCTCAGTTTTTCACCATCTATAAAATGAGGGAGATTGGACAAGATGACCTCTTCAAGGTTCCTTCTAGCTTTAAAATTCTGCTCCAATGATGCCCTGGGAAGGGAAGGAATTCAACTTACCCAAGGGCTCAGAGCAGTAAGTACTGGCTGACTAGGATGTGAATTAGGGCCTGCTGACTTCCAGCTCAGTCTTCTTACCATTAGACCACACAATTTTGTAACTTATGGAGAGTTAGGACTAGAAGGGTAAAGTCAGAGGCTATCTGGAATTCCTATATATTTTGGTTAGTGGTATATGTTGTGTTGATTGGCAAACTTACTCTTGCACAGGCATACCACACATGTCCTGACTATAGGTTCTGGGAGCGCCTCTTGGGGAACTGACCAAGGTTGAAGCTCATTTCTCTTGTAGGGTGATTTATTGGGGAAAAAAAAAAGCCAAGCAATTGGAGACAGGCTGACATGGAATCAGAGACGTGCATCCGCAGTGTACCTTGGATGTCAGAGGAGGAAGCAGGACAGATCAAGGGACTGGTGGCAGGGGGCCAGGGGGCGATGTCTATTGAAGTCAAGAAAGTGCACCAGACCTCTCCCCAGTCCTCAATCTCTCAATCCCCCTCCAGGAACAATGGGACAGCCTGGCCAGATGACAGGCTTCAATTACTTTCCAAAGGGGCCCCAGGCCAAACAGGCTTTTTAATTTCCAGATGCTTTTTTAATTACAATAAAAGGCCACACTGTAACCTGGCTTTGAACGGATACCATTTTGTGTGTGTGTGTGTGTGTGTGTGTGTGTGTATTTTAACCACAAAAGCTGTACAATTTTATCCCTACTTTTTGCTGAGGAGCTGAAAAATGCATTGATAATAAAACACTAATGTTCCTCATGTTGCAGAAAGAGGCACAGAAAGGTGAAGCAATTTGGTGAAGGTAGCTTGCTGGAGAAAGAACTCTTTGTCCCTGCCTCATCTGCTAGAACAGAGTCCACCTTGGGGGCCTGATGCTTAATGGCAATGGGTGATAAGAGAACGTCAGGACAGATTTGGAAAGCCAGCTGGAGCTGAGAGCCGGGCCCATCTGGAGAGTCCAGACCCCCAAAATGAATGGGCCTGGTTGTCCTTATCAATGCTGGCCATCTAGCCAGGGGGAATGTCACACTGCTGCTGAACCTTCAGCTTCATCTTTGCCTGCGGTGGCAGTGGTGGCATAAACACAATTGGAGACCAGCAGAAAGGTATAATGTGCCTTCCTATCTGGTCCAGGATTCATGGAGCTCTCTTTTGGTCCATGAATGGACAAGCAAATGATTCTCAGTCTATGATAAGTCAGTCTTTCTCAGGTAGCACAAGTGAGCCAGCCACAAAGACTGGGAGGGAGGGTCTTGACCCACGAGATGTGTCAGAGATTGTGGGATTTTACTCAGCTAAATAGGTCCCAGGATCACTGTAGCTAGAAGAAACCTTAGAGGCCCTATTAACCCACTCCCACATTTTATAGATGAAAAAAAAACATTGACCCAGAGAGGGTCAAAGATCTGGAGCTGGAAGAGACTTCAGAAGCCAGCTTTAGCAATGCCTTCATTTTACAGGTAAGGAAACTGAGGCCCAAGGAGGTGACCGACCCAAGGTCACACAGATGGTAGGGTTCAGAGGCAAGATTTGAACCCAAGTCCTCTGATACCAGAACCAATAAGTGTCATTTCCATTGCACCAAGCTGCCTCTTTATCAATATATCAATATGCATTTAAGTAACTACGATGCACTAAGCCCTGTGCTGGGTGCTGGGGATAGAAATACAAAGAATGGAATAATTCTTAATTTCTAATGGATTTAAATATATACAGCATGAATACAAAGCAGCTAGATGGCACAGTGGATAGAGCAGTGGGCCTGGAGTCAGGAAGACTCATCTTCATGAGCTCAAATCCAGCCTCAGACATTTATTAGCTGTGTGACCCTGGGCAAGTCACTTCACCCTGTTTGCCTCAGTTTCCTCATTTTTAAAATGAGCTGGAGAAGGAAATTGCAAATCACTCCAGTATCTCTGCCAAGAAAATCCCAAATGGAGACAATGCAGAGTCAAACAGATGTAAAAGATGACTGAACAATAATAGCACAAGGGCAGGGTAGGTTTTTTGCTTTACCTTTGTATCTCTAGTACCTTGCACATAACAAGCCCATAATAAATGCTCGTTGGATTGGATGGCGTTAGGTAAGGGATTATCATCCTCATTTGACAGATGAGGTAAATGAACTCTGGACAAATTAAGTATAATCCATAGTTATTATTGGCAAGAAGGGGGAACATACTGAACAAAAATGGAGATTACATAGCCCAGTAGTGTCACACTCCAATAGAAACGGATCCCTTGGGGCAACTAGATGGTGCAGTAAATATTGCACCAGCCCTGGAGTCAGGAGGACCTGAATTCAAATCCGGCCTCAGACACTTAATACTTACTAGCCGTGTGACCTTGGGCAAGTCTCTTAACCCCAATTGCCCTGCCTTCCCCCCTCCAAAAACATGAAAGAAAGAAAGAAAGAAAGAAAGAAAGAAAGAAAGAAAAAAGAAAGAAGGAAAGAAAGAAAGAAAAAAGAATGAAGGAAAGAAAGAAAGGAAGGAAGGAAGGAAGGAAGGAAGGAAGAAAGGGATCCCTGTAAGCAGCATATTAACTTAGAAGATCACAAATTAACATTGTCCATATTGTACTGTATTTTTATTTATTGTGTTCAACATTTCCCAATTATATTTTTGCCTGGTTTGGCATGCTCTTTCAGGCTGAAATCTGTTGAGTTTGATACCTTTGATCCAGTCTAGTCCCTTTATCATATAGATGGGAAAACCCCTGACCTAGAATATTATTGCAAAAGCCTCCTCATTGGTCTCCCTGCCTCAAATCTTTCTCCTTCCAATCCATCCTCCATTCAGCTGTCAAAGTGATTTTCCGAAAGTTCCAGTCTGACCATGTCACCTCCCTGCTCAATAAACTCTGGTAGCTCCCTATCACCTCTAGAATCAGATATAAACTGTTGAAAATTTCAGGTTCGTCACTACCTTTCCAATCTTCTAGACTTTATTCATCATCTCCCATTATCTTGAAGTAGATGATTCTTAGATACTCTTATTCAGACTTACCTCTCTCCCAAGCTATGGTCTTGTATCTCCAGCCATTTATTGAACATTTCAAACTGGATGTCCCAGAGACAACTGAAACTCAACATATCACAAACTGATCCCATTACTGTTTTCTCCCAAACCCTGCTTCCTTAGGAACTTCCCTATTATTGTCAAGGGTACTACCATCCTCCTCAGCTTGAAACCTGGGTGTCCTCTATTACTGCTGACTCTCTCTAAACTCCATCTCCATCTATTGTCAAGTTTTATTGATTTGACCTTCATAATTCAAGCCCTTGTCTCCTCTAACACTGCTATCCACCTAGTGCAGGCCCTCATCACCTCCAGCCTAGACCATTGCCAAACCTTCTCAATGATCTCCCTGCCTCAAGCCTTTCCCTACTCTGATCTATCCTTCATTTAACTATCTTAGGAGGTGAGCTTCCTAAAACACAAGTCTGACCATGTCATTTCTCTACTCAATAAACTCCCGGGTCTCCCAATTGTCTCTAGGATCAAATATAAAATCTTCTGTTTGGCATTCAAAGTCCTTCAAAACTGGACCCCCTCCTAGCTTTTCAGTCTTCTTATATCTTATCTCCACACATTCTGTGATTCAGTGACACTGGCTTCCTTGCAGGTCTTCTCAGCTCCTTCCATTTACATTGGCTGTCCTTCAAGCCTGGAATGATCTCCTTCCTCATCTCTGTCTCCTACCTTCCCTGGCTTCCTCCAGGGTGGAATCAAAATCCAACTTTTTACAAGAAGCTTTTTCTGGTCCCACTGAATGCCAGTGCCTTCTCTCAGAGATTACCTCCAATTCACCCTAGGTGCACCTTGTGTGTGCATCAATGTCTGTATGGTGTAGCTCCCATTAGATGGAGAACTCCTTGAGGCAATGACTGTTTTGGCCTTTCTTTGGATCCCTAGAGTTGGTCTGCACAACATATGGGACACAGCAGGCACTCACCAAATGCTTGTAGCTCTGACTCCCTTCTACAGTCTCAAGTCCAGCTACACTGGGCTGTTCACTCTCACTCACAACACTTCCATTTCCATGTCTCTAACTGAGAACTGGAATGTTCTGCCTCCTCACCCCCACCCCCACCTCCTGACTTCACTGTCTTCCTTCAAGACTCAGCTCAAATCTGACCCCAGACCTTCTCCTCCAAAATGTATGTATGTAACTTGTGTTCTTCTCTGTATGTAACTTGTGTATGACATGACTATTTATGTACGTATTGTCTCACTTGTTAGAATGTGAGCTCCTTGAGGGCAGGAACCATTTTTTTTGCCCTTTTCTGTACCCCCAGCTCTTAGAAGGTGCTTAATAAATGTCTGTTGACTGATTGATTGCAAAAATCTGACTCTCAGTCAATTCCTAACACTCCGTGCCTAGAAAAACTTTTCCTTGTGATTAGTTGACTAGAGCTATGGACAAGGAGAGAGGACAGGAAGTCAGCATTGTGCCTGACACAAAGTAAATGCTTTTTAACTGACAATTTTGATCAGTCCCTAGATAGATGACTTTTGAACCTTTTTTTGGTGTGTGTGTGTGTGTATGTCTGGGTGTGTGCATGTCTGTGTGTGTGTGTGTGTGTATGTACTCATGATGCATGCATGCATGCGGGGGAGGAGGTAAGGAGCTTCACAAGTTCATATTATCAAGTTAGAACTGAAAAGTACCTCATAGGACATCTACTTCAACATTTCTCCCCTTTTTTTATAGTTAGGCAAACTGAGGCCTAGAAAGGGAAAGTGAACTACCCAAGGTACTACTAATAGACAATGGATGTCAATTCAATAATGATTGTTTTCAGAACCCAAGTGTTGTGGCCTAGGGGTCCTGGAAACCCCAAAGTTCAAGGGTAAAAGGTGTGGGTCTGCCTTGAAAGAATTCGACTCAAGCCTTCTTTCAGTCAGAGACAAGGTTGATTAGAACACCATGGGGGTGGGCAAGTGAGTCTGCATTATCAGCTAGATTTTAAGAATCTGAGCAATTTAATTGGGAGCAAGATGGACCTTTTATACAGAAATAATGTGGGAAGACTAGGCTGTAATCTAGAAGTGGTCAATATCCTGGGGTGATCTGGAGGTGACAGACAATGAAAGGCTGGGCTGGGTCAGGGGTAAGAAAGAATGAAGGGTTGGGCGGGGCTGCGGGGGGCCCACAATGAAAAGATAGTTGAAAGGATTATTGATTGGGATGGAAGCTGCCCCCCAAGAAAACTGCCTCATGCGAAAACATTAATATATCTTCAAAACCATGAAACCTCAAAGGTGGAAAGGTACCTTTAAGCAGATCATACTTACTCTCCAGCCTTCAGTCATCTTAATTGATATCACCCTTTTACTCTTTCCCAGATTATCATGTATACATTTATCTGTTTGATGGTTGTGTCCCCAGTAGAATGTAAACTCCCAGTGTCCCTTAACTCCTTCACAGGGCCTAGTGCAAAGTAGGTGCTTGACAAATGCTTGTTGTATTGGATCAGATCAGGTAAGGAATCAGGATTCAAAACCAGCTCTGACTCCAGTCCAATAGTATTTTGACTCCATTGAAATGTTTCTCACTTCCCTCTGTGCCAGTTCCCATCCTTTCTTGAAAGGTGCTACAGGGAGATTGGGCTCTATTTTGAACTGCAAAGGAGCATGCTGAACAAAGAGCCAGGAAGAGGATGGACATGAAACTCCAGAAGGAAATCATTTTTCTGCCTCCTTAAAAGCCGTGAATAGTTTCTTCCCCAACTTTGACATTAGTCAACCAACCCAGTGCTTTCTCTGTTGGTTTTCTCCAATACCAAATAACCCAATGTGCAGAGACCACAAAAATTTGTAGGTCACAGCCCGTGGGATCTGGGTTGTAGGATCAACACTGTAGGCCACTAAATTTATTTTGACTCAGGCTCGTCCCACTTTGGATTTTCTTTCTTTTAGTAGTCTGGAGGAGCTATTCTTGTTTCCAAACTCAGAAAGAACGAGAATTGCTCTCCTTTAAAAAAAAACAAACAGCTCTTCTCGAGAATGGCCACTTGGGTGGTGACTCTGGGCTAGTGCTTTAGGGACTAGTCTAGGTTGTTTCCTTTCACATTCTAAGGTCCCAGATCAAGCTTCCCTAAGAGGTTTGAGGTATGAACTAGAAGGGGAAAAAAAATGAGGTTGAACATCTAATGCCTAGAACATTTTTTCCATAATGTGCATCCTCATGGTCAGAATTTCTTGAGAGGATCCATCAAGTCATGTCCCTCTGGGCAATCCTAGTGTCTTCCCATACTCATTAACCTTGTGAAATGTCACAAGGGGGCCATATCTTACATGGTTCCCAAGCAGGCTTTTAGCCCAAGGTTGTGGTGTCCAGTGAGAGGAACTTGTGCTCCATCTCCATAGAATATTATTGTACTCATGACAAACAGATGTGCAGTTCAAAAGAGCAAGGGGGTAATAGCCTTTAGGATTATCCAGCTGTTGGAAAATTGCCCTTTCATCTCCAGGAAAGATAGGGGCCGTGTGAACATCGTTCACAATGCTACCCAGCCCAACTGGGATTAGAGGTACATTTGTCCTCATTAAGTTCACAGAAGAGGGAGGGGGAATGAGGAACAGGAGTTAGTTAAAGGCATTCCACTCAGGCCACTGAGTGTGAGTGAGGTTGCATGGCATCTTACTTCTGAACCACGGAGCACCAGGGCATTAGGAAAGTTCTGTACCTTCCTGCCAGAGCTGGGGCTCAAAGTGTGTTGCTGTCCAAACTTTCCACAAATCATCCAAAAGGCTGGCACTGTCCATCAATAAACACTGTCTCTTAGAGAACAGGAAGCTAGAAAACAGCCTTCCTTTGTAGGGTAGGTCCTGAAGGAACCAGGGATAGTCAATTTTCCTCTCCCCTTATTACTCTCTTGGGATTTTGGGGTTCTAGAAGCATTTCCATTTGTAAAATATACTTTTTTTAAGGCCATGAAGAAACTTTTTGAGTGATTTGGAAGGAAAATAGAATTAGAGTTCAACAGCCAAAACAGACCTATGATATCAATCCCTTCATTTTTCAGAGGAAGAAACTGAGGCCTAGAGAAGGGATGAGACTTGCCCAAAGAATAAACAGCAAAGTCATTATCCTATCTCACATGCTGATTTTGTTTTCTTCTTGAAATATTACTCAATTCTTCCACTTTCTCTTTATTCATCTCCTCCTCCTAGAGTTTCTTTCTCCTCCTCTTTCTTCCCCTTCTCTTTCCTCCTCTTCCTCTTCCTTTTTTATATGCCCTTGTCCTTTCTTCTCTTCCGATCCCTTCTACTTCTCTTCCTCTTCATTTTTTCCCCTCCTCCTTTTCTTTCTCCTCCTCTCCTTTTTCTCATCCTTCTTGTCCTCTTCCTCTGTCCTCTTTCTTCTTTCCCCTTCACTTCTTTCTTTTCTCCTCTTCTTTCTCTTCCTCCTTATCTTCTTCCTCTTCATCTTTCTTTCTTTTCCTTCTACCCCTTCTACTTTTCTTCTTCATTGTCCTCTTTCTTCTCCTCCTCTTTCTCTTCTTCTCTCTCCTCTTTAATTCTCTTCCTCCTTGTCCTTTCTTCTCCTCCTCCTAATCCTTCTTCTCCTCTTTCTCATCCTTCTTGTCCTCTTCCTCTTAATCCTCAGTCTTCTCCTTCCTCTTCTATTTTTCTTTCTCTTCATCTGTCTCTTCTTTCTCCTCTCTTTACTTATACTTCTTTCTTTTCACCTCCTTCTTCATCCTTTTTCTTCTCTTTCCCCTTCTGTTACCATACTTCTCTTTCTCCTCATCCTTCCCCTTCCTAATTCTCTCCCTTCTGGTCCTCTTTCTTCTCCTTCCCTTTCTACTTCTTTATTTTCTCTCTTGTCCTCTTTCTCATACATCTCGCCCCCTTCCTCTTCATTCTTCTTTCTTCTCTTCCTATACCTTTTACTTCTCTTCCTCCTCATCCTTTTCCTTCTTTTTCTTTCTACTTCTTTCTTTTCTCCTCCTCCTCGCCTTCTTTTCATAATTCTCTTTCTTCTCCTCCTTCCCATTCTTAATTCTCTTCCCCCTTATCATCCTCTGTCTCCTCCTCCTTCCTTTTAGAGTTATTAATTGTTCTTCCTCTTTCTCTTCCTCTTTTTCTCATCTTTTTTTGCCTCTTCATCATTCTTTCTTTGCTTTCTCCTATTCTTCCTCTTCATCCTTCTTTCATTCCACTCTCCTGCTTTTCTTCCTTCTCTTTCTTCTCCTTGCTTTATCAATCTCTTTCTCTTTTTTTCACTGTCCTCCTCATTTTCTTCTGTCTCATCATTCCTTTTCTCCTCTTTCTCCTCCTCCTCCTTTTTCTAAATAAACAGGACTGCAAAATCTCAACCAGTATAATTTCAGCAAGTTCCCAAGTCTGGGTTGTTTCTCTCTCTCACCTTTCATGCTGTCAACACCAAAAATGTGCCTCTCCAAAAGGGCAATTTCAACTTAAACAGACACAGTAGGAGAAAATCCATCTTCTCGTGACTCACAGAAATAATGGAGCCTCCGTGTCTCCCACAGTAGGTCACCAAGATTGCCTCATAACTAGGGTGAAGGAGCCTCAAAAAAAGAGGAATTTGTGGGGCTTCCAGCAGTCCTTTGTATAAATGATGATAAATCATAGTGTAGCTGCCCTACCACCACACCCTCATGAAAAATACTAGCCTTTCAGCTCTTTTCAGTTGGCATCCAACTTACCAAAGGAAACAGTAAAGTGAAACAGCCTTTTGTAAAACAAATAACCACCTCTTATATTGGTCTTTCCTCAAAGTTCAGGTGTTTTCATATTTGTAGGCTTCTTCTTAAAGTAAAAAAAACCCTTGCATAGCAGACTGATTATGAATTGAGAAAAAATTTTCTCTTGCCCTTCACTGGAATCACAAAATTCCACAGGTTGAAGTATTATTAAAGAATTTTTTTTTCAATGTGTGGAAAGAGACCTAGACTAAGATGTCAAGAAACCTTTGGTTCAAGTCTAAACTTTACCACCTCCCACCAACCATATAACTTGGGACAAGTCACCTTTGTTGTCAGAGACTCAGTTTCCTCAACAGTAAAATGAAGAGGTAAGACAGTGAATGAGCAATCATTAACAAGCAGAAGGGGAAGAAAAAGAGAAAGATGTTTCTAGGCAAACCAAGAAAACCATGGTCCCTGCCATGAAGAAGTTCACATTCTAATGGGGGAGACAATGTACAAACAATTATGAATGTACAAGATCTAGAGAGTGTAAGTGGGAGATTACTGAAGCAGGAAGGTATTCACAGATGAATGATGAGGTCAGAAATCAGCTTACAGAGGGTTTAGACAAGTGAAAGGATAGGCACTGATTATAGATAGCTTTCTTGAGGGTTTAAGCCTCAAAAAGGAGGAGAGATATAAGATGGTAGCAATGGGGATGGTAGGGACAAGATGAGGGTTTTTTTAAGAGTGATTGAAGGGTAAGTATGTGAGTAGGCAGCAGGGAAGCAGACAGTAGTAGATAGGGAGAAAATGAAGCTCAATGAGAGTGGAGATGATAGAGAGGGCAATCTGCTAGAGAAGACAGGATGGAATGGATCAAGGATCCATGTAGAGGGGTTTTGCCTTGGCAAGGAGAAGAGCCACTTGTTTATATGAGACTACAAGGAAGGAGGAAATAGTAGGGGAAGACATCTGAGTGACATGAAAAGAAGGGGAAGAGAGGGAGCATTTGTCAAATGGTCTCAATTATAAGTAAGATAATGAGGCAAAGTCCTCAGCTGGGAAAGTGGAAGGAAAGGATTCCATGGAAGGCCTTGGAAAGGATGAAAAAGTTTTTGGAATTGTCTATGTAGCAAATAAGATAGTTAATTGATTCAAGAGAGGCAAAAAGATTGCTTTGCTCCATTAATGCCCTGTTAGAATTACATAACATGAATTTGTAGAGGACCCAGTCAGCAGGATTTCCTTATTTTCTCCAGCTTTAATCAGCAAATTAGGAATGAAGGTAGGAATAATCCAAGGTCAGATTTGACAAAATGAAATCAACAATATGACAATGATACAAAAGACTCTAGTGTAGAGTTGAACTCATTCACCATTAGGTCAAGAGAAGAAACTGTATTTCAGTGCAGGGGTGATGGCCTCAGAAGAACTGAGAAGTGGAAGTACTTGTAGGTCATGGTGAGAACAAGGATCAGGATTAGGAGTCATGGGGCTGAAGGAAAGATTATGAACAAAAAAAGGAATTTCAGGGTTGATGAATAAATCTGAAAGTGGAACGCTTCCAGGTGATGGCAAGATCAAGGGTAAGGCCATCTGTGTATAGATGAGGTAGAGCGAAGAAGTAGACCATGAGAAAAGAGGAGCCTGAGAAACTGGGAAGTATCAAGCTACTGAAAGAGTATGTTTAAGTCCCCTGGTATGGCAGCAGGAACTGAAGTGGAGAGAAAACACTGGGAGGGAGGGCAGTGACTTCATTGAAGAAGGAAGGAGTTTCTTGGGTGTCAGTAGTTAATAGCTACCAGAATCAATTAAATAACAAATTTGGATTGAATGAACCTCGAAAGAGATGGGGTTACTGAATAGGGGCAATAAAGGAAGACTCTGGGAGCGGCAACAGGGAACAAGCAGTTTTCTGGGATGCTCATTAAGACCAGGGAGTTGGGGGGTATGAGTGAAAGGGTAGCCAGTGTTAGAAAGGGTGGCCAGGTATGCCATGGGGACAGGAGAGAGCTAGATCGCGATCAGAACCAGAAGACAGAGGAAGGAGAAAAGGAAAAGTTTTAGGAAGAAAACAAGTTTGTGACTGGGGAGTAGTCATCCAGAAAACAAAGTGATCAAGGAAGTCTATGAGCTGTCCCTTCCAGCTCTGATGTTCCATTATGCTCCAGCCCCCAAAATGCTATGTGGTAGAGAAGGAAGAGTACTGGAGTAGGATGCAAAAGAACAGAGTTCTTCGGATAACTAGCTATATGACCTTGAGAAAGGCATTTCCCCTAAGCCTTATAAAGGGGGGGTTAGATGACATCTGGGGCCCCAGAGAGAACTGGAAACCACTCTATGACTTACTCTGCTAGAAAGATCTCTATTTAAAACCATTAATGAGGATCATTGAGTAATAAAAACTCTCCCGATAAGTACAATGATACATTTTAACTGAGAATTAACTGCTGAGAGTTTTAGAAGCCACCAAACAGGTAGCCCATAGTAGGACGATGATCACCCCTAGGCAACACCACTGCCCCACACAATTAAGGGAACGAGGTCAGACAGTCACTAAGTTGAAGCAGGGCTAGAAGAGGATCCAAACCTAACAAACCTTCCATGGGGTAAGCCAACCCCAAGGGTGATTGGTAACTTTTAATTACGTGACTTGACCATTTGGTGCTAGGGTCTCATGACCTCTAACAAAGCCACAGCCAAGAGAATAGCAAAAGGTTCATGTGCTCTCAAAGATACCACCATCACCAACACTGTGATAGACATACTAACTAACCCTTTGGTAGATTCTATGCTTAACACCTTGGGAAGATTATAGCACAGCCCAACGAAAAAGACTTTGCCAACCAAGCCACAGCACAAGGAAACACGGACAAAAAAGGAACATCACCCAGTTAACCCAACTCCCCAGAACCATGTGACTCTGCCTCAATAAGATTCACATACTCAGCACTTCAGCTACATTAAAAGGGCCACTTTAGGCAATACTATCCCCAGGGCCTGAACACTCCCAGCTTTCCTACACTGCTTGGAGTTAGTCTCAGAGTGGGAGAGAACTTGATACCTTCATTAGGATCACTGGCATCTGTTCCAGTCTTCCTACTCTCAAAACTCAATAATCTTGCCTCCTGGGCAACATCAGGGAAGGGAGGTCAGTTTGAAGATGCCAGGTGTAGGTCCTCTAAGAAAGAAGACTTTTTTCTGGACAAGGCTGTATCCTAGTATGGGATACAGAGGGCAACTGCTTGTTTAGATGATCTAGTAAGTCTTTTGCTTATGCTGTGATGTTTTTTGCTCTATGGTAGGCCAGAAAGAACAAAGAATAACTTCATGTCCTGTGGAAGTAATGTGGACTCTCCTCGTATGGCCAGACCTTGGCTATAGGTCTAGGTGTACTCTTCTGTGGGATGCAAAGACCAGCAAATTTAGTAGTACTTCAAGGGTAAGGCAAACTGCAGGCAAACAGGCAAACCTTCCCCCATCTTAGCCCCAACTTCCCTTTTCTCCCCTCCCAATCCCTGCAGCTCAACATTCTTGAGGGTTGAGTTCACCAGGCCTGAGAGAGAAGCTGGCTTCCTGACTGTTAATTATTGCTGAAAGTTGCATGCTATGGAGTCTGCAAACATTTTGTGCAAATACTGTCCCAGTTCTTGCCAAGTTATCTGGTTCAGAAGCTCAGGCCTTGGAGTGGCAAGGAGGCATTCCTCAGCCATGATGTTAGCTGGTGCCCCAGTACATACTAGAGTTCTCCACTGTAAGAGAAGCAGAGTATAGCTAAATCAAGTAATGTTAACAAGTCTCAATTTCTTCAAAAGTCTCTTCAAGCCTCAATTTCCTTGTTTTTTGGAGTTTTTTTTTTTTGCTTTTTGGAGGGTGGAAGGTAGGCAATTGCGGTTAAGTGACTTGCCCAAGGTCACACAGCTAGTTTTGTGTCAAGTGTCTGAGGCCAAATTTGAACTCAGGTCCTCCTGACTCCAGGGCTGGTGCTCTATTCACTGCTCTACCTAGCCACCCCTCTATTTCCTTTTCTGTAAAAATAAGTTGATTAGACTAAATGATCTCTAAGATTCCTTCATCTAAAAGTCTACATTTCAAAGTTTCCATCAACTAACTAGAAGACTTTGGGCAAGTCCCTTCCTGTCCCTTCCCTTTGCTGACCCTCAGTTTTCTCCACTATAAAATAAAAGTTTTAGACTAATGATACCTCCCAACTCTAGACCCACTGAAGCATGAGTCAGGGCTATTTCCCAAGGTGAGACAAGAAGAAAAGCAGTGTCATGGGTGGGAGGTGTTTTCTGAAGTACTATTCAAGTGAAAGTGGGAGGTGCCAAAAGCTAATGTTCCTTCTCTCCTGTTGCCGCTCAAACAAAGTTGGCTTGAAGCGACTTCCAGAGACAAACATGTTTGTTTCAGAAAAAAAAAATGTGTATCTCTGGAGAGAACCAAGTAACAAATGGAGTAAGTCAGAATTTGCAGGCCCAGCTTCAAGACTACAGAACTTCCTAAAGATTGGTACAACCTTCTCCAGATCAGCTACTAGTAAAGATATGCCCAACTTCCCATATATGCCATGTGATTTAAAGGGCAAAGATCATGTCAACATGGTATAATGGAAAGGGAAACAGAACATAGGGATTCACATTCCTAATCTGCCACTTCCAGCGTAGGTCCAGCTCATGTCGTTTCTTTCAGCTTTAGCATCCTCATGAGAATACTGAAGGAGGGGGTAGGTAGAATACTCTAAGGTTTCTTCTAAACCTGAAAAGCCAAAGATCACATGCCTGAAACTCTACCATTAGCAATTTTGGTAAAGCAATCTCTTTTCTGCCTCCTCTTCCAAAATTCAACTCTTGCCCCTTGGGAGAGAATAAATCAGAATCGCCAAGCTGAAATGATCTTCAAGAGCCAACTAGTCCAACTTGTATGGGAATAAGAATTTTTTCCACATGACATCCAAAAAGTGGTCATCCAACTTCGATTTCAACATCTCTGGAAGGGGACAACCCACTACCTCCCAGGCAACTGAATTCACTTTGGCACATCTCCGTTAGGCAGTACGGTGGCACAGTGTACACAAAACTGGGCCTGAAGTCAGGAAGACCTGCAATCGAATTCAGCCTCAGATATTACTAGCTGTGTGACCCTGAGCATGCCAACCTGTTTGCCTCAGTTTCCTCAGCTGTAAAATAGAGATCATAACAGCACCTGCCTCCCAGGGTTGCTGGGAGGATTAGATGAGATAATATTTGTAAAGTGCTTGGGCACACTGTCTGGCACAGAGTAAGTGCTATCTAAGTGTTAGTTATTGTTACTATTAATAATTGTTTCCTCACACGGAACCTAAATCTCTTTGCAAATTCTACCTATCGCTCCTAGTGCTCTCAGACCAAGTCAAATCCCTTTTCCATGGGTTAACCCTTCAAGTCCTTGAAGACAACTAACCTGTTCCTCCTAACTCATCTCCAGCCAAACGGACCCCAGTTCCTTCAGCTGATCCTGATATGGCATGATCTTGAGGCCCTCCACCAGTCTCACTGCCTTCCTCACATAACTCTTCAATTTAGTAATGTCTTTCCTAAATCATGGTGCCAAAATAAACAAAGTAGCTCAAGTAGGGGTTGATTACTAGTAGATAGGAGAGCAGACAGGACTACCACTTCCCTAGTCTGGGCCCACTATCTATTTCTCTCTTAAGAGAGCCCAGGACTAGGTTAGCTATATGAACTGCTGGGTCACTCTGCTGACTCACAAGGAGCTAACAGTCAACTCAGATAGCAAGATCGTTTTCCAAATGAACTTTCGTCTAGCTATGGAGATACAAAGACAAAAATGAAACCATTTCTGGCCTCACAGAGCTCACATTCTATTGCACAGAAACAACAAATGCAAAATATAAAAAAGTAATTTCCAGGGGTGGGATATTAACAGCTAAAAGGAGGAAGGGAGGAAAAAGGTCTCAGGCAGGGGGTGGTACGACTCAGTCTGGAAAGGAGCTAATGATCTGAAGAGGTTGTGGGTGCCCTTGACAGAAACAGAGATGTTGAGAAGAGGGGTAAGTTTGGGGGAAAATGGTAGACAAATAGAGTGACTGGAAAATATATTGGGGATAATCATCTCCGACCTAGAACAGGACTAGACTTGATGCTCTTACTGATTCTTCACAGCAAGAGTTCTTAAGCTGGGGTCCATGAACTTTTTAAGTATTTTGATAATTACATTTCCATATAATTGGTTTCTTTTGTAATCCTATGTATATGATTTAATGCATTTACAAAGATTCTTCTGAGAAAAGGTCCACCCATAGGATTAAACCAGACTGTCAAAGAGACCCAGGGCATACAAGCAAGGTTAAGAACCCCTACTTTGGAGGATCATCAATTTGGAACTGGAAGAGACTTTACAAGTCATCTAGTCCAACCCCAACACTTTACTGATGAAGACATGTGCCTAGAGAGGTCAAAGGCTTTACCCAAGCTCATCACCATTAGGCAGTATGGTGGCACAGTGTACACAAAACCGGGCCTGAAGTCAGGTAGACCTGCGGCTGAATTCAGCCTCAAACTTAGGTCCTCCACCTCCAGATGCAGGGGGCTTTCCATTACACCATGCCATCTTCCCAAAAACCCCTCTTTTCTCCTGAGTAGCCTCCCTGAGGTTTAGGGTGTGGTAGAAGAAAAGGTGGACTGTGCTACACCACTTGGAAAGGTTGTATTTCAACGAAAACACAAAACCAACCAATTCCTGGCCCTTCACACAGACCCAGGAATTCTGAATTGAATATAAGTGACCACCCATCCAGGGAGGCGCCAGAGGAAACCAGGGGTGGGAGAGCCAAGTGGTTTGGGAGCCACTGCATTTTTCATTGGCAAAGGGAAAAAGAATGGTCAAAGGAAGAGTGCCGAAAATAGTCCCCAAGTTAGTGGTTCACGCACACAGGCCTTCCCAACCCCACTCCACCCCATTGACTAAGAGCCACAGCCCAGGGAAACAGTGGTCACAGAAATTAGCTTTAAACAAATATTGCAGCAAATAAATCATGTGTAAAAGTTTTTTTCTTTTCAGAACCAATCAGTATTTCCCTGGAAAGTTAGCCATGGAGTTTATTCCCCCATTCCAAGGGGGCCCACAGCAATTGAGCTCAGGAAATGGCCTCAGTTGGAGGCCACCTCTCCCTTTGCTTCGGTACCTGATCAAAGGTTAACCTTTAGAGACTGCCCAGCCCTTGAATCATGCCCCTGCAGTGCATGTTGTCTAGCCTGCAAAGGTTTCCACTGTGGGCCCCTTTTCTGATTACAAGAGCACAGATTTAGAGCTATAAGGTATATCAGGGGCCATATTGTCTAACACATTCAGTTTACATTTGGGGAAACTGAGGTCCATGTGACTTGCCCAAGGTCCCATAGCAAGGGTCAGAGGCTGTATTTGAACCCAAGTCCTCTGATTCCAGAGCCAATGCTCTTTTCAATGTGCTTTGTTGGTTTTAATGATTGCAGTAAAACAGTGGGCAGATGTCACTCAGGAACTGTGAACCATGGTCCCTTCACTGGGCCATCACTGTTAATCCAGAGCTCACCATCTTTTAAATGAGGGGTTCTTAACCTCTACTGTGTCATGGACGCCTTTGGCAATCTGAGCCAAATACATATACTACCACGGTTTGTTGCCTACATTAATAACAGAAGAAAATTTCAGCTGGAGGATAGTGAAAAGAAAGATGGATTTTTTTTCCCATCCAAATTTGCAAACCCACCTGCCATAAATGGCGCTGAGATGAATTTCTCAATGTGTATTACATTAGTCAACAACGAAAGCAGCATGCCAAGTCTTTGTCCATTCACACAGCCTCAGTAAGGAACACCAGACAAAGGGGAATGAGACCTAGTTTCTAGTCCTGGCTTTGCCACCAGCTTGCTGTGTGACCAAGGCCAAGTCATTTGTCTTCTCTGGGCCTTAGTGTCCTCCTCTGGAAAAGGATGGAGGGGTTTACTGGATAACACATAAGACCCCTTCTATCTCTAATCGTCTATGAATCTAAAAACTGGGGAAGGCAGATTGAGGTTGATTTTTAGAAAAATTAATCAATTGGGACTCAGAAAACTTGGCTTCTACTACTGGTTCTGCTATTCATCACCTTTGTTAGCTTGGGTCAGTTTTTCTCTGAATCTGAGAACCCAGATGTCTAAGGTCTAGGTGACGTCTGAAGTTCCTTCTAGCTGGGGCATTCTACAGGGAATAGGAAAAAGAGCACTGGACATGAAATCAGCAGACATTGGTGGAAGGTCCAGCTCTGATATTTATTAGATAGATATGGGGCTTTGGAAAAGTCCCTCCTCCCCTCTGAGCCTCCATTTCCCCATGTGTAAGAAGAAAGGGGGGTGTGTGTGGCCTGGATGGTATCGAAATTCCCTTCTATGGCTAACATTTCATGTTGCTGGGCTTGCCCTGAACTTTATCTCTTCTGTGGGAAGAACCTCACTGTGCATTCCCTCAGTCCTCGTTGTTTACATTATTAAAAAGCTGATTCAAGAGCAATTGGAAAAAGAGAGCTAACTATGACAGCTCTCCTCCAAGAAGTGTGGTAAGACAGAGGGTCAGACAAGCAAGGGGCCAGGACAGCAAATGCAGCTGAAAACAACAAGCATGCCAGCCTTCCAAGGCAAAGGGGAGATGATTAACTCACAGTCCATAGGATATGGGCTTGAAGGTGTTTCACATTAGGAGGTTAAACTACTTGGGAGCAATATGGCAGCATGGCAAGAATCCTGGATTGGGGGTGAGGGAACCTGGCTTTGGACTGTGGGTCTGTCTCCTATTTGCTGTGGAATCTTGGAAAATTCCCATCCCCTCTGTGAGCCTTAGATTCCTTGATATTTTTTTACTCAATAGATCTATATATCCTTGATATACTGATTCAACAGTGTGACTAATGAACTTGTTGACATAAAAATAGGATTAAGAGCTAGAATAGATCTTACAAATCATTAAGTACAACTTCTTCATTTTATAGATAAGAAAACAGGATCAGAGAGGGGAAGGGCCATGTCTCAGTGCACACAGGGAGTTAGTGGTGGGGCTGGGAATCACTGACTCCAAATTCAGTGCTCTTGGGGCAGCTAAGCTGGCAAAGTAGATAGAGATCTGGCACTGGAGTAAGTGGCCTCAGTGGCTCCAGCCTCTGACACTTACTAGCTGTGAGACCCTGGGCAAGTCACTTAACCCTGATTGCCTCAAAAAAAAAGAAAATAAATTCAGAGCTCTCTCCATTGATTGTGAGGCCTCCCTCCCCACCACCGCCATTCTGGATTCTTGTATCATTAAGAACATGTCTCCACAAGGGCTGATTAGAAGTGTAGCCTTTGGCTACAGATCAGAGCAGTTGGAAACACAGGAATCATCATGTCCTCCTTTGTGACAAGCTCTGACCACTGGGCAAAGTTACAAGGCTGAAATTCCTGGCCATGAGAGTGGGGCAAGCCACCTTATCCTCAGTTTCTAGTCTACCAAAGGAATGGGCTGAACTGGTTAATTACTTTTCTTGGGCTATGTAAATTAGAGTCCTCCTTACAATACTAACTCTGGAGGAGCCTCAGAATATGCTGAATCCTAGAAAGGTAAATTTCTTTAAGTAAATGACAGGAGTTGTACTGCTAATATCCTAATGGAGGGAGAAGAAATAAGTCAATGCCTTCAAATGGCATTGAGAAAGTTGCCTAAGAAAAAAACAAGTCCTGGGGGCGTTTTGGTTCTGATCTGAGAATCAGGAGGAGAAAAAGAAGGAGTGAAGAGGTATAAGAAGATAAAAGGAAGAAGAAGGTGGGGCAGAATTTGCTCTTTCTCATAAATGGGGGTATGTGAGAAGAATATACAAACATGGAAGAAGGGGTGGGGAGAGGACGCATGAGATTAGATGAACCTCACTTGTCTCAAACAGACAAGGGAGGGTTGTACATACACACACATACAAATACATCAAATTTAAAAGGAAAAAGAAGTAGGCCTAGGGTGGGGAAGGGGGTTATGAGGCAGGATAATCTCAGGGAGGAAATAGCTGTTAGCAGAACAAATTTCTAGATCCTGAAGGAGGGATTAAAAGGGAAAGAGAAAAGAAAAGAACTAGAATCTAAGAGAGTATGTCTTAGATTGCTTCTTATGCCATTGGAGAATGGCTGGCCAATGTGGGGCATGTGAACGTAATGAAATATAACTGTGCCATAAGAAATGATCAATGAGGCAATATCAGAGAATTTTGAGTAGTATAAAATGAAGCAGAAATGACTGGAAGGAATAATGTAAAGTCAACTGTGAAAGACATAAGACCTCTAATCAATGCAACGACCGACCATGTCTCCAGAAGACCAATGATGTTGCTTGTTCCTCACCTCCTGACAAAGAAGCAATGGACACAAGTATAGAAAGAGACAGAGATTTGAGGACCCAGCCAATGTGTGGATCCATTTTGCTTGTCCTTGTTTACATCTGTTACAAGGGTTTTTTCCATTATTTTTTTCCTCTCAGTTAATTTGGAAGCCAAGACAAGAAAAGGAAAAATTACCAATAGCAACTTGGGGAAAAGAGAGCCACTGAAAACTGCTTTAAAATGCACAAAAGAGAACAGAAGGAAGTTCAGAAGGAAACACAGACAAGTGTGACATTTCTGAAAGCTACATGTAGAACTTATTACAGGGGTGGGGAACCTGTATCCTCAAGGCCCCCTGTGGCCCTCTACATCCTCAAGTACATCCCTGGAGAACCTAGATTTGTTCTGTAAACCTAGGATTCAGTCAAAGGGCCATACCTGAGGACCTAAAGAGAGGAACAAAGAGGGGCAAATGGAGATTCAGAGTTTCATAGAGAATCCTCTCTTTGCATTCTGCTGTGTAGATGGAAATGCTTGGGTTATTTGGGTGCTTGAATTCAGAATAAAACATTTTTTAAAAAATTCTCTGCTCCTCTTGGGGAGCAGTTCCCAAACTCAGCCCAACCCAACATTTCCCCAGCAACATCCTAACTTGAAACAGTCCCTGTATTCCCAAGAAGAGATAAACAGCAGACCTTGGGTATGGCTTAATTGCTCTGGAGGCCAGATTCATGCAGCTGTTCCATTCCTTTAATCCTAGGTGGATTGCTCACGATTGCCTCTCATGCAGATATTAAGCAGATATTTCAGGACATGCTCAACTTAATCCCTTTTGCAACCATACCTAGACCTCCATGGTGTCACCATGACATCCCCCTACAGGTACAGTGTGCCTTTCCAGAGTCTCTGCTTCTTGGAGAGTGAAGCTCTGGGCCTAGCTTTCCTCTTGGATCCTTTCCGGGAAGCCAAGCACTGGCCTTTGATGACATCGTAAGATCAGGGAAGGTGCTCGTTTATGCTCTTTAACAATTTGGTTCCACAAACATTTATTAAGCACATAATATAGTGTAAAGTGAACTGGATTGGAGACCTGGGTCTGACACTCACGAGCTGTGCAAAACTGGGAAAGTTACTAATCCACTTCCCCAACTAAGACTCAGTTTCCTAGCCTGAAATATAGGGATAATAGTATCTGCATTTTTTGTTTCACAGTGTTCTTAGTAGGAGAACAATTTTTTAAACTTTAAGGACTAAAGTAGTGGGAGCCATTGTAATAGGGGTCAGATGAGGAAGATGCCAATGTTTGCCAGGGCATACTCGGATCTGATTATCATCCACATTTCCCATAAGGCCCCAAGCCACAAGAGTCTGAGAGAAATGACTAGCAGGAGAAAGTAGGAGTCTAGACATGAGGAGGAAACAGCCAGAGTTTGCATGTCATGAAGCCAACCAGTAAGGGAGTTAGACCATTGGCTGCCAGCTGAACTATGAGAAAGCTAAGCCCTAAGGTCTATGAGGACCATGGAGAGACTTTGCAGGGCTCAATCTGTGGGTTAGACTGACAAACAAGAGCCACAAGCACAAGTAGCTCAAGGCAACTGAAAGGTTGCCTATTTTCTCAAGAGTGTAGGTAGGAATTTTGAGTTCACTCTGGACTATGCTGGGAAGAGATGGAGAATGCACTCATTCGGGAAACGGTTACTGAAAGTGTTTCGGATCTTTTCTCAGTTCCAATTAAATGGTTTTTGCCAATTATCTGCTGTTGTTTACCTAGGGCTCTGTTCACATAGCAGATAACCTAGATCCGAGTTAACGTTCAGGGCTCTTCATTTCACCCTGGGGTGAGGGCTCAAGTCACAGAAGATAGTCCCCAACATACATAAACCCAAATCTACAAGGGGCTAGTACTGGTTACCCTAGAGACAAGGCTACCAAGTGTCTGCTAGGGAATTCATAGAACACAGTCCTCACCTTCATCAATCCACATGGTGTCCAGTCCATGTTCACTTCCCTCCTAGCTCCACTCCTCTCTTGGGATTTCAGCTCCTCACCAGCAGCTTCTCGCTCCTGATTTCCAGTTCGCCTGGATGTGTTGTGTTCCCCTATTGGAACAGAAGCTCATTGAGGGTAGGGACTGTCTCTTTTGTTTGTATTTGTTTCCCCAGTACTTACCACAGCACCTGGCATATAGTAAGCTAGCATTTATATAGCACTTTGTGGTCTGCAAAGTGCTGTTCATGAGGATCACATTAGATCTTCACAATAACCTTATGAGGTAGGTACTGTTATTAGCACCATTTTAGAGATGAGGACACTGAAGATGAGAAAAATTAAGTGCCCTCTCCAAGGTCTAACAAGTGTCTGAAGCAGGATCTGAACTCAGGTCTCCCTGACACCAAGTCCAGCACTTATCCAGAGCTTTCTCTGTCTGTCTGTCTGTCTAGCTATCAGTCTATCTGGCGGATAATATCTATAGACCCAAAACAATAATATAAATATTACACTATTGGTGCATTACATGATCTTTTTGTTGTTCGGTCATTCAGTCGTGTCTGACTCTTCATGGACCATGCACACCAGGCCCTTCCATCCTCCATTATTTCTCACAATCTAAGTCCACATTTGTTGCTTCCATGATACTGTCTCACCATCTAAGCCTCTGTTGTCGCCTTTTCCTTTTCCCTTCAATCTTTCCCAACTTTTTGGGAAACTTTACCAATGTCTTCTCATTATGTGTCCAAAGTATCTAAGCTTCAGCATTTGACCTTCCAGTGGATAGTCCAAATTAATTCAAGTATTGACTGATTTGATCACTGTATGAGGGACTCTCTACCTAATAAGAGCAGGTGATTAGCCCAGGCAGGTGGGTTACCCCAGTTCTCCAATTCCATCTCCAAAGTTCTTTCCACCAGACTTGTTTGCACACTAAGCTACCTCCAATGCCAGGCAGCCTACAGCTCTGCACAGGATGAGATAGGGATGGTGGAAGGAGAAACACACCTTCACTAATCTCCTTATAGCCATGTTATGGGACACAAGTGGACTAGATAGCCTCTGAGATCCTTTCCAATTCCATGACTGAACTGGAGAGGTGGGGTGAAGATGGAGGAAGAAGCAGAGGGTAGGGCAGTAGCTCTGGTCTGGAAATCAGGAGGCCTGGGTTCAAGTCCAAGGCTCAGCCACTTACTTGCTGTGGAACTTGAACAAATTACCAAAATCCAGAATCTCAAAAGCGGGAGGGAACCTCAGGAGGTCACCTTGTCCAATCTGTACCAGAACAATCATCCCCTCTATCTAGATCCCAAGAAATGGTCATCTTACTTCTGCTTAAAGACTTCTAATGATGAAGTGCCCACTAACCTCCTGAGTTTGGGACAGTCTTCATTATTAGGTAATTTTTCCTTATAGATTGTACCTAAATCTGTTTCTTTGCAGTCTCCACTCAGGGCTCCTAATTCTCCCCTCTAGGGCCAAGCAGACTAAATACAATTCCTCTTGTGTAGGATGTTTCTTCAAATATTTGAAGATAGTGAGCAAGGCACTTTCCTCCCCCCTATGAACCTCAGTTTCCCCATCTGTAAAAACAAGGGTATTGGATATGATGGATATACCAAATCCCAGCTTGTTTGGACATTTTAAGAATTTATGAGTCTATGAATCTATGAATTTGAATGTGGGTGCATGGGGACAGAAAAGGAAGCAGGAACAGACAGACAGAACCTTTGGCTCTGTGAAACCTGGAGAACTGACAGACTCAATTTCAAAATGTTTGACTAAACTCCAGATCAGGTGTATCTCATTTGCATTGAACTCTAGGAGGTTTGATGCTCCCTCATAAACTGGCTCCCCCATAAACTGGCTCCCCAAACTGAAATCCAAATGAGACTTTGAAAGCTCAATTACAACACCCACACATACAGCAAAGTTATTCAACAGCTGGCCTGCAGTGGTCCTAACGAGCTGGACAGAACAGACCAGGGCCCCAGACTCCTTCAGCCTCTTGCCCTGAAAGAGAGTGGGAATCACTATCCTAGGCCCCCCAAAGGCTTTTTGACGGCAACCAAGTGAGAAACAGAACCTGGCTCTCCTCTCAGCTGGAATGGCCCTCTCTCAGGGCAGCCAAGTGTTTGCGCCTGTTTATTGTGTGAATGACTTGAGGCTGGAAGAGGTGGCCATTTTCCAGTGTGCTCATAAGACCACAGAGCATCGAGGTGGCCCTGTGGGGAACATCAACTACAGGCAGATCTTAATCTAAACCAGGCAGCTGGAGCAAGAGCAACAATCAAAAGCCTGCTTACAGATGTTTCCACATCCCATTCCCAGGCCAGGGAAAGTGAGGAGGCACCATCTACTGCTCCCCCCAAAGCATGGGCTTGCTTGGGTCCAACAAAAGAGTTAGGGGTGTTTAGACAACCTACTATGAGGAGGCATGCTATTGTGCACAGATTTGAAGTCCCTCTGTCTCTAATGCACTTTCCCACTTGGGGCAAAAATATTTGGGGGCAATGGAGAAGAAGCAGAGGAGATAGTCCAAATTGGGTGAGGAGGGTAGACCCTGGCCTCTAGCATGTGCTCTGTGGGATTAGAGAAAAATGAGACTGAGCACTTGGGAAATGGGAGCCTGAGGAAGTTAGGCTGCGTAGTGATGTGGTATGGTATGACATGATAGAGAGAAAAGATTTATAAGCTTTTTACTGTCAAAAGGAAATGATCAAACTAAGAAATTACTTCAAAAGCCACAAGTCATTCTGATTCCCATTTTAAAAAAAACAAAAATATGTAATAAAATATTGCTGATGCAGTCTGGCTAAATAATTATTTTACATAATACATATAAATATATTTTATACATATGTATAAAAAGTTGCCATAGGCAGTCTTTGAATAAACACCAACTCTTATAAAGGTAAATTCTTCCTCTCCCATTCTCCCTGGATTCCTGGGACTGAAACAGATTTTTCCTATTCAGGGGGCAAACATAAACTCTGGACAAGTTTCTTCTTCCCTCTGAATGTCTGGCTGCCAGCCTGGTTTGATAATTTCCTTGCCTTATTCCTGTGGGGGTTTGTCCCTCAGAGGTTAATATAGTTGGCATCCCCTAGGAATACTTCCCATGGGTCACCTTACACCTTGGTGACCAGCATAGGGGGATGATGTCTTCAGGAAGACCTTGTAAGAGTTTTCTTACTCATGACATGTGCCCCGCAACCCCCCCCCCAAGTTACTTGTGATTCAAAGCAATTTGTAGGCCCATGTCTACTCAAAGTCAGAACTCAAAAGCCCTCAATGATAATTTTACTTTTATAAGGCCAGGATGTGTTAGTTCAAAGCAAAAGATATTTAAACTGTGGAGCAGGGGCGGCTAGGTGGCACGGTGAATAGAGCACCAGCCCTGGAGTGAGGAGGACCTGAGTTCAAATCCAGCCTCAGACAGTTGACACATTTACTAGCCATGTGACCTTGGGCAAGTCACTTAACCCCAATTGCCCTGCCTTCCTATCTCCAAAAAAAAAAGCAAAAAAAAAAAAATATAAATGTTTAAAAAAACAAAACAAAACTGTGGAGCAAATTTGTTGACAAGAAAAGAATCCTCCCCACCCACATCCCCCCACCATGCACACACAGGGGTATATTCTCCCACTGGTTCCATACCACCAGTGAGAAAAGACACAAAGAACATGAAAGACCAAGGAATCAACACAGAAGACACATATAAGGAATATATGTGGCCAGGGAACAGGCATGAGGCACACATTTCAAAATACGTAGTCAAGGGATACACAAAAAGAATACATACATGTGATCAGGTTATACACATGTGGCCAGGGAATATATGTGGTTGGGGTCAATGCATACATTTGATGCTATAGAACAGATGATGTCCTCTAGTGATATCATCACACTGCTCTCTGAAGGGTGTCTCAATTCTCTGTTAGCCATCATCATATTGTCCCAGGACTGTATCTCTAGTCTATGTGATGTTAACTTTCCTTGGTATCATGTCTCTTTTTCTTTGCTAGGTATTTTCACAGGTTTCGTGGTCAGTGAGCTGCTCTCTGCTCTTCACTTATATTATATTATTATATCTACTACTCTTCAGTTACTTAGTCTCTTCAGGGACTTTTGTTGCTCTCTGATACCATGTGCTGGGCTACAGCGGGTAGTAAGCTTTTCTATGCAAGGGAGCACTAAGGTTCTTTTCATGCAGATCCTAGGACTAAGAAGCACCATAATTACTAGGCAGTGAGGAAAAGCCAACAGAGGGCCCAGGCTAAGATTAAATCTAATTTTTTGATTGACTGCTCCAATGGAGCTGACCATGGTTCCAGCAAACAACTGACAAAACTAGGAAATTCCCTTCTATGCCCCTTAGACTCTGATTATCAATCTATGTCCCTCAAAAAACCATTTAAGAGACTCCACTCAACAAAACTACACAGGAGCTATTTGGGGGCTGGGTGACAAGGCTCCTCTCAATTCCCATGATGTTCCCTCACTGGCATGCAAATAAATCTAAGGACAAGAACAAAAGGTCTAGATAAAGCTGGCAGGGATATTAGCCTCACCTTTAGTCAACATTCCTACTTTTATTGTATAGACCTGCCATTTAATAAAATTGTTGTTTCTCTCTACACATTAACCTGAATTCTGATGTCTTTGAATTTCTAATGTGTCCTTCCTTTACATAATTATATGTATATCGTTCCCTTGATTCTCCTTTCTTTGCTTGGCCTCCCAGCCTGACCTCTGCAACTAATTTCCCAGTTTGATTTCCAACTCAATTGATTAAGTGGCTACCTACTACATGTAAGGCATTGTGCTCAGAGCTGGGAATAGAAATACAGAGAGGAAACAGCCTCTGCCCTCAGAACTCATTTTCTACTGGAGGGATACAACATGTACAAAGAGAAGCAAAAAAAAAGCAAATTGAGGAGGGCAATAATATTAACAAGTATGGGTAAGGAAAAGCTCCACAGAGAAAATGGCACCTGAGCCTAGCCTTGAGGGAAGATAAGGATTCTGAGACACAGAGTACATTCCAGCCATGGGGATGTACTTGTGCAAAGGCACCCAAGAGGGAGATGGAATGTCAAGGTCTGAAAACAGCTAATAGCCACATTTGGCTGGAATGTAATGTGCATAATGGGAAGTACTCTGAAATAAATATGAAAAGGAAGATTGGAGCCAGATCATGGAGGTTCTAGAAAGCTAAGCTGAGGAGTTAGTACTTTATCCTGGAGCTCAGAGGGGCTTTTCAATGAGAAAGCGCCAGAGTACGGCCTGTGCTCTGGGAGAAAGCTGTGTGGAGGATGGATTGGGAAGTAGAGATTTTGGAAGCAGAGAGACCAATTCAGAGGCTGTTACAATAGCCCAAATGAGATGTAATAAGAGCCTAAATTAAAAGTAGGGAGAAGGTGATGGATAGGAGAAATACAGTAGAGGTAAAATCAACAAGGATTAGTAACTGAATGGAGAGGGAAATGTCAAGCATGACTCCAAGGCTACAATCTGAATGACTGGTGAAATGGTGTCCCCAACAGAAATGGGGAAGTATGGAGGAGTAGGAGATGTTTTGGGTGGACAGAAGGAATTGTGAGTTTCATTTTGGACATGTTGGGTTTAGGATATTGTTGAGACTCACAGGTAGAAGAGATAGACAACAGGGAGTTTTCAGAGAAACAGAATGGAGTAATTTGCATAACCTGGCCCAGTTCCCCTAGAGCAGTGGTTCTCAACCTTCCTAATGCCACGACCCTTTGATACTCGTATGTGGGCATATCTGCATGTGGGCAGACCCGCCAGGAGACAGATAGAGGAGCGGTGTCTCGGTTCCTAAGACCATCAGAAATATGTGTTTTCCGATGGTCTTAGGTGACCCCTGTGAAAGGGTCGTTCAACTCCCAAAGGGGTCGTGACCCACAGGTTGAGAACCACTGCCCTAGAGGAAGATGAGAGAAGGAAAGCACCTAGCTACCTTTCTGAACCCCAAGGACTCTAGGAGGTGCTAACACTAACAGAAGGAAATCTGCCCAGATGCTGGGAGAGGGAGGAGATAAATGGTTCTAGACTAGCCTAGAATGTATAACACAGACTCTTTTGAGAAGGCCATGAAAGAGGTATTCCCATAGCTACCTAAAGAAACTTTCTGTGAGAAGGGTGGGACCTTAGTGTGAAAGACCAGAAGTTTTAAATAGGTTTGAGGCAATCAATGCTTTGGAAACAGAAAAAAAACCCAAACAAACCCAACCTTTTACCATTCTCAGTAGAGGCTCCAAGTGTAATGCTTCCATGGCCCAGCTGCTTGAGAGCAGGTATCATCTGTTTGAAGAGCTAAATATTGGGGAACAGTAAAGCAGTGCTAAAAGTAAAGACAACAGAGAGAAAAAGAAACATTAATTCCTGTGGCTAATGGACAGAAAGAGGATCCAGAAAGAATTCACTATGTTTTGGAGGGACAGCAATGATGGGGAGACCTTCTGGCACAAAAGCTCCAATGTGGAGGAATAAACCGGAGCCTTCCCTCTTCCAGGGATCAGCCTCAGTGTCGCACTGTAAATCAAGGGGACCACACAAGGGGGTGGGGGTTGATTTTCTATCAGTTCAGAGGTGACTCTTTTCTATGGCCTTTATTCCATAAATAAAATTATTCTCTTTTTTCAAAGCTCTGTGAGCCCAAGTGCTCGTAAAGGGAGCTTGTTAGAGCACACAAGAAAATCTGGCACAAGAGAATTCCAGACACTAAAGTTCATAGGTTCTACCCAAGGGCAACAAGTCAGATAACTCAATGTCTACAAACAGAAGAAGACAGTCCCTGCATTTGAAAAATATGCTTAATATGAGAAAAAGAAATGTCCTTTGAAACTTGAGTAGGTCAGTGATCTCATAAATGTGGATGTTCCTTCCACTGGTCAAAATTGCAACCCATCCATACCTTCTAATGCTATGAGATTCTTGTTCATGTCTTTCCATAAATCTATTTGTCTTTGGAGCTTCTGCCTTATGGTGCAGCCTAGCTGACTGATGACTAAGTAAGTGTAAAGTAGCCCACATAGTAGTCCGCTCTGTGGACACCAGACCATTCTTTGTCCAAACCACCCATCTATCCATCTATCTGTTCACCCAGGCCTTGCTGCCATCTGCCTGCCAATACATGTGAAAGTCCCCCAACCTTGACTGGGTGCCCCCCTACATCCCTTTATACAGAAATTGCACCAGGTAAAATAATCAAATCAATAATACCTTTGGAAAGAGCAATTTACTCCCTTTTATCAACTCACCATCTTGATGACTCTCCAGACCAAAATTCCCTTCCCTGACCCCGACTCTTGAACATGGGTTGTCTTTCCCTACTGGAATATGAACTCCCTGGAAAAAGGATTGTCTCACTCATGTTTCTATCCCTCATGCTTTGTACAGTGCCTGACACATTTACTATGCTTTTTCATCCATCCAGTGTTCTGAAGGTGGCGTGCATGACTGGCCTACCTCCTTCGCTGGTTGTACATGACCCTGATGAGGATTTGGGCACCACTTCTTACACAGAAGGCTTTGGCCTGCTTACACAGCTCCTTTGCTCAGAAATTCTCATTTGTCTGGGATCATGCTGTTCTGCCTCATCCAATCTAGTCATAGAACATCTTTGGGAGATTAGCAATGTCTTAAAAGGTATGCTTTAGCAGCAGGGAAAAACCTCTGCTCACTGAAAGTACTGTACAAAATCCCAAATGCTACCCTACCTGCTCTCTTCCTCTTCCTTGATTCTGGGCCCAGCTCACTGCTCACCTGCAGCGCCTGACCAAAATATTGGATACTGAAGGGCTTACTCAAGAGCTTGCCTGTCCAATGCTAAGTCAAAGTCTGGGCAACATAAAGCAAGCCAGAAAATAAGACAGAACCATGGTAAAGATGTTCATCACACTAGTGCAGAATGTAGAGTGGAGAGGCCAGATGGAAATGACATTTTCTCTATATGGTGCAGTTCCCCCAGTGCTCCTATTTGCAGATGATACAGAGCCCCATCACTTCAAGCAACCTGGGGGTCAGTTTTCCAGACCCCTTGGGCTTATGGAAATGACATCTTTCTTTTTCAGGTTGAGGGTTGCAAGTGCACCTTTACTTAGGCCCCACCTTCTACTGTTCTATGTTCCAAAGGCATCAGCATCAAGGCTAAGACCTGTTCAAGCCTGTGAAGTATCCCTCTCATTATAGGCCCTGCTCTATTGCCTACCAGTGTGTCTCCTTGATGATTTACCTACCCAACCATCTCAGAAACTATCCTCTATTCACAGAATCTCAGAGTTGGAAGGGATCTCTGAGCCACCAAGTCCAATATGAACTACAGTCTAGGTCCTTGAGTGTGACCTTTTGACTGAGTCCAAGTTTTACAGAACAAATCCTTTTATAAGGGTTTTGGATTTTGGTTTTATATCAGTCAACAGGCCACACCTGAGGATCTAGAGGGTCACATGTGGCCTTGAGGCCTCAGGTTCCCCACCTCTGGAGTAGAACAAGAATGCCTCCTACAAGGAAGGGTTGATAGCACAGGGGACAGAGTGCTGAGCCTGGAATCAGGAAGACTTGAGTTCAAATCTGACCTCAGGCATTTACTAGTTCTGTGACCCTGGGCAAATGAAATTACTCAGGCTGTTTGTCTTAGTTGCTCAATATAAAATGGAGATAATCACAGCACTTAACTTCGTAGGGTAGCTGTAAGGATCAAATGAGATAATATTAGTAAAAGTACTTAGCACAGTGCCTGGCACATAGTAGGTACTATCTAAAGGCTTATTTCTTTCCTTTCTCCCTTACACAGAGCTGAAATGTGCTTCTCTGCAACATCTACTTGGATCAGTTCTGCCCACTTTGACCAAGCAGAAAGAGTCTACTCCCTCTTCCACATGACAGCCCTACAAACACTTGAACCCAGCTATCGTAAATCAAGTCAACAAGCATTTCTGAAGTGCTTACTCTGTGCCAGGCACAAATACAAGCTGAAAGAAAGAGTCCCTGCCTACAAGAAGTTTATATTCTAATGGGGAAGACAAGAATTAAAAGGGATCTGAGAAGGGGAGGAAAGGCAGGGAAATTACCCAGCACAAGGGCATGGTAGAAAAAAACTAGAGTCATAGTAGAGCAAAGAGAGAGGAAGACATGGTGGGCCTGTGGGCCTTCCTTAAAACGGAGGAGCTGGGAAGAACCAGCAATTAGACAGAAGGACCACAGAAGCAGAGCATACATGACCCTGCTAAACAGACAAACACCCTTAATTCCTTCAACCAATCCTCACACAGCATGATGTGAGGGTCCTTCAAGTTATTTGCCATCTTTTGGACATTTTCCAGCTTATCAGTCTCCTTCCTAAAATGTAGTGCCAAGAACCAAACACAATTCCAGTTGCCATTGAACCAGTGATTAGTAGAGCAGGACTATTTTGCCCTGCCCCTGAGGACTGTGCTTCTCTAGGGTTTTCTGGGACACCTTATCACACTAGCAATTGGTATTGAGCTTCAAGTCCATAAAGATTCACATATCTTTGTCAGAATAGCTACTAGCTAGCCATTCCTTCCCTATCTGGTAGTAGCAAATCCAAGAGTTGGATTTAGGAGGCAGAGTGGCTCAAAGGAAAACAGCATCAAGCTGGGGCCTCTGGAGTCAGAGGCCCCAGCTTCAAATCTTGGCACTGCCTCTTACTACCTATGTAACCTTAAGCATCTCACTTAACCACTCTGGGCTTTAGTTTCCACATCTATAAAATGAGAGGGTTAGCCTTGATGATTTCTAAGGATCCTTCCAGCTCCACATCTATAATCCTATGACTTTACATTTGTACCTAATAGATTTCATCTTAGACTGACAGCGTTCTAGACTGTCAAGACCTTGTTGGATGATTTTTATGTCATCCAAATGAGCCAGCTATCCATCTCAGCTTTATGTCATCTGCAAATCTGATAAAATATGCCATCTTTCTCCAAGCCATTGATAAAAATGCTAACCATCACAGGACCTAGCAGAGATCTCTGAAGCTCTCTACTGGAGACCTTATTCCAAATGGATGTCAAACCATTAATGACTATTCTTTGGGTCCAGCCATTCAACTAGTTTCAAATTCTCCTAACTGTATTGTCTAGTTCATATCTTTCTAACATTACCCAAAAAATAGAATGAGAAACTCTGCCAAATGCTTTTCTAAAATCTAGGTCAACTGGATCTATAACATTCCCCTGATCTATCCAAATCTGTCCAAAAAGCAAATGAGGTCAGTCTAATAGAACCCGTTCTTGATGAAGCCGTGCTGGTCATTTGCAATTACAGCTTCCTTTTCTAGGTGTTCACCAACCATCCTTTTAAAAACATAATCAAAAAATAAAAAATAATATATTCTAGAATTTTCAAAGGAACCTAAGTCAAGGTCACTGACTTGGACACACTCCATCCTCTTCCTTTTTTTGAAAACTGGGACACCATTTTCCCATCTTTCTACTTGTGGCACCTCTTTCATTCTCCATATTTTTCAGATATCACTGACAGTATCTCCACAATCACAATGGCCAATTCTTTCATTGTACCCTGGGACTATAGTTCATCTGGACCTGGTGACTAAAACTCATTAAGGGCAACTAGCTGTTGTCTCAGCAACGTTCCATTTATCCTATCCCCACAATGCATTTTTGTTTTATCCTTTCCAATTTAAATATTATTTTCCTTGAAAGAGAAAAGAGAAGCAAAAACAGAGTTGAGTAGTTCTGCCTTCTCTCCATTTTCCATTATCGTCATCCCATCTACCCCAAGCAGCAGTCCTATCCCTATTTTGATCCTCTTCTCTTCCTCTATAAAGTTAACCCATTCCCCTTTTTGTTGTCCTTAGCTCACCTTTCCAGTTTCAGGTCCATCTGAATGTACAATACTTTTGTATTCATTTTCTTCTGCCTGTTCTTGCTTCCATTTTCTATACATCTTTCAAAATTCTAAGCTAGTGGATTTTCCTTTGCATCTATTTTATTCTTTTTAGGTAGCCCCCCCTTCTTCTCCTCCTAAGATATGTTTCTTTCTGTGTGTATTCAAAATTTCAGAATCTCCCATGCTCCTTCTGTCATCCATGGCAATAGGCTCTCAGGTCAGTCTCTTTGTGGGCAACTTTATTTCAAGTATCTATGAGGGGACAAGCTATCTACAGGAAGGCAAGTACAAATTCATAGAGCAGATCCAAAGTTCAGCATTGGCCCAGTGAAGAGATAAATCTTTCCCTCATTCCCTGGTCTGGATACCTCTGGCTAACTCTTTGAATCCAGTTTGTTCTTGGTCCAGAGCCCTTTGGCCAGGATCCCTCAGCATTCTGAACTGTCTCTAGCCAAGCTGAGCTCATCCGCCCTTGGCTCTTCAAGAGGTCCCTCTGCTTCAGATCTGGAATCTTCTGTTTCTTCTACCCTAACCTTGAACTAGCATCCATGCCAGACACTAGTTTCCAGTCCTGTCCACCCTTTAAAACTCAGAGCAAATTCTACTTCCTTTACTTAGCCTGCCCCAACCCAACCCTCCTGGTTAGGGGCCAGCCTTGTCCAATGATATCTCTTAGCATTTTCTTTGTCCCTCTCTAATGCATTTCACCTTGTAAGGTTGTATATGATAGTGATCTATGCCACCCCCCCATTAGACTGGGAGCTTCCTGAGGTCAGCGGCTGTGTCTTCACCAAACTTTGTTATTTCCCGAAAATTTAAAAAGTTTTCTGTAAAAGCTAAGTTTCAATAAATGTTTCATGAATGAATAAATGAACGTAGGCATGAATTTAGTCTTTCTCGGAAGAGATTCCTCTTGCTTATCCATTAACAATTAACTGGTCCAGTCATTTACCATATCTGCACAAAGGATATCACCTGAAGTAGAGAAGCCAAAGATATCACCCACTCACCAACAGGAATGAAATCCCCAGCAGAAATACTCACAGGGTCTATGGAGGCAGCAGAGATCATTGGCCAGGAAAAATCAAGAGCCTCCTTCTCACTTACTCTCCTTGACTTTATGGAGAGACCCACAGCTTGAAATGAAGCCGCTGGTAAATTCCCTTCCTATAGAGAGAAAGGAAGGGACTGTTAGATGATTAAGGCTCTCAAACGCATCAAGGCAACTGAATTACAATTGGAACGAGGAAGATGGGTGATCAGAGAACATTTACACACTACCAAAGTGATATGAAGAGAAGGGTCATTTGGGTTTTGTTGTATTGTTTTCAGGAATAAACATGAAGTGAATCATTTTATCTTTCAGATTTATGGGCATCGATAAAAGAAATTTTGCAAGAATTGCTCAAGGCTCATGGATCATGGATTGACAGGTACTCCTAGGACCTTAGAGATCATCTGGTACAATCCCCACTCAGTGGAAATAGTACAAAGGAGCCTGGATGATCAGTCACCAGAGACGTTGTAGAGAAGATTCCTGATTAGGCATGGAGTGTACTAAATGGCTTTTTAGGTCCCTTCCCACTGCAAGATCTGGTGATTGTGTGAATACATAACAATATAGGATTCAGTGCTAATTTATGTGGACAAGACAATAAGTGCTCTAACTATTCAGAGGACAGAGAGAACAGTGATGACTGAAGTAGTCAGAAAGAGAGCTTCCTAGAAGAGACAGGATCTGAGCTGTGTCTTGAAGGATGGGCAAGATTTGGTTGGGGGAAAGGGAGAAGAGGGTACTCTAAGATGGGGAATAAGAGTGGGGTCTTCAGAGCAGGGAATGGTATATTTGTGAGCATCAATGAGAATAGGCTAACTAAAGAAGAGCTTTGGAGGTGTGACACCAAGCAGGAGAGTGCTTGGCCTCACTGGGTAGAACTGGGAACAATGGGTAGATCAGAGAAAGATTTTAGGATTTGAAAGAGAAAACATCTCTCTCAAGATACAGAAGAAGATTTTAGGGCTTCATGTAAGAGGAAAAAAATTGTAAGAATGAGAGTTGTCCCAAAGTGGACTAGGTTGTCTTAGGAGGTGCTAAGTTCCCCTTCACTGAATCTTCAAGCAAAGGCTGGATGCCCACTTGTTGGGGATGTTGTAGAGGGGATTCTTGGCCAGGTATGTGTGACCTGGCCTCAGTGACCTCTGAGCTCCCTGTGAGCTCTGAGATTCTGTGAAGTTAAGTAAGATAGGAAGGATGCGACCATAATCTGAAGGGCCTTCAAAGCCATGCCAAGGGAAGGCATCTTTGCTGTCTACTGGGCTTCCATGTACTTTCTGACCCTGTTCTGGGATACCACAAATGGAAGGTGGTAAAATGAGCTCTCTCTTAATACATGTAAGGAAGAGACCTTAGAGGTATCTAGGCCACCTTGTTGTTATTGTTCAATCATTTCAGTCGTGTCCTACTCTTTGTTACTCCATTTTTGGTCATTCTTTGCAAAGACATTAGAATGGTTTGCCATTTCCTTTTTCAGCTCATTTTTACAGTTGACGAACTGAGGCAAACAGGGTAAAGTGACCTGCTCAGGGTCACATAACTAGTAAGTGCCTGAGGCTGAATTTGAACTAATGAAGATGAATCTTCCCGATTCCAAGTCCAGTGCTCTATCCACTGCACCATCTTGCTGCCTGAACTAGTCCATTTTATAGACATGGAAATTGAGTTCCAAAGGGACTTTCCCAATGCCACACAATTAAATGGTGAAGCCAAGATTAGAACCCAGGGCCTCTGACTCCAAATTTAATACTCTTTACTGCATTAAGTTTCTATAACACTACATAATGCTTCATTTGAAAAGCAACTGGTTTCATCTGATGCCCTTTGAAGAAATAGACCCCCTGGGTAGTGAGCAGCCATCCCATTTATTTTGCCCAAATAAATGGATAGCAAGCAATTCCACTTTTTTTTATCTCAATTTCAAGCACAAGACATATGTTTCCTCTAAAGGAGGTACTAGAGTAGGAATTTGATGAGAGAACCCTACAACTGCTTCTAGGAGCTCACTTAAACAATGACCCAGGTCCCTTCTAGCTCCAGTCCCCATGAGCCCTACTCTTAAATGGAAAACATGGCCCTACAACCCTTAGAAAGCCACAGGCCAGCCTGCCCCATCCCAGCATACTCTCTCTCTCTCTCTCTCTCTCTCTCTCTCTCTCTCTCTCTCCTTCCCTCCCTCTCTCTCTCTCTTTCTCTCTCTCACACACACACACACACACACACACACCCTTAACTTCAGAGAGTGGCACCAAGGGCCCAACTTCAGCCTTTTGAGGAGTGTTGAATGGTTCCTATTCTTAAGGTTTTCCTGATAAAGTGGATTCTCCCCCATTGGGTGTTCAAAGCCATTGTGAACAGCACCCTCATGAGGGCACTGAGGACAAGTGTCCAGGGATACTGCCTTTACTTTAAATCCCAGCTGGGCTTGGGTTTAGAGTAGTAGTTCTCAACCTTCCTAATGCCGTGACCCTTTAATACTTGTATGTGGGTATACCTGCATGTGGGCAGACCCGCCTGGAGACGGATAGAGGAGTGGTGTCTCGATTCCTAAGACCATTGGAAATATGTGTTTTCCGATGGTCTTAGGGGACCCCTGTGAAATGGTCATTCGATTCCCAAAGAGGTCGCAACCCACAGGTTGAGAACTGCTGGTTTAGAGGATCCTAGAAAGTTTGAGATGCAAAATGCCTCAGCAGGAGCCAAGTGCAGCCCTCTCATCTTACAGAGGAAAAAACCCAGAGGTCCAAACCAGGGAAGGGGCTTGTCTAAGAAAGCCAGGTCTTGTGACTCTGAAGTTAGTGGTCATCCCACTGTACCACACTGCCTCTAGAAGTCAATAGCCTGTCCCTTTGGGGAGCTTTCAGTGAGGGGATTGAGTAATAACTACCAAACAATCACCCTTCCTCCAAAATGTTCTTTACTACACCTCAAGGTCTGAGGAAAGTCCATTACTCACAGTCATTTCTAATTAAATCATAATATTAACTCCAAGATATCTCTCACTACACCACCTTGTCCCCCTGCTATATCATTGTCCCCCTCAGGACACCACCATTTGCCCGCTCTCACTATATCATGCCTCTCCCTACACCACTCAACTGCATCACTACATCACCTTCTTGCCTTGCCCCGTCCCTACACTACGTATAGCTTGGCCCTTCACTATAACTACCCTAACCCTTACTACACCACCATCTTGCCCCCTCCTTACACTATGCCTTGACCTGTTATACCCCATCCAATCTTTCATGACAACACCCTGCTCCTCACTATATCACCTTCCTTTTCTCTAAGCCATCTTTCCTTTCCCTACACTGCCCAGCCTCTCACTATTCCATTCCCTCTGCACCTCATACCTTTCAGAAAGCCCAAAAGGCTACTTTTTCTCACTACTTTCCCAAAGTATCTACTTTGGGAAGCAACCAGTCCCTTCCAATGTCACATCTCAAAGGTTATTCATTTCTGTTCTCCCCTAAAGCTCCAACATGGAGCTAAAAGGGTGTTAACCCAACAAGGACAAGGGGCAAGTGTTGGTCATAATGGAACTGGAAGCCACTGAAGTCCTGGACCCTAGAAAGATAATACAAACTACTTCAGAGACTCTCATTTCATACAATACCCCCTGGTAAGGCCCTTTCTCCTCAGTACCAGTGAGATGTCTCAGACACAAAAGAAGCCCCCTACCCCAGCTGGGAGCCTACTCTCTCTAACCCATACTGCAATACCCTCCTTCCCCTTTCCCAAGCTCCCCTTCTTACTCTTTCCTGAACCTGTGTTTTGATTGCTTCTGTCCAGGAGGTGTTTTGAAAATCTGAACCAACATCGTATTTTATGAATTTGGCAACACCTATGCATTGCTGCTCTGAGTTTTCTTCTGGAAACTTCTGTGGTTAATAGGCAAGTCCAAGGAAAGCAGAGCAAGGAACTGGAATGAAGTGGAAACACACCAAAAATCCCAGAAGCACCAGGGCAAGTTAGGGGTGAGAAAATTTAACCTACTGTCACTGGGGATATTGGGATGGGGTATGAGCCCTTATTGTGCTTCTCAGCATTTGAGAGGCTGAGCCACTCACACAGAACAGACTCCTCTACTGCTGCAGTGGAAGGGGTACTGGGCTGGGTCTTAGGAGGGCTGGATTCAAGTGCTGGCTCTGCCACTTACTAACTGAACAACTTCAGGCAAGTCCCTTCCCCTCTCAGGGACTTGGTTTGCTGTTTTCAAGTTGAGGGAATTGGGCTAAATGGTCTGTAAGGGTCCTTCCAGGAAAAGATCTTCAATATGGGACCTGGAAAGGCTTTGGGTGTCCTCTAGTCCAAACTTCTCATTTTATACATGTGGAAACTGAGGCCCAGGGAGGTCAAATGAATTGCTCAGGGTCCCACAAGGAGTAAGTGGCAAAGCCAAGAGTCAAAGACAGGTCATCTGACTCCAAATCCAATGTTCCTTGCACCATGGCATGCTCTTGGTCTGAATTAAGATTCAATTCATCTAAGCCACTGGATCTTTGTCCCTCCCATGGTTGGTGTAAGGATAAAAAGGACCCTGCAATGGGAAAACTCTTGGAAAGAACCTGAAATTGGAAGGTTTTTGCAATAGTTTGTAGCTGTGGTCACCTACTCCTGAATTTGTTTTCTTTCCGGGAAATGTGGTTAAAGTACATATCCTGATTAGACATGCAAGTAGAAAAGGAGGAAGAAAGGTCACAAAAAGAAGTCCCGTACTCAAGGAGGGTAGTAAGATAAAGTGGGTTAGTAGCAGGCCTGCAGTCCCAGTCTTGCCTCCTATCTTGCTCGCTCTTGGGCAGGGGGGGTGATAAAGTGTTTGGTCCTTTATTACACCAGCTGGTGGCACCCCAGCCTTCTACTTGACTGCCTGCTCTTCTCATTCCCAGGCAGCTCCCAGCTGCCTGATCCCCACAGCTGCAAGGGGCCCCTAGGAAAGTTGAGCACAAAAGGGGATTTGCCCCAATTTGCCATACTTGAAGGAGGTCCCCTCCCCCCTCCACAACTTCACTCAGTCTGATCTTCTTTCACATATCAGGACTGGTGTTCATTTACAAATGGGGAAGTAGGGCAGAACAATGGAAGGAGAACTGAACTAATGGCCAGGAAACTTACAAGCCCCAAGAAAACTCCACTCAACAAGTATCTAATAAGCACTGGCTACATACTGGCATACACAAAGGCCCCAAAGCTACACATATTCATTGTGCCCCCGCTACATAGTTGATCAAATCCCCAAATTTGATTCTAGCCAAGACTTCCATTTCTTACCTGACCATTCCTTCTCCTCCTTGCCTTCCTCCCCTTGGCTCCTCTAGAGCACCAGGATCTCTTTGTGACTTTGGCCAAGGGACTTCTCTCTGGACTTCAGTTTCCTCTTTGGTGAAATTAGCAAGTTGAACCAGACGATCTCTAAAGTCTCTTCTAACTCTGAATCTGTGATTTGGAGATTCCCAAATTAAGCCCTATTTAGGTACCAAACATCCTTATAAAATTCATCATATTGCACTAGATGACTGTTTGAAAGCAAATAGTATAAGTTGGTCTATTGGGCCCCTTGTGTAGTGCTCAAAGGCACCTTAAATTTCAGTGACACTAGTTGGCCTCTGAGCTTCCCTTTCAAATGAGTGATTGTGTGTCCTTGTGCATTCCCACTGCTCTACTCTCAAAACTGCTTAAGATGGACCATAGGACTAGGACCAGGGGGCCTGTTGCCCCCTGAGAGGGGCCTCGCTAAAGGAGAGCCTGCAGAGCCCTGAAGTCATGGGGGAAGAAGCCAATAGAGTAGACATCCAAGGCTGCTTTGCTTCCATTGACTGATTTTGAGTTAGTAACTTGAACCATGTGTGTGTGTCCTCAGCCTTGAAGGGCATCAATCAGAACCACCTTGGGAAATAACATACCAGAGAAATACCATGGGCAAAGTCTGGGTCAGTTTGGTGACTCAATAGAAACTATGTGCTCAGACAGCATGTTGCCTACAGAAACACACACACACACACACATACAGTTGGGTCAATTCTTTGATTCACAGAGGAGGAATCTGAGGTCCTATGAGGTAAAGTAACTTGTCCAAGGACACAAGGCAGGTGGCATGGCTGATACTTGAACCTAACTTCTCCCAGCTCCCAGAATAATGTTCATCCTACTATATCATTCTGCCTTCCCCTAGTAGCTGACCAAACAGTTGGTGAGATTTATCTTGGTTATAGCCAACAAGGTAATAGAGAAAAGCATCTTTGGGAAAAAGTGAATCCAGAACAGATGCTTAAAAGTCCTAGAAGAACCAAAAATTTTATTCTAGACAAGGTTTTCAACACCTACTTGTCTATCTATTCCATCCCCTTTGCCACCTACTCCAACCCTGGATTCCCCCAGAGCACCTGGACCTCAGACAACCTGAGACTCATGAAATGTGTTCCCACATAACTCTCGACTGAAGTCCACCAAAAGTAATTGGTCCTGGTCCCTGTGTGGCCTCTCCAGCCTTTCTATGCTTGAAAATGAGAAACTTAGATTCCACCCCCTCAAAAAGGCTGCCTTACCTCTGATTTAGTATCTCAACTCCTTGGCACTTTTCCTCTCATCAAGAGGTGAGAGAGTAGTGAAATGTCCACAAGGCAAACAGCAGGATGAGAAGGAGCAAGAACTGTGTATGATCCTCATATGGGATGATTGACCCTTGAGTAGTCATAACTTATGGGATCTACAGCTGAAAGAGACTTTAGTGAACAACTGAGTCCTCATAGATGAAGAAACAGAAGTCTAGAAAGGTTAAGGGACTTGTCCAAGGTCACACAGGTGGGAAGTAGTAGAATTGGGATCCAAACCCAAACCCAATAGTCCTTGAACTCCAAATGGTTCTAACACCAGCAAAATAAGAAGATGACACTGGACAAGATGTTCACAAAAGTCCCTTGTAGCCCTACAAATGGTGTGATTCCACATGGTCACTGACCCTCCTGATGGCTGGGAGACTCTAGTGAAGGGGTCCAAGGCAGGCCTGCTTCCTTACTGCCTGCTCTATAGTTAATCCATTGCCATCTGTCTTTATTTTGCTGACTCACTGCTTTCATTTGGGTTGGCAGTGAATGCTGTGTTGGCTCAAATCTTTAACTGTTTGCAGAGGGCTGAGATGGATGGAGAATTAGGAGACTAGCATTCATTCTTTGGATGAAATCCTACCCAGGTACTATAGGCCTCTTGTCAAGGGGCTGAGGCCAAGGCCCCTGAATTTTGACGGATGGTGGAGATTAAGTGTAGGGTAACACATCATTTAGTCTGATTGCGGGGCCAGATTTCTCCCTAGCGCTGCCAAATGAGCTGAGAGGTCATGTGAATGGTCTGCCTCAGGGCGTGGAGCAAGGTACCTTTTAATCAGAACAAGGAGGAAAGGAGGGAGGGTGCTCAAGACCTTGGCCCAAGGAGAATGGGAGTGGGGGAGGGGCATGACTTCCCCACTCTCTTTATTTCCTTTTAGGTCCTCTTTATGCCTCACCTCATCTATGAAATCTCCATTGCCTAGTTGCACTCCTGCAATGATTTCCCCCATATATCCCCTCAGCAACTGTGTTTCTAGTCCACACCAGACCTTCACACACTCATTAATATGTGACCCGAGGGTTATGCCCTAGCTGTTTCCTGAGTCTTGTCTCTCCAAACTCTTAAAGGGTAGAGGTGGAATGATATCCTTTCTGTGTATCCCTTATAATGCCTACTTTAACCCAGTAAGCACAGGATTTTAGCCAAGGAAGATTTAAGTGGTCTTTGTTTCTCAGCTGGACTCATCTCAGACCAAGACTGGCCCTGCTCACAGGTGTCCTTGGCACGAAAACCCTGTGGCTAACATTGCCCTCACTCCTAGAAGCTGTCTCCTTCCTGCTGACCTTTGACTGTGACAGTTATACCTACCCTTTCCTGGAAGTGCAATGGGACAGCCCAGCTCACCCTGAGGAGTGAACTTCTCTTAGGACCTTGTCATACAACAGGGGTGATCTGCTTGGAAACAAAAATTCCAAGATTCCAAGGACACTGTTCAACTACCTCCAGAGAGACAATATTAAGTTGTGAGACATCCCCATAGGAGAAACACCCCTATGGGTCACTCCAAAGCTGGAGGTCACCCGTGGTAGGGGGAGGGTTCCTCGAATCATTCCAGAAGAGAGGACATATGATCCATTGGGCAAATATGCTGCCCTTTTCTATGGAAGCACTAAAAGCATTCCTCCTAAACCAGTAGGGAATGAAAACAAACCCCAAGCCTAAGCAGTTATAGTCATAATCAATAAACTACCATTTATTAAGTACCCACCATGTGCCAGGCACTGTGCTAAGTTCTGAGGATGCAAAGAAAGGCAAAAACCAGCTCTTGCTCTCAAGAAGCTGACAGTCTAATGGAGAGATGGAAATAATGCATACAAACAAGACATATAGAGGGTAAATTAAGTGACAGTATCACTAAAACTCAAGGGGACAGGGGAAAGTTTCTCATAGAAGATGTGACTTTAGGTAAGACTCCAATGAAGCCAGGGAAGCCAGGAGGTAGAGGTGAGGCAAGAGAACCCCATGAGACCCAATGCCAAGAAGCCTTGTTACCACCACCAAGCCCACTGTTTCTATTCCTAGAACTCAGCCTAGGCTGCTTATTGTTCCCTATGACTGCAAGACTCCCTCTCTTTCTCTGTCACTCTGTCTCTGCCTCCTCCCCCCTCTTTAAAGAACAACTCAAAGATGATCCCACTTTTTCCCTCAGACCTCACATAGCACTCTGGCATCTCTCTGAAGTACTTATGTAATATTATGTATTGTAATATATATGTATATCTACTCTCTTTTTGCTAGACTTGAGAACTCCAGAAGGAAAGGGTCTTATAGAAACTTTTGATTTTTTCCAGAACTTAGTGCTGTTCCCTGAACACAGTACTTTTTGAACTGAAGATTTTGCAGATTGACACACAAGGATAGTCAGTCATAAACTATTGGTGCTAGAATGTAGAAATCTGAGGGGCAGAGAGTGGGCAGGACTTTGCCCAAGGTCACATAACAAGGTCGTGGCAGATCTGGTCTCTGAATTTCCAGTTAAGTACTTTTCCCTCTGCAGCAGACCAGTCTCACTGACTCCATCCTATTCAAGACACATTTATTAAGTATCTTCTATGTGCCTCTTTCCTTTCTGGTCCTGGAAGAAGTATCCCCTTACAGACCTCCACTCAGGCGCTAATAATAACAACAATCCAAGAAGATAAGATAAAAATCAGGGTGAATTTGCCCTCTGAAAAAGGCCATGAAGCCTGAATCTTCTAAGGGGGGGGGGGGGTGTTGGTCTGGGATCAGGTATGGTGTGCTCTGAGCATTGGAGTTGATCCCTAGTGTGGCCTGATCTATGGAATGATTCTGGCCTGGGATGCTGGGGTTTTTTTGGTGGTATTTTTTTTTAAACTGTAGTTGGCGTCAGTAGAAGAAAAAATATGCCATTCATCTTAGGAAAAGCTTGCCAGTGTCCAACTCACCAAATGAAAGAGCAGCTGAACAAATTGGGTCTAACCCACAGGACCAGAAGGAGAGAATAAGCAGGCCAAAAAGAAATCAGGCAAAAATTCTAAATTGGAGTTGAAAATATAGCCAACTGTACTCCTACTCAATTTTTTTAAACATCTAATCCTCACTTGCATCTCCCAGGCATCCTCTCCCTGGGAAGCTGGGCAGGGACATCATTGGGTATCTAATCCTGGCCACATGGGAACAAGAATACTGTCTAATACAGCCCCAACAATTAGACTGTAAGCTCCCTGAGGGAAAAGGTGGGGTCAGATATTTTGCAGTGTTGGAGGGGTCCTCAGAAACCATCCAGTCTAACCCACAACTGAGCAAAAATCCTTCAAACACCAAACTCCCCAAGTAGTCTTTAGCCCTTGCCTTAAAGATATCCAAGGAGAGGGGATTTCCCCCTTCCAATTGCTCATTTCACTTTGTTAAGAAGGTTCTCTTCCATGAGAATCAAAGCTTCCCTGTCTTCATTTCTACCCACTGCTCCTAGTTCTTCTGGGACCCAGCAGAACAAGCTTCTTCTACATGACAGCCTTTCAAATAAATGAAGCCAATGGTCACATTCCCCTGAGTGTTTTCTTCTCCAGTTCCTTCAGTTCATCCCCCTATAAGAGGGTCTCCAGTCCCCCTACCATCTTGGTCATTTTCCTTTAAATTCTCTCCAGGTTATCAATGTCCTTCCTAAAATGTGGTCCCCAGGACTAAACCTAATATGTGGGTCAGAGTTGGCCCAGGGGCAAAATAGAGCAGGATTACTTCCCTCCAGAGCTGGGAACATCTTCTCTTAACACAGCCTAAGATCATAGCTTTCTTGGTGGGCCTATCATATTTGGGCTCATCCTGAGCTTCTGGTCCAGTAAAAACCCCAGACCTTTTTCATATATACTGCTGTCTAACTATTCCTTCCCATCCTGTACTTCGGTAGCTAATTGTTTTAACCCCAATGTAGTGTTTTGCACGTATCCCAATTAAAATTCGTGATAAAAAAAATCTGTCCCAATGTTTGAGCCTGGCAAGATCTTTACATATCCTGACCGCCATTTGTGTTGGCTCTCTCCCAGTTTTCTGTCTTTACAAATGTGGTAAGCACACCATTTATGCTTTCATATAAGTTGCTGATGGCAAGTCATTTATTCTTCTCTGACTGACTGTCCTGTTCCTGGCAGCAGCTGTTCCAAACCTTTTCCTCTCTTTTCAACACCAGCCCAAGCATCTCTTCTCCCCAGGCAGATGACCTTGCCTCCTATTTTACTGAGAAAATGATTGACGTCCACTGTAACCTCCCTCATCTCCCCTAGTCTGGAACACAGACCCCTCAACATGTTCCCTACCTTTGATTCAGTCTCTGAGGAAGAGGTGGATTTTATCTCTGCCAAAGCCAATCCCTGTACTTGGGCCCTTGATCCCATCCCTTCCCCTCTATTCTGGGAGTCTGCCTCATCCCAGAATTTCCCCCTTTCACAAAGCCTACAAACATACTCAGGTCTTTCCTTCATCCCTCTCCCAACCTTGAAAAATCTTCAGTTGACCCTGGCAATATCCTCAAATTAATCTCTCCTCTCTCTCTTTCCTGACTTCACTGCCAAGCTCTTCATCGGCCATTCACTTCTCGGTCTCTTTCCACTGTCTCCTAGGTCACCAACGATCTGACTACTAAACCTGATGGCCTTGTCTCAGTCTTTGCCCACCTTGATTTCTCCCGAAGCTTTTGCTGCTGCTGCCCGTTCCCTTCTCCTGGCACTGTCTTCTCCCTTAGCTTCCATGGCAGTTTCCTTTTGAGAGGTTCCCTCTATTGGGTAGATGGCAGACTATAGCCCGAGGTCCTAAGGGCCTCTTTTGTTGCTCTTAGGGCTCGATCTCATTAGTTCCCATAAGTTCAATTAACTTCTCTCGGCAGATGACTCTGAATCTGTATAGCTGGCCTTAGGTTCCTCCAGAACTGCCAAATGCCAGCTAGATACCTGCACCTAGGTGTCCAGAATGGAATACCTATGAAGGTGAGCTTCTTGAGAGAAGAGGCCAGCTTACTTTTCTCTTTGTGTCTCTAATGCTTAGCACAGTTCTTTGCAAATAGTAAACACTAAGTAAGGGGCAGCTAGGTGGCACAGTAGATAGAATATCAAGCCTGGAGTCAGGAAGACTCATTTTCCTGACTTCAAATCTGGTCTGAGACACTTCCTAGCTGTGTGACCCTGGGTAAGTCACTTTACCCTGTTTTCCTCATCAGTAAAATGAGCTGGAGAAAGAAATGGCAAACCCCTCCAGGATCTTTGCCAAGAAAACCCCAAATGAGGTCATAGAGAGACAGACATGAGTGAACATCAATAAGCACTTAATAAATGTTTTTTCATTCATTTTACCAAGCTCCCTTACATAGATACATGTTGTCTCCCTAAGAGAATGAAGCTCCTTCATTCTTGCTTGTGTATCCTCAACACCTAGCACGGTGGCTGTAATATTTGGAAGAAAAAAAACCCCAACACTTCACACAGTGCCTAGACATAGTAGGTTGCTTTATAAACATTCGTTCCCTTCCTTCTACCACCAGCCCCCTCCCTGGCACATAGAAAGTACTTAAATGTTGAGTGATTGGGTGCTTGTTGATTTCTCCTCTGAGGCCCCTAGGTTCACTTTGACTTTTCTTCCCCTTCAGTTAAGAAATACATGTATATTAGATCATAGAATCATGTGCCTGGGCTTTGAGAGTTAGAAAGGGTCTCAGAAGCGAAGTAGCCCCACCTCCTCATTTTCCAGGTGAGGACACTGATGAGGATGTAGTAAATGGCAAAAGTACCAGAACAAAGACTCGAACACCTCATTCCCTGAGTCCAGTGGCAGCAGTGAGGGGGAAAGAAAGGACCTAAGCAACATCATGAAGAACGAATGAACAGGACTTGGGGACTTAATCAGTATTTGTTGGCTAAGTAAATAAAACCAGTGCAAGAATGGAGTCTGCTGCAGTAAGGTTGGGTATTCCAGCATTCTGAATCCCAAGACAGGGAATCAGCAAGGTGGATCATAGCTCTACTCCTTTCTCTGCCCAGAGACAAGCCAGAAAATGCCCATGGAGTACTCTTTTTACTCTTCTAAGGGAAAGATTGGGGAGAAAGACAAACAGCTTGGAGGTGGAAGAAGAGATCTGCATATGCCACCATCAGGGCACTTTGGCTGCTCTGTTCTTTGGAAATTGCACTACAGTGAACGGACACCTCTCATCTCAAAGGGAAATACTTGGCAGGGCTTTGTCCTGGTCACTGGGAAGTAGGGGAGGGAGTGGCACTGCTGTGGAGAGTTGAAAACACTAGGTTTAAAGTCAGGAGACTCGGGTTTAAACCTCAGCTTTGCTGCTTCCTGTCTTGGGCAAGGCCATTCCTCTCCCTGGCCTTCAGTAACCTCAGTAAAATGGAGAGTGTGGTGGGAAGGGTGGGGGGAGGGTGGGGGGAGGGTGGACTGGCTGATCTCTAAGGCCCCTTCCAACCCTAAATCCTGTGATGCATTCCATGTCTGCTGCCTTAATCCTGAGGCCCAAATGTGGCTCCCAAGCACCTGGGGGTGTCACATAAGATCAGCACCAAAAAAACCTTAGCCATTCCATTCCACCTTCAGCCTTTCTCTGGGTTAAGGAGGGGCAGGGTGGAGGGTAAGCTATGGAACTTTTCAAATCCCATTTTCCAAAGGCTAAACCAGATATGTTCTGTGTCTCCTGCGCCGAGTACATTAGTCTGGGTAACATAAACACTGCTAGGCTACAGCTGTCTGCCAGCTGCATTGTTGAAGCCCATTTCAGGGGGCATGACAAAACCTGTCTGTAACTGTCACAGATGAGAAGTGTTAGTTAATGAATGGTCCCAGCTGAGCCCAGAACCCAGCTGAGTTATTTCAGTCTTGGGCATTAAGGGAGATTTTTTATTGGGTAACAAATCTTCAATGCTTCAGTTCCCCCAACAGACCCATTGGAGTCCACCCCTCAATCCCCCCCAACAGACCCCAGGTTGGAATCTACCCTCAATCTCCTCTCCCACAGACCCCAGATTGGAGTCCTCAATCCCCCCCACGGACTCCAGATTGGAGTCCACCCCTCAATCCTCCCCAAAACTAATTCACTCCAGGGACATTACTGATTGGAGCTGAGGAATGCCTGGGTTGGGACGGTGAGGAGACAGCTCAATGAGGATTTTTACAATGCATGCCTTCTCGTGTTCGCCTCTTTGCCGTGGCATTTGCAGCAGGCCTGCAAATCAGTTACATGCCAGGGCTGGTCAGGATTGAATGAACCCACCAACAACAGTTGGCTTAGCCTTGGAACCCTTCTATTCCTGTTGGCCTTTGGCATTATCTTTCTTGAGCTCACTGCCACCTTTCCTACTCTTTTGGTTATTACTTGCACAAGCCATGTACACAGAGCATGTCAGGGTGAAGGCTGAGACGGCTAACACAAGACCAGATGTAGCCAGATGAAGGCCAGGGCTTAAACAGTCTCCTCAGTTATTCTGCCCAAGGCCTAAGGAGAACATTATTTCCCCCACAATAACACAGTAATTCTTGGGGAAATGGATTCTTGGTCTCAGGCACTATCCAAATGCCATCACTCAGAGCCATTTGCGAGGCAGGGTAATAAATGGGAGAGGGGAGTGTTCAGTCCAAGGGATGGTTATAATTATAATTACTTAGCGTTTAGTTAGCACTACCCAGGGTCGACCTTGGCTATAAGCAGCTGCCTACGTGGTGTGATGAGAGGCAGCTGTAGTATCCTGAAAAAGAACCCTGGAGTTGGAATTAGAGGACCTTGGTGCCAGTGCCAACTCTGTTACTTACTAATCCTGCCTCTGAGGTCTATTACTTATGACTTGGAAAAGTGACTTACCCTCCCTGGACCTCAATTTCCTCATTTGTAAAAGGAAGGAGTTGGACTAGATAGCCACAGAGCTCCTTTCTAGCTCTAAGAGTAAGAGCCTATGATCCAAACTGTGTGACTTTGGGGAAAGAGTTTTCCCTCACTGGACCTCGACTTCCCCATGTGTATAATACCACTGGTGCTAACTAGGTCCAGGGTTGTTTTAAGCATCAAATGATGCAAAGTCAGGCATCCATAGTGCAGTAAAAAGAGAAGTGAATCAGAAATCAGAGGACCTGGCTTTGAACTTGGCCATATCTTCATTTCGTGACCTTGGGCAAGTTATTTCTCCTCAATAAGCTTTGGTTATTAGTCTCTTCATCTGCAAAATGAGGGGGCTCCACTTCTAAGATCCTTTGCAGCTCTCAAGTTATGTTCCTATGACCTTATGATGCTGCCACCTCTCCCTCCTTGACCCACAGTGGAAAGAGAGTGGACCTGGAGTCAAGGGAGCCCCAAGTTCAAATCTTGGCTCTGACACTTATTAGCTGTGCAACCCTGGATATTTCTCTGAAACTCAGTTTCCTCAACTGCAAAATGGAGACAATAATTGTAGAATTAGCCACTTCACGGCATAGTTGTATGAAAAGTGCTTTTATAAACCTCAAAGAGTCTCAGAATTCAGAACCATTATTAACTAAATCACTACAGCCTTTCCACATCAGGCAACTGATGAAACTGGTTGGTCTCACTGTGCTTCGAATTTTGAGAACTATTTAAATCGATATCGAGTATGCACCTTTACCCAGAAACTCTGGTTTTGTAACAAATCTGATGAATGAAGCTTTCAGCTCTAATGAACTAAAGTTCTGGAAGGCCCAGTCAATTCAAAGAGTTGAGGCTTTCTATGAAATGCTCATGGGAACCATGAAAGCTGGCTGTGTGGTTCTGAGATCAACGGATTTAAAAAATAAATCAAACAGCAATTACTCCGCACTGAGGCTATGTCCAAAATATGCCAAAATATGTGATTGAATCAATTTTTCTTTTAAATTAGTCTTCAGATCATAGTATTTAGAGCTGGAAGAGACCTCAGAGAACATGTAGTCCACCCCCTCATCTTATCGAGGAGGGGGAGGAGGAGGAGTTGAAGGTTCAGAGAAGAGGACGTGACCTACCCAGGGTTGAAGGGTTGATGAGGAACAGAGCTAAGATTCAAACCCAGGTCTTCTAACTCTAATCCCCCAATCGAGTGACAAAATCAGACAAACCTCTTTGTTGGATTTTTGGATGTCCTGTAGACACAAACAAAAACCAACAAAAAGCTGGACTGCATTTCCATTTTGCTGGGTTTTGTTGTTGTTGCTGCTGTGGTTGTTGTATAACCACAGCTGGAGAAGGAGGATTAGGAGTGAAGATTCCATCTGGAAAAGGACTGAGCACTCAACAACAGGCCTTGCCCCAGCCTAGAAGGCTTAAGGGTCCAGGCGTCACTTCCTCACCCCAGACTCCAACAGGAGGGTCCAGCTCAGCTGGAACTGGTTTTCAATCTGAGGGCAAGCAAGCCACCAGATCAATTCAACAGCAGCACTAGGGACAGAAATGGGAAAGGATCCAGATTTTTATTCTGTCAAAAGGGAGTTTGTGGCTGGAGACCTTCAGGTCTGTTTGCTCACTGACCAGAACCCCAAGACAAAAGCGTCCAGCCCCATCTCATGGAAGAGGTTCCCCCATTGCCCTTCTAGGTGCAAGAGTGTGACTTAGACTGAGGTTTGACTGCTCAGCTCTGGGGAAAATGGAAATGAAAAATGAGAGTGGGCCCAATGTTTTATACATTCCATACTTGGGGTTTAAAAGATTCACAAATGTGAGCGGTCCTCATGAAAGAGACAAGTATTGATACTCAACAATCAACTTCTATTAATAAGAAGAAGAGGAGCACAGCCCAATTTCAAATAAGCAGAACAGATGTTTGTCATGTGTTACAAGTTAAAAATCATTCCATCATGTGGTATCTGTTAAAAGTAAGCATGGGATTTGGTATATGTTTAATATAAAAAACTCTCAATAAAAAAAAGACTCTAGAGGTGAAAGTTAAACAAGAGCATTCTGAAATCATCTGTAAAAAGTGATCTATATTTCTGCATTTGCCCTTAAGAGATGAAGAGACCACTGATCATCAGCATGGCAATGGTGTGCCAGGTATAGAAGTGCCAAGGAAGAGAAAGTGGTTTTCAATATTGGATTGGATTCAAGATGGGACTTTTCCCATGTCAGGGTTTCCTCATCAAAGAACAGGATGCCAGGGTTGGTAACGCTGAAGGAATTCAAAATCAACATAATTTTATGTAGGACTCATTCACTGCGTGCAAAATGCTATTCTTGGGTGGGGGTGGGAGGAGGAGAGAGGCATGGGTTTGCTCTCTGCTGTCTTCATGGAGCTTCCAGATCAGGGGTCAGCAGACTACAGTTACTACAGCCCAGTCAGTAAGTCCCCTGCCTTTACTTAAAAATGTAAGAACCATTCTTAGCTCATAGGCCATACAAAACCATGCAGGCTTTGGCCTGCAGGGTTATAGTTTGCTGACCCCTATTCAAGAGGGATAAGACACAAACATAGATAACTAGTTACCCTACCATGGTGTATTGCATAATAAATAGACTGGAAGGTAGTAATAAAACGCCATGTGACGTTCCCTGGTTGGGGAGCAGAGGGGTTACTGTGATATGGCTTTGTCCTCCTTCTGACACCAGAATAAACGTCTGAACCTGCCCTAGAAGGTTCAGTTGAGGAAATTGCAGGCATTTAACTTAGAGAAGAGATGACTTAAAGAGAGATATGATTTCTGTCTTCCAATATTTGAAGGGATTTTATCACAAAAGAGGAATTAGACCTGTTCTTCTATATTAATACCAGTTAGTCAGTCAGTCAGTCAATCAACAAGCACTCATTATGTCCCAGGCACTGCTAAGTACTAGGTATACAAAGAAAGGCAAAAAATAGTCCCTGCTCTTAAGGAATTTACAGCTTAATGACTAGAAGCAACAGGTGGAAATTGCAGAGGCAAATTTAGGCTTGATGTCAGTTTCCCAAAAATGCAATGGGCCACCTCAGGAGGTCAATGCTTTTCCTCTGTTGGAAGTTTCCACGCAGAGCTAAATGAACACTAGTAAGGTGTGTTATAGTGGGAATTCCTGTTCAGGTACCAATGGGGTCCCCTCTAGACGTGAGATTGTGTCATTCTGTGCTTCTAATCAGGTAACACTGGCCCAAAGGGTAACTCCTGCCAACCACCTTCGTAAGACGCGGTGCTTATTACCCAGAAAGCTAACAGTTTAAGTAGGAGACAGGACTGTCAGCTTTATATCAGTCCAATATCCCTTTAGTATCGTGGCTCTAGGGACAGAAAGCTGGGAACAAGCTCAGCAGGTATTATTCTAAAACACCATGCTAGACTGAACCTAATTTTGAAGCTTCCCCATAGTTCACTCCTCTGATTCTGTTGTACATTGTGTGGGGGATCTCAAGTAACCAAGCCATGACAGACACAACCATCGATAATCCCCATATGCAATGATGAGACAAGGAGAAGAGACCCCAAACCAAACACCACAGGCACTACTAATTCTGTACTTCCAATCATTCCTCCACACTCCTCTAATTCTCAACAAACATTCTTTCATACCACATGGCCTAATCTATATAATTATATCCCTGTGTCCCAAGATCTCTCCTGACACAGGGCAGGCGGGGAGCCGGCCCAGGCACCATTTGAGGACTTCTAAATTTCTCTGGTTGATTTGTCCTCACTAGGGGAAACCTGGGGATATCAGTATCTAGCACTCTCCCTTTGGCAGCACCAGGTCCCCTCACAAGCACTCAGGTTTACAAGGCATCAAACATAGCTCAGGTTCTATTTACACAGTCAAGGACACAGAAAGAACTCAAACCCAAATTCAGAGAAAGCCAGGAGGTTCCCCTTCCTCCCCTGCAATGGATCCCCTTTCTCCCACTCCAGAGATCATCCCTGTGACTCAGTGGGTGGTACCTAGCTCTATCTCCTGTCACTCATTGGGTAGTTATACTCCCAGACAGTATTACAGTCCACCTTGTCACTGTCTTGCTCCTTAGTTTGACTTTGTTGCTTCTTGCTGTTTGGCTTACCTTCTTCAGAATCTCCCTAGAAGTTGTTCCTTCTTCCCCAGAAGATGGCATAGGCTCTTAAACAGTTGAACTGTGATAGGAATACCTAGACACAAGACAAAGAGCATTACAGTTCTTTCTAGATTATGAGAGCACAATGGTTTCAAATTTCTCCTGTTCTTTTATTTCGAGTCACAGATTCCCACACCCATCAAAGATACTCTGCAAATGCTATAGGGAAAACCTTCTATACTCAGCCTGCTCCATTTACCACTACTGAGATTTTTGTGTGTGTGTGAGATCTATCCCATTTATCTTCCATCTGTATCTAGGGCTTGTTAACCTAGAGCCTGTGAACTGGTTATTTTTTTTTAACATTTAATCTCTGTATTTCAATATAATTGGTTTCCTCCATAATCTCTGCCCCCCCACCTACCCAACGTTACCTCCCACTGTTCCACAATCACAGTCTTTGCTTTAGTTTTCTCACTGTCCTAGAAACATGCTGTATAGTTATCTTCCCTCACATTCCCTTGGCATGGGATACCTTTCTTCTCTCTCTCTCCACATCTTTCAATTCCTACTGCATTTCCTAGACTGTGAGGACATGAGGGTGCTGTAGGGTCTGGGAGGTAGAATCACTCTTGTGGGATCAGTTAATGGCACTGACATCTCCTGACAGTCATTGAGAAGATAGCAATGGGTAGATTGGGGGTTGGGAGGAAGGGAAATCAGAGGAAAGAACTTTGAAAGTCAAGGAAAAAGGAGTTTAGATTTGATTCTATACAAAGCAGGAACCCACTGAAGATCTGAGCCAAGGAGACACAAGAGAGTTGAAAGGCAGCCTGGGTAAAACCAGTACTGTCAAACTCAAACAGAGACAGGGGATACTAAATGGTACACAAGGAGCCTTGGGGGCTGCATGTTAATTTAGTTTTAAAATGCAATAGTTTCTGGGCCACTAGGTGGCCCAGTGAATAGAGCACTGGCCCTGGTGTCAGGAGGACCTGAGTTCAAATCCGACCTCAGACACTTAACACTAGCCATGTGACCTTGGGCAAGTCACTTAACCCCAATAGCCCTGCCTTCCCCCCTCCAAAAAAAAAACAACAAAAAAAAGCTTAAAATGTGATATTATCGATGTTTTATTATATTTTTATTTATTTGGATAAATGTTTCCCCAATTCCATTTGACTCTGATTCAAGCTGTACTCAGCAGTGCTATGGGCCATGTGTTTTACTCCTCTCCACTGGATTTAGATTCAGAGAACCTCAGCTCAACTCTTAACTCTACTGCTTTATTAGCTGTGTGACCTTGAGCAAGTGCCTTCCCCTCTCTGGGCTTTGGTTTCCCTCTCTGTAAAATGAAAGAGTCACACTAGATGCCTTCTGAGGTCCCTTAAAGGAAGATTCTCCCAGCATTGGTGTGCAGAATTGCTTAGAGATGGTAGAGACTACAGGGACAAGCTTAGTCATTACAATAATCTAAGCATTAACCAATATTAATAGGGAAGTGGGAAATTGGGAAAGAATTTTTACAACCAGTGTCTCTGATAAAGGTGTCATTTCTAAAATATGCAGATAATTAAGTCAAATCTATAAGAATACAAGTCATCCCCCAACTGATAAATGGTCAAAGGATATCAACAGGCAGTTTTCAGAGGAAGAAATTAAAGATATCTATAAGCATATGAAAAAATGCTCTAAATCACTATTGATTAGAAAAATGCAAATCAAAACAACTCTGAGGTACCACATCTCACCCATCAGATTGGCTAAGATGACAAAACAGGAAAATGACAAATGCTGAAGAAGATATGGAAAAATTGGAACACTAATGCATTGTTGGTGGAGTTGTGAACTGATTCAACCATTCTGGAGAGCAATCTGGAACTATGCCCAAAGGGCCATAAATAACTGCATACCCTTTGACCCAGCAATACCATTTCTAGGATTGTATCCCAAAGAGATCATAGAAGTGGGAGGAAGACCTGGATGTACAAAAAGATTTATAGCAGCTCTTTTTGTGGTGGCAAAGAATTGGAAATTAAGGGGATGCCCATCAGCTGGGGAATGGCTAAACAAGTTGTGGTATATGAATGTAATGGAATGCTATTGTGCTATAAGAAATGAGGAGCAGATGGACTTCATATTTACCTAGAGAGGCTTATACAAACTGATGCTAAGTGAGAAGAGCAGAACCAGGAGAAATTTGTACACAATGACAAACACAACATATGTGTGACGACCAGCTTTGATAAACTGGACTCTTCTCAGCA
>CM053582.1:25631724-25711952 GCA_028627135.1 Pseudochirops cupreus | reverse complement strand
TGATATATTGTCTATAGAGGTAAAATTTGTAATAGGACACAGGATATTAGAAATTATAAAACAAAATAGATAACCTCAATTATGCAAAATATAAAAAGCTTTCTCCCCCAAAAAAAGCAATGCATCTAGAAGAAAATATATACAAATTATGAAAAAAAATTTGTATTATATATCTCTATTAAAAGTCTGATATCCAAAATGTATAAAGACTTGACATGAATATGTAATATTTAGAACCATTCCCCAATAGGTTGCATTTAAAGGATATGACCAGACAATTTTCAAAGGATGAAATGCAATCTATCAATAACCACCTGAAAAAAAATGTTCAAAACCACTAATAATCAGAAAAAAAATAATAAAATTAAAACAACCCAGAGGTATCACCTAACAATGATGCAAAGAGATGGGAAAAACTCATTATTGGAAAAGTAGAAAAAACAATTGGCTCAAGGGTCCTGGAAAACAATTTGCAACTAAATAAGAAGAGTTACTAAATTGTTCCTACTCTGACCCAGAGATCCCTGTACTGGGACTATGTCACTAGGGGGTTATTGACAGCAAGAAAAGACCCATACGCAAAAAAATGTTTATAACAGTATTATTTTCAATAACAAAAAGCTGGAAACAAAATATGTACCCAGAGACTGGAGAATAGCTAAACAAATTATGGTATATGAATGTAATGGAATATTACTGTTCCAGAAGGAATGACAAATATGAAAAGTTCAGAGAAACATGGGAACTTTTGTATGACGTGATGCAGAAGGAAAAGAGCAGAGCCCAAAGAACAATATACACAATGATTACAACAATATAAATAAATTCTATATGGAGAGGCAAGAAAACTCTGGTCAGATGCAACTGTCAATTTTAGTACCGTACTGTCAAAGTTAAAGGACCCAGAAACAGCACTCTTTCCTGTTAACAATTCATAATCTAATTTTTGTGCATATGTTTTCTAAGAGAGTTTGCTGGAAAGGAACTATTGGGCTAAAACAAAGTCGAACAATAACTTAAAAGTTTTTCAAAGAAAAAGTTAAAAGACACAGTCTTCTTTTCTGTTAATAAGCAGTAACTTTGTTGTTCAGAAGTATCTTTTGTATCAAACAAAATGTTCCAATAATCATTTGTCTGGTTTTTTTTTAAGAGAATAAAGGGGAAAGTAGCCATATAGAAAAGGGGGGTGGGGGAGAGGACTAGATTTGGAGTGTGAGGCTGTGGGTTCAAATCCCAACTCTCCCATTTACTAATTGTATGAGCTTCAACAAGCTATTGTTATATGGGCTGCATTGTAGGGGTTTTCTGGGAAATGAGTGTTTAACAACCAACTTTCTGCAAATGTACTTACAGAACACTTTTAGGATTAATTTGGATTAACATTTTCTCTACCACTTTCTTAAGTCTAGACAATGAACAAAACAATAAATCAAGCCCTGATTTGTGACTATTGCTAATTTCTGAGGTATAAATATGCTAAAAATGTAACAATTGAATTTCTGAGCAAGTTCAGAACTGGCTTCAGCATGCTCCTGCCTCAATGTCTTCTTCTATAAAATGAAGGGATTGGACTCTACCTCCAAGCTCCTTCTAGTTCCATGATTTAGCCTTCTGTGCCAGTAACCTTTAGCTTTCCCTTCAAGTTCTATATCTATGATCATAGCTTGTATTCTACATTTACTTTCAATGAGGCATGAGGACCTGGTGGAGCTAAAGCAGTGATGGGGTGGGGAAGGGGCATAAGAAGTATTCATCTCTCTCTCTTATTGCTTCCTTCTTTGTATTACTCCTGTTACTTTATGAACCAATTATTTATTCATCCATCCATACATCTATCTATTCATTCATTTATTCATTTATTTTTGTGAGCATTCATTCTCTCTCCCCTTCTATTTCTCCTCTCCCCCTCCATTGAACAATTAATTTAAAAATAAAACCCTCATAATGAATAAGTATAATCCAAAACACCACATTCCCGCATTGACCATGTCCGAAGATGTATGTCTCGTGCATTTTAAGCTTATCGCTTCTCTGGCATATATCATCTTCAGTCCTCTGAACTGACCTTACCATTCTCTATTCTGTATGACAGCTTGTGTACTTTATTTCATCCCTTTGATGTAGCTCCATGAGGACAGGGACCCTGTCTTATTCACCTTTGTACCCAGCATAGTGCCTTCAGCACAGTAGACATGTATAATAAATAATTGCGGAATGGATGAAAGAATAAATGAATGAAGGAGTAAATGTTCAGTTTGGGAGGTAGAAAAGAAGTGTTGGGGAAAGACTGAAAAAGCAGTTCACATTTCTATCCATGTTGTCAATAGTGGTGAAGTATTTTTTGTCCTGCTTTCCACCCTGGCAAAAGAAATGATCTTCTCTTTGTTCATTTGAATTAAGGTAGCAGCCAGTCAGTGAAAGTAGAGATGTCTACACCAAAGCTATCATTGTTTATCAGTATGCAATGGCACCATTTCAAATGGGACCCCTGCTCCTCAACATCTGAACAATTTATCCCATCAAGAATGTAGGCACATTTCCTAGGGGATTAATCTGGGCACAGTGGCTCCCTACAAAGACCATCTCTGGCTTCCATTTCACTCACCCTGCTAAAAGTCAATCTCCCCTCAAATCTAGTACAATCCTAGTTTACCATTAGCCTTATGTTGCCTGGTCAGCTTACCTCCCTGCTTCACATTATGTGGTCTATAGGGGAGGTAGAAAGAACCTCCTAGAAGTCATTTCTTCCAACTCCAAGATCCAGACAGAGGCCTAATTAGTGTTAGAGCCAGGACTAGAATTCCACTAACTAAACCAATGGTATTATGTCATTCCTGATTAACAGTACTGTTAATCAGTCACCAAGTATTTAATAAGTACAAATTATATAAGAGGCCTTCCGCCCATGCAAAATCCTCAAATATCATTCACCTATGTAAGAAGAGAGAAAAAAGAAGCAAGGTTACAAAAAAGTTGTAGCTAAGGGAATCTTTAGCATGGGTTGGGTTCCCCAGGGCAGGGCTGGATGTTACTAGTTTTAAGTGGCATCCACAAACGGGAAGACAAGAAAACCAACCCTAAGCTCCTTGAGCAAAGGGATATTTCACTTTGCTTTTTGTATCCTCTATGCCTGGTATACAGTAGACACTTGATAAATGTTTGCTGTTGATAACCTGAGTTTAAGAAACTGAATATGGTAGAGGAAGCTGAGCTTCTGAAAGCATAGTGGTTGGTTTTAGTTTTAGGTTCAGAGCATCTGGGTTTGAATTCTCCCTCCGCCAAGTACTGCCTCTCTGACCCTGGACAAATCAATTCTGATAAGGGTCCCGTTTTTCTCCTTTGTAGGATGAGTGGACTGGAATAAACGACCTCTAAATTTCCTTCCAGTTCTAACGTGCTATGATGTGATGAAAAGTGAAATACTATGATGACTCAGGAAGGCCATGAAGAAGAGACTATCATAGGGATGAGAGGAAAGCCTGGGTGCATTCTGGAGTTGAAACTCACTGGACCTATTTAGGAACCTAATATCTTTTCCCCAAATAGTACTCTTCTCATTAGCAATGATGTCCATTTCCTAGAAAGTCATTACCCAATTGTTTACACATTTTGAAAGATGACTTGTTGGTTGTTTGGGTTTTTTTTTTAAGTCTTTCTAGGACCTACCAAATTTGAGGAGAATGTTTGGTGCTCCCTCTGCTGGCCCTCCCAAAGTATCATTTGAAAGTAATACTCAAGACCATGCACCATTTTGCTGTTACAAAGAACCCCAAGTAGTTAAAGAAAATCGATTTTTGAAAATTGGAGAATGTAGTAGGTTTTACAAATCCAAAAGTCTCAGATTAGGATCTAAGTGCTTCCAAGGAAAGGGAAAATAAGAATACTGGATTTTGTATCAGGGTCATGAGTTTGAACCTCAGCTCTGCTACTTCCTATCCATGTGACCTTGGGTAAGTCACTCTCCCTTTCTAGGCCTTAGTTTCTTCATCTGTCAAATGAGTGCTTGGACTAGATGACCTGTAAGGACTCTTCCAACCCTAACATTCTATGATAATAACTCACCTACCCAAATGTGACTTGTCCCCCCAATCCCAGCTGGCCATATCACAAATGTATATTTGTGTACAGAAAGGGGATAAAGTGTGGACAAAGTGTGATGGCTTAATACACACCCATCCCCACTACTAAGAAAACAGTTCAAATTCAATTCAATTAAACATTTATCTAGTACCTACTATGCCCAAGGCCTTGTACCAGATGCTCCCAGGAGCTTTTATGGGGAGGAGGGGGGCAAGGTGATAAAGACACAAATTAATCAGAATAATCCCTGCCATCAAGGACTTTACAATCTAGGAGGATGGAGACGAATGATAAAGCTACTTAGAACTCATTGTAAACAAAGTAGGGTATGAAAGTGTATGAGGTACAAAGCATTGTGAGAGTTCAGAAAAAGGAGAGAAGGATCATTTCTAGGTGTAGTGATCAGTGAAGTGTAATGACTTCATAGAAAAGATGGCATTAGAACTGGATTTCAAATGGCAGAGACTTGGGGGGAGGGCATTCCAGATGCAATGAACAGCTTGATGAAAAGCTCAAAGGCAGGATATGTTCAGGGAAAGATGGGTAGTACAGGTTGTCTAAAATGTAGAGTATGTGAAGAAAAGTAGCAGGAAGGTTAGGTCCTAGCCAGACTATGAGATACTTTGAATGTCAAGCTAAAGAAATCTGGCTTTTTTTTCAGGAGGTAATGGAGAGCCATTAAAGGTTTGGAACAGAAGGGGGGCTGAATCAGAGCTGTGCTCTAGTAAAATTAATCTGGCTGCAGAGTGAAGACAGAGTAGAGTTGGAAGAACATAGAGATGGGGAGACCAGTTTGGAAACTATTGCAGTATAACTTGCAGCCTGGAAGGAAAGGAGGGGAAGAAGGCAAACAGTGCTGGCTGAGTAGAAAGGGTAGGAACTGGTAATTGACTGGATGTTGAGGACAAGGAAGAAGAAGTCAAGGGATAACTGAGGTTTCAAGCATTTCTTGCTGGAAGAGAAATGGACAAGGATAAGGGAAGTGAAGAAGAGAAATTTTGAGGGAAAGGTGATGAATTTTAGATGGACCAGCCAGGGTGGGTGGTGATCTGTAAAGGCTTATTGCCAGGAGATTGGGCACTAGCTGGCAGATTTTGTTGTCATTGTTATCACTACTCTGAAAGCCTTCAATTTCCTTCACACAGAGGAAATCACATATCTACCAAAGTACTGAAGAAGATAGATGAGAAGGTGAAAAAGGCAAATGAACAAAAATTACACACACACCAGCTGTGTAAATGAAAATAACATGAAACCACAATAAAACTCATGGAGAACTTTGGTGCTGTCTTTATTCTCTCTTCTTAAAATGACTTTGTAGTATTTACTCATCTTTGTCCTTACTATATCCTCTCAGTAGAATGGAGGCTCTTTTTAAGCAAGAACTGTTTCCCTTTTGTCTCTGTATCCTCAGCACCTAGCACAGAACTTGGCACCTACTCAAGAAGGAAAGATGTGCTGAATGGAAATGAATTATCTTTAGAGTTAATACATGGGGTCTTCCTTCTTTTAACCCTCAGTACATAACAGAAGAGAAAGGTTACCTGGTTTTTCCCAATCTCTGACATCTTTTCATGAAGGTGACTTAAAAGAGATTGGAGTTGTCAAGGGCAAGAAAGAGGAGAGAGGGAGGCAAAGGCCTCATTCATCCCCACCCTTGCCTGGCTGTGGTTACAAGGGGTTTATTACCTTCTCTTAGAATAATTCAGGTTGTCCTCTCTATAGCATCCTTCTCACAGAGTTCCCATTGGTTGGCCGAGTCTCAGACAGGCCCATTTCTGGGCTTTAGAATCCTAGGTAACCAGGAAATGGGTATTCAAAAGGAAAGGAGCTAGCTGAACCTATCAAGGAAAAGCAAATTAGATACTTCCTTCAGTGAAGTTTGGATTCAGTCAAAGGGCTGTACTTGAGGACTTAGAAGGTCACGTGTGACCTAGAGGCTGAGAGTTTCCCACTCCTGCATATACTAATGACTAGTCAGCAAGTAGCTAGAAAACTGGAGCTCTTCAGGAATAGCACACTCAGTCTATCTCAGTCTCCTTCAGAGGTGCAGTAGGTGTTGATTGCTCAGTGCCTGGAAAGCGGGCCTCTTCAGAATCGGCCATCTTAATGTCTATATCATGGCTACTCAGTTTCAGAGATTTCAGAGAGCATCCTGACTCAAAAGCCTGGCTGGCCCTTTCAAGGTAGTCTAGAATTAGGAGCCAAATCCTTTGAGGTGAATTTTCAGTTTTGTTTTCTTGTTGTTGTAACTGTATTTTTTGGTGGCGGTGTTGTTTAACCTAGACCTGCGGGATCCCAGCGTATGCAGAGGGCCTCTGTCAACACAGGTGTGCAAGTCCTTTGTAACACAATTGTAGAGGGCCTCCTGAGAAAATGTCCAGTATCCAATGGAAGTCTGCATGGGTTCAAATAGCAACACTGCAAGCATAAAATGAGGGGATGCATGGCTAGGTCAAAGTCCATCCAAAAAGGGGGTTAGTGGTCTAGAGATTCTCAAGCTATCGTCTAATGTGGCAGCAATGATGATAGTGATGGTGATGACAATAATGATAACTAGTATTTTTATAAGACTTTAAGGTTTACAAAGCTCTTTAAATGTTGACCCTCACAACAACCCTGGAAGGCAGGTGCTGTTAAGATCCTCATTATACAGATGAGAAAATTGCAACACAGAAAGGTAAAAAGACTTGTCAAGGGTCACACAACTAGTGAGTATCTGAGGTTTGATTTAAACTGAGGTCTTCCCAACTCCAAGACCCATATTCTATTGGATAGGTGACTGCATTCTGCTTGAAAGGTTAACAAAGGGGTGGGGATGTACATTTTTTACCCTTGTGTTGTGAATATTAGCTAGGTCAGCCAGAATGCCCAGGCCTTTCCCAGAACTGATAGCCATTTCATGAATATCCCTTACAACATGCCGTCAGTTACTCCTGAGCCTCTAAAACAGTGGTTCTTAACCTTTCTAATGCCACGACCCTTTAATACTCATATGTGGGTGTATCTGCATGTGGGTGGACCCACTTGGAGACAGATAAAGGAGCAGTGTCTCAGTTCCTAAGACCATGGGAAACATGTGTTTTCCAATGGTCTTAGGCAACCCCTGTGAAAGGGGTCGTTTGACCCCCAAAGGGGTCGCGACCCACAGGTTGAGAACCACTGCTCTAAAGCCTCTCAAGCTAGAGACTTCTTGACAGCCTTGTCTATATCCTACCAACACACACACACACACACACACACACACACACACACACACACACACACACCCCTTTGGGTCCCTGATCATGTACTTCCATGGCCATTTTAAGTGGGGTAGCCAGAGTGAAGGATTAAGATGAGCAAGGAGCATTCACAATATGTAGCCAGAGATTGACTGCTTGATAAAGGTGTCATGTTTTCATTTCCCTAGATGACTTGGGAAGAGGGTAAGCTTTGAGGGATAAGGAAGGTATGGTCTCATTAATTCTTTTCAGAAGAATTTTTTTTTAGCTTACTGAGAATTTGATTTTAGTAAATCTCTCCCTACTTTAAAAATAGCTTAATGTACCTTACTGTTATTATATTTATTTTTTTTTTGCTTTTTGGAGGGGGAAAGGTAGGGCAATTGGGGTTAAGTGACTTGCCCAAGGTCACACAGCTAGTTTTTTGTGTTACGTGTCTGAGGCTGGATTTGAACTCAGGCCCTCCTGACTCCAGGTCTGGTGCTCTATTCACTGCGCCACCTAGCCACCCCACCTTACTATTATTTAAAAAGAATAGCCACAAAAAAAAAAAAGAATAGCCACAATTGCTAGAAGTAATGTATGAAAAAGAATAAAGGCTTAAAAGTAGTCCCAGGGAACTTCACTCCAGCCACACAGGAGGGCCTGGTTAGAGGGGGGACACCCTTTTCCTGTGGTGGTGCTGCTGCTGTCAAAATCACTATTCTCCTCATATTAAAGTGACTTGCAAAAAAAAAGTGACTTGCAACAGAGGTTAGGGTTCAAGGAAGAGGAGAAAGAAAGAGATTTCAACCTTGGTAGTGCCCAGCCCTCTCCCTCTATAGTAACTAGGGCCTTGTAAGAGAGCAATGGGATTACTTCATCTTGGGACAACTCAGGCAGCCCTCTCTCCCAGCACCCTTTGCGCAGGGCTTCCATTAACCAGCCAAGTCTCAGTACTGCCCATTTATGTGTTCTAGACTCCAACGTAATAAGTGGGGAAGGATTTCTGATGGGGAAAAACTGCCTAGACATATCAGATATGCTTCCCCATGTAATGCTGAATAAGTCAACAAGCCAATAGGTGGTTGGAGAAGAGGACATCTTTGGACATAGTTCATTCAATTAACTGTCTTGGCTCCCCCTTGTCCCCAGAAAGGGAAGAGAGTAGTTAGTTAGCATCTAGGAAGCTTTGGGACCTGTTAGGAATCGGGCATTTTCTTGATTAAATTAAGATTTTAAAAAGAGAAAAAAATTTAAAATATCAGGCATCTTCATGTCTACCCTTTGCCCATTCAGTTTTAAAGATGCCAGGGAGCGTTCTGGCACAAATACCTGGTTGGAAGAGATTTCCAGCCAAGATGCCTCCTGAACTCAAAGCAGGCTGCCCTGCTCTCTGACACTCCAGCAAAATGTTGAAGTTCACACCAGACCAAATAGTGATCAAGAAATCCAATGAGAAAGTACCGTAAGTCAGTTCTTTTATCCCAAGAACTACACAAAAAATCAGTCATGGACAATAGGAAAAGGGGCCACTCCAGCAAGTTGAGCAGCAACTCAGCTAGAGATTGAACACATGTAGCAAGCAAGGTTCCATGTTCTGAGGCACCAAGAGAAGAGGGCTCTCCTGATAAAGACCCAGAATCGTCAGCAACCAGAGTCATGTCCCAGAGCTCAGTCTGGGATAGCTCAGATCCAAGGAATCTGAAAGCCCTAATACTCCGTACTGAGATGCCATAGAGTACCCTGAAATCCAGCACACTAAACTTGAAAGACTAGGTTTGGGGGTGAAGGTGGGGTAATTACAGGAAGTAGAGGTCTACATTGGAACCCAAGACTAGACAAAGCAGAGCCAACTGCTCTGTCTAAAAGTGTGACAGGGATGGAGTCAAACCTTGGCACAAAGCCCAAATTCAGGAACTAAAGCTAAAAAGCTGAATAAATCAAAGAAACATCAACCAGTATAAAAAATTATTGCAAATATAACTTCATAACACCTGTAAGCAGAGACTCAAAAGAAAAAAAATGGATTTTCCTATAAGGATAGCATGAAGCAAGAGATAAAATATCAAATATAAGCCCTGGAGGAAAAAAAACTGAAAAGAGAATAAGTAGCTTAGAAGAGAAAGTGGTAAACCTTACCCAAGAAATAGACTCCTTGAAAAACAGAATAAACCAATGAGAAGCAAATGATTCCATAAGACAGCAAGAAATATTAGAACAAAATAAAAACATTGAAAAATATCACAATCTGATATCAAAAACAACTGACCTAGAAAACAGGTCAAGGAGATAAAATTTAAGAATCACTAAACTCCTTGAAAACTATAATCAAAAAGGTCTGGAAACAATATTTCAAGAAACCATAAATGAAAACTGCCTGGATCTATTAGAACCTGAGGGCAAAGAAGAGACAGAAAGAATTCACCTATGACCTTCTGAAAAAAATTCCAAAATGAAAAGTCCCAGGAATGTCATAACTAGAGTGCAAAAAAAAAATTCTGCAAGCATCAAAAATAAGCAGTTCCAGTACCCAAAAAAACTACAGTGAGGATCATAGGAAAGCTAGGAATTCCTACTAAAAGCCAAACATCTTGTAATATAATAATCCAAAAGGCAAATGAGATAGGTTAACAACCAAGAATAACTTAATCTACAAAGCTGAGTATAATAACGGGGGTGGGGTAGGGTGGTGGAATGAACCTTTAATAGATTAGAGGATTTTCTGATTAAAAACAAAAACAACAGAAATGAGTAGGAGCTCTGAAATACAAATACAAGAGCCAAGAGCAACCCAGAAAGGTAAATTTCTTTGAGCAATTAGAAGATGTATGATAGTGTACTGCTAACATTCTATTGGGAAGAGAAGAAATAAGTGTCCCTTTAGAACCTTAATGTCTTCAAAGGGTATTAAGGGAGTTAAATATGAAAAATAGAGTACCTAGGGTTGAATTGGTTCTGCCCTGAGGATCTGAGGACGGGAAAAAGAAAGGAGAGGAAAAGGAGGAAGACACAAGAATAGAAAGGAGGAAGAAGGGGGAGGGAAGTTTCTATTTCTCATAAATTGGGTGTGTGAGAACATACAAACATGGAGAAAGGGGGGGGTATGGTTGTCAACTGAATCTCATTCGTCGGGGCCCAACATACATCCCCCCCCCCACACACAGACCTTAGTGTACAAATACAGCAAAGTCAACAGGGAAAAAAAGTGGGGATTGAGGAAGTTAAGAGGAAGGATAATCCTAGAGAAGGAATAGCTATAAGCAAAAGAATCTTACTAATCATGTAGTAGGGAGTAAAAAGAGGAAAGAGAAAAGAACTAGACTCAAAGGAGTTGTCTTAGACAACATCTTAGACAATTGTGGAATGGCTGAAAAAATTTGGTATATGAAAATAACGAAATATTATTGTTCCAAAAGAAATTACAAAAGAGATGATTGCTGAGAATCCTGGATAATATGAACTGATGAAAAGTAAAGCGAGAAGAACCAAGAGAACAATTTATGCAAGGTCAATATTATTGTAAAGAAAAACAATTTTGAAAGATTATGGAACTCTGAGCAATGCAATGATAAACTCTAGGTTCAGAGGACTAAAAATGAAGCATGCCACTAAACTCCTGCCAAAGAAGTGATAAACAACATACAGAAGGAGACACATACTTTTGGATGTGCACAATGAGAGTATTTGCTTTGTTGGCCTAAGCACATTTGTTACGAGAGTTTTATTTTTTTAATTGTTCATTGAGGGAGTAGAATAGAAAGGAGATGTAATAAATACCTAAAAAATAAATGCATAAATACATAAATACATAAAACGGACAAAAATTTAAAGTGAAAAGCACAACCAAGAAAGTAGTGTTTACGAAGACAATACTGTAAAGATAAACAGCTTTGAAAGACTTTAAGAATTCCAATTAATAAACAATCCATAAATCCTTTAAGATGAATTTTTTGTTATATTTTCTGAGATTTTTTGGGGTTATATTTTCTTTTAAATTCTGGACCTGTGATTTCCGAGGCTTCAGGAACTCTAGAGTAGAAACTCCCTGTGTCAATAGAGTTGGGTAGGTCCTCTGTAACTTGCAGTCTTAAAGGATGACCTGATAAAACGTCAGAGTGCCATATATAGGTTCAAAACAGCTACTTCACAAGTATAAGGTAGAAGATAGGCCTGGCTAGGCAGAAGTCCTTCTGAAAAGGGTCAAAACGTTTGAGTAGACTGGAGACTCACATTCCAGGGGAATAGGGCAGCCAAAGAAAAAAATCCTAATGGGATATTAAGTTGCTAGATTTCTTTGGGGTTAGCATATTGACTCTGTCCTGGAGCCCTGCTGTCCTACAGCCCTGGAGCCCTACAGAGGTGTTATGACTCCTGATTGGTCAGTGCCTGAGTATTATGCCTATTAGGAATCAGGTGGAAACAAGTAAATATCGTAGTGCTTTGAGGAAGCTTCATGGTCCAAGGAAAGAGGGAAAGGTTCTGATTCTGACTCTTCCATTATATGTATGTGACCTCAGGCCAGTCCCTTAGCCTCTGAGTCCCTTCATTTCCCCATCTGCAAAATGAGACCCATAGTACCTGTTTCTCAATATTTCCCTAGGGCATGGTGAGAATAGAACAGAAACAAAAGCATCATATAAGTAAGTAAGTATTTGTGGGCAGGTGGTCTAGTCACCAGTCATGGAATGACTAGAAAAAAGTCCCTTTGGATCATCTCACTGTTGGAGAACAAATGTTGCCTTTGTCAGGGGCTCACTGAGAGGGGCCTATCATTCCCCAATTGGGCAGCTGGGACCAAGTGCTTGGGATCCTTGGGGCAGCTGTTGAGAATTAAACACCAGGCAGAAGGTAGGACAAGGCTCAGAACTGGGCAAGAAGCCAGATTCAAGCAGGGCCCCTGACACAATAGGAGCACAAAGGTTACAAGGCAAATGTCTTCCTAATTGGTAAAAACTGACATGCTCTGGCTGGGGAAAACTTGGGCCGGGAGATGATGAACTGAAATCACAACTCTCCTTTCTCTTCTGTCTATTCCTTCCATGATAACTTTAGAAAGAGTTGACTTATCTGTGCAACTAAAATCAGTCAACATAAGTTGAACTTGCTCTTTACTATTTAATTTTGATTCATAGTATACTCCACTATCTTGAAACAAAATGGCAGCCAATAAAAGTTTTCACATGGGGAGATTTACTATAATTCCTAATGGTTTTCAGTGAATTTTGACATGTACTTAGAGATTACAGAATTAAATATTTTCATAGAGAAAGATTCTGTCCACCATCTTAAAACCAAATAGGTACATGGATTTTAGCATTTGCTGGATTTTCATGTACTGGTTCATACGTGTAGGCTGTGGTTCACAAGACCACTTGTCTTAAGAAAGCAAAGTTGATAACAACTTGACAATGAGGCTACAGAGATCCTGATTCTTCAGGAGAAAGGATGCATACCACACCACTCTACATGTCAAACTATGGTCCTGATGTTCCAAATCCTATAATAATGAATGGCATTGCTTCTATACTCACTCTAAAGTCACATTATACCTGAACTATAAACGCAGAGATAAGTCATCAGGGTGTGGCCACAAATCAATCCTTTGCTGGGAAAACAGTCCTACGTGGGATCCAAATTGAGATCTACAAGTAAGCCCAAAAGCTAGAGCAGGTCAGATTCTCATTTCCTCAGCATGCTGAAACCAGTTGCAGGAGTAGAGATTTAGACTGGGAGGTCATTGCTAGATCAAATGCCCAGACAGGGTGCGTAGGAGGTGACCATTTGCTTTACACAACTTGTGTCCCAAAGCCTCAGTATTTCATGATGAGCTCTATCTGTTTTACCACCACCACACAGACATTAATATCCTGGTGTGATCCCAGGTTGGGTCCTCTGTGTCCCCTCCTAACTCTACTGGTCCAGTAAAGTTGTGGACTTGGACATAAGTGGGTTTTAATCTCAGCTCCACCACTGTCTCCCTGTGTGACCTTGGGTAAGTCCTTTGCCCTCTCTGTGCCTCTGTTTCCCCAGCTGTATGCCGAGATGATCACTAAGGTCTCTTCTGGCTCTGACGTTCTATGAGCTTTGGTAACTTTCTGCTCTGTTTGAACTTTTTACTCCTCCTGTGAATGTTCTCCACCCGGCACTAAAGTGCACAAGAAACAAGGACTGGATCTGTCAAACTTCCCTCAGCATTGTAGACACTGTAGTGCCACGTACTCAAAGTTTCTTGAGAAATACTTCCTCAATGATTTTTTTTTAAATGCCTTATTACAGTAGAAACTTAAGTAAATGTCACTGGGAAGCTTTGTGCTAACCCAGAAACACAGAATGTCTGACCTGAGAGGGACCTTGGAGACCAGCCACTATAACTCCCTCATTTGGGGCAGGAGGACATTGAGGCCCAGACCAGGGAAGGGACTTATCCAAAGTCACGTAGAAAGTCAGCTGATGATCCCAGACTCAGACCTAGGCTTTCCAATTTGAAACCCCAGGGTCTAAACAAGTTGTTCAAAAACCACCCTGAAAATCAAAGCAGCATGGATTTGAAGGAACATAATAGCAAAGGAAGGGCAGGTCTGCTGACTCTGGCTTCTAGCTAACAGTTCATCATGGAAAGACAAATGCAGTCATCCTCTTCAGAAACATTTAGTCTTCCCTCTCTCCCCCTTTTTTTAATTGTACAGAACATATCTGTGAAACAAATGTTGAGCACCATGGAAATAAATAACTGAATCCAATGACTTTATGATACAACAAAGCCTCTTCTTCCTGTCGAATAATGGCTACCTGCCCACTGCTTTCCCCAGAGTGGAGGGCTGGAGTCAGCCAAAAGAGATTCAAGCGTGGAAGCTACAGATGGTCAAAAGAGACAAACCCCAAACTTCTGAAAGACTTAAGGCAGAAATTGAACAGCCCCTCTATTGTTAACTGGCAACAATATGTGCAGGTAGGCCCCACTCAGTGGAAACCTCACTATGTGCAAATCTGCACTGAGAAAATGGCTAAATTAGAGGTTCTAAAATTCACATGAGAGAAGAATATATGGAGCCAAAGACATTGAGAGTTGGAAGAGACCATAGTCTGGTCCAGTTCATTCATTTTTCACAGGACAAAACTAAGGCCCATAGAGGGGAAAGAGATTGACAAAAGTCACAAATCTGCTTACTACTAGAGCCAAGACACTCACTCCGTGCTCATTCTGCTGCTATTCCAGTGTTCCTTTGTGAACAGATTTGCCATAAGGCTCCTTACAGTAGTGAGTTCCCCTAATAGTTTGAAAATGCCAAGTTATTTGCAAAATTTTGATTTACCCAAAATTTTGTATGTATTGTAGGAAAAAAATGGAATCTGGAGTCAGAAGACCTGGTCTCAAATCCTGCCTTTGTTACTGGCCTGTTGGTGTGACCCTGGTTCAGTCCTGTCTCTAAGATTTCAGTGCCTTCCTCTATAAAATGAGGGAGTTCAGCTAGATGCTTTTCATTTTCTCTTCTAAATTATATTATTCTCTGGTTACCGAACAATCTACAAAGGCCTTTGTTCTGTATTCTTCCAAAAATATAGCACCAAGAATAGAACACAATACTCCAGATGTACTCTGACCAGGGCAGAGTACAATGGGAATACCACTTCCTTAGTCCCAGGAGTTGTGTCTCTCAATATACCTTAAGATTACATTAATTTTTTTTGACTTGTGTATCATACTGTTCAGAATGAGAGTCCTCCTGAGGTCCCCAATTCTACCTACCCTCACTCTATTCTACCCAAATGAAAAGACCAAGGTTATGTCATGACATATGAGTTCACACATTTACTCTCATCCCCATCTCAAAATACCTCTGACTCTACACCCTCTATCTTATCTCATCATCCCCTCTTGATTGAGGGAAGAGGTATCCTATATCCTCTCTAAATCTAACTGTTCTTCCTATGTCCTTGATTCTAACTATTTCTTGACTCTGGAAGAATCCTGCTCATTAGCTGCTGCTTAGCGTTTATACTGATGGTTATATAACCCCTAGTACTCCAGACACAATAAATGGATTGACAGTCTCTAAAATGTTGTTTGTTTGTTAAGAGCCCATGTAGACATGTATGTGGCAAATGTCATTTTGGTGGTGTTTTCACATTTCATTTGTGAAAAATTTGGGGTAGGAAAGCAAGAATGGGAGATGGAGAAAAGATAAGGACATTTATTCTACCAAGACAGGCCACCATAGTGCATTGGAGCAAAGAGTAGATAAGTGGAAAGGAGGCCTGGATTCAAAACCTAGCTCTACCAATTACAATATATGACCTTGAAAAATCACTTTTCATCTCTGAGCCTCAGTGTTCTCACCTGTAAAATTAAAGGGTTCTACTAGATCAGTGGCAGCAAACTTAAACAGAAATGGAGGGCACTGATCTGTATAAGAATGCCTGCAGGATGGATATTGACTTCATTTTGAAATGTAATATTACCTATGGCTTTTTATATTTTTATTTATTTGGTCAAATATTTCCCAATGCCATTTTTATCTGGTTGGGCCACACTCGAGGAAATAGCCAGTGGCATGTGGTTTGTGTTTGACACCTCTCTACTTGATGATCTCTGTGGACCCTTCTAGCTTTGGATCCAATGGAGATGTTAATGGTTGGCAGATTGTGAATGAGGCTTGGCTCCCAGACTGGTCTTAGAACTCATCTTTATGTGAAGATAGGCATCAACAGCTACCCTTGACATCCTTTCTTTGTCTTTGTTCTCCTTGATCTTAATACTGCATTTAAAACTGCTAGTCACCTCCTTTTGCAACTCAATTCTCCTCTGGCTCTTTTCCTATCTTTCTGGTCACTCCTGGTTTCTTCCGCCACTCAGATTCTAACTGTACACATCACCAAGGTTCTGTTCATGGCCATCTACTATTCTTTCTCACTATTCTTTCATTCATAGAGTTCATCCATTCCCATGGCTTCAACTACCACTACTCTAAATGATTCCAAATCTTCAAGCTAAATCTTGAATTTTCCCCTCAGCTCTAGTCCCAACTCTCCAGCCTGGACATTTTCACCTCAAACTCAATGTGCCTAGAGCCAAAATCATCACCCACCCACCCCCAAACCCAATTCCAACAGTCTGGTTTTCCTGCCTGTAAGTGGCACACCATTGTTCTCATCACAAAAGCTCAAACCTTTGGAATGATCTTGGACTCCTCCCTCTCCCTCCTCTCTCATCCCTCAATCACCAAGTCCTGTTGATTTGTTCTTTGAAGCATGGCTCCTCTCTTCCCCTTAATCTCCATTGAGGCCCACCCTCATCACTGCACACCTGGATTATTGCAACAGCCTCCTAGCTAACCCTTCTGCCTCCAGGCTCTCCCCCTCCCCCTAATCCATCCTGCACCCCACTGGCAGACTGATCTGCCTTAAAACACCACTTTGATCCTGTCACTTGCCTGTTCAGAAACCTTCTATTATCTCTTGCAGGTAGGTTAAACTCTGCTTGGCTCTGGGGGCCTGCCACGATCTGTCCCCATTTACCCTCCTCCTTATGGAGTCCTGATGCCTGTTTGAGAGACATGGCTCCGAGGTCAGCAGGACCCTACCCATACAAACATATGGACTTTGAGTCAATTTAGTAAGTGACAGAATGACCATTTGTCTACTTTGCTAGAGTGATGATGTTTGGGGGGAGTATGTGTTGTACTAAATAATCTCTGAGTTCCCAACTTTCAAACGATGTGAATCTATAATAGCTTAGCCAATCTTACTTCCCAGTTCTCCTCAGTACCCCACCACCACACTATTCCTGTCAGTCTCCTCACTTTTCCAGTAACCTCCTCTGTTCCTCTGTACCTTCATGCCTTGGCTTGCATTGGTCCCCTCCCCTCACTTTGCTGGCTGTTCAAATCCTACCCATTCTATTCTTTAAGGGAGTGCAACTCTTGTATCCTCTAGGGGCTGGTCTTTAAGATTATTATAGCATGGAATACACAGCAGTATTTCCATGCTATGGACAAAAGAATAGTAGTAACATCACAAAACCACGGGCTTGGAAACAGCCCTAGTATCATATAGTCCAACTTCTTCCTTTGTCAGATGGAGAAACTGAGACTGAGATGAGAAATTACTTTCCTCACGTTCTACAGGCTAGCAAATGGCAAAGCCAGGCCTTGAACCTCCCAGGTCTGAGATCTTTCCATTATTCACTGTCTCTCTGTCTGTCTCTGTCTCTCTTCTCTTTCTCCTCTCTATCTCTCTATTTCTCTCTGATTTTCTCTCTCCCTCTTCCCTCTGTCTCTCTTTGTCTCTGTGTCTCTCTCTTTCTCCTCTCCTCTCTCTCTCTATCTCTTGTCCCCTCTGCCTTTCCCCTTCCCTTTTTCCTCCCTTTTCAGAGAGAATTGGTCACTACTTCAGCTAGGTCAGTTTGGACAAGGTAGAATAGCAGGGATGACCTCCTGAGTGGAAGGGGCCAAGGGAGCAGATGGAGGCTGTGAACACAGAAAGATATCACAGACCCAGCTTCAGAGAGAAGTTGTGCTCACTATTTCCCCCAGTCTCAGGTTAGACCATCATAAATAAAAGCAGGAAAGGACCTAAAAGGCCCCTGCATCCAATGGCTGCTTTCCACAAGCTCATTATCAAGACCTTCCATTGTCTCCATGGAGAGTCCCGATTCCTGTTTTAGAAACACGGTTTCAAGGGCAGCAGGACCCTGCACTGGGATAAACAGACTGACTGGTTCAATTTAGGCTAAAGTCATACTAAGGAGGCACTTTGATTTTTATTTATTTACCCATCTCCAAAATGGGATAATGTTACCTGTCACACCTACCTCATACGATAAAATGATTTAATAGTTATGCATTTGCTTTGAAGAGGAAAGAGTGTTGAGCTTTTTACCAACCACAAACTAAGAAGAAGAAGAATTAACAGAGCTATGGTTTCTCAAACTCACAGACCATAGAACTCTAGTGCATTTTTTTTTTAATGTTGTGGAATCTCAGCCCTGGCATGGTATTGGGGCAGTGCCTATGAGTGTGGAAAAGTACATAAATGGCCGTATGTCTGTCCTTCCAGATTGTCCCTGCCAGGGACACCCTGGAGACAATGTGTAGAATCCCGAGCTGGGGATTTGAAGGGGCTGATGCCTGTCCAACTTGGTGACTCTTTTTAATAGCCAGCTAGTTGTAAATAATATTGATTTCATTTCTTTTACTACCTGTGTCATAAACTGGGCTTTGTGTGTGCCTTTGAGGCAGGGGGTGGAGTGGGGTGCTGAGCTGGTAGATGATTTTGAAAATATATATGCAACAGCTGCAATCACAATGTGGTTAAAACACCACTAGCTGCATTTCTCAAGTGGTTTGCTAGTATGGGACCTTCAAACAACATAAGAAATAAAGTAACAAAATATGTTGTGGGATTGGAATCCAGCAGTCCTGCAAACGTGGCAAAGTGTGTTCCTCATAATCACTGGAAACAATAGATTCTCACAATGCAGAAAAGCCCCACTGTGATGACACTGCCAAGTTCCCCCTGAATCACAGGCTCCCCACATTAGAAGCAGCTCCTCTTTAGACTTCAACCTTGGGACCTTCACCTCTCACTCCTAGAGGAGTGTCCCTCTTCAAGCGGGGGTCACTCAAATCACTGTACTCCTATTGTATTTAGAGAGCATTTTGCTACAGTATGATCCAGGGAGAGGAAAAACAAAACACAAGCATTCAAATTCCAGTTAGATAATATAGTCACAGAGGCCAGGTTTTCACACATAGTATTGTACAACTTAGAGCAAGAAGGACCTTCGGAGATCATTTAGCCCAGGGGTTCCCGACTTGGGGTATTTGCACCCCCAGGAGCAATAAGAAGGTTGCCAAGGTGGAATGGGGACTATTTGGTCAATAACTGGATTATCCTATTGAAATACTCCAGAAATTCTCAATTGATTTTCCAATCAATGAAGTTATACAATTTCTGGTGTACCCTTGAAGAAGAAAAAGTAATTAATCTCTTAATTTTTTTCAGTGTATATACATGGTAAACTCTAGAATTTATTTCCTTTCATTTGGAATAAAGTGCATGGGAAGGTTTAGAGAAAGCCCACGAAGTATGGGGAACTAAAAAAAAAGTTGGGAAGCTAATCCAGTCCCCACATAAATCTGGCTTCCCTTTTTAATCCATGCTGATTTCACCCCCAAAAATGAGCCAGGCTCCCTCAGCCCCTTGGTCCTTAAGGAAAACAAATTCCTTTCTGGCTGGATTCCAGCTCCACCCCAAAGTTCCTTCCCAAGCTCCATCCTTCCCAGTTCTCATGCTCCCAACTTTCTTGAGCTTGCCTCTCTCCCTGGACCCCTCAGCCTAGGTCAAGATCTTCACAAGCTCTGCCTCCTCTTCCTCCTCTTGACTGAGTTAATCCTTTCCCCCTAGTTTCTTCTTACTTCCTCCAGACTGTGCCTTTAGTAATCTTAATTCCTCTTCAGTGCCCCCTTTCCTCTTCCTGGCTCTGTTCTAGTCTGATCCTTCCCCTCATACATCCCTCCCCCCCCCCCCCCCACCTATCCGGGACCCAGTCCTTCTGTGTTACTATTGTTCTGCTTCCTCTCCCACCCATTACTGAGGTGATCCTCCTTCGACCAATCAGAACTAACAGCTACACAGCAGCAGCATTTATAGAAAGAATATTAATTCTGTCTATGGTCAAAAAAGGAGTATAAGTAACCCACATGTATATATGTGTTGGGGGGAGTGTTGGTCACCACACCCTAACCCCTTAATAAGGGGTTATTGAAGCAAGGTGTATAAATCAAAACTATTTTAGGACCTGAATACTGAAGAGCTGTTTTCAGCCAGGTAGCTAGCTATAGGTGGGGACAGGTTAATCACTCATCATCAAAATAAGCCTATTTAAGGCGATTTTACAAGGCTCTCCTATATTCATATTGCTTATGTGTGAATCTGGCCCAACAAGCCATTTTCTCACTCCTCATATTCAGGAAAGCAGCCACTGCCATGGAAATGGAGTCTTTCTTTAGCGTCAGCCACGTTTCAAAAGGGACACAAGAAAAGTCTGAAGGTTCATAAAAACAAGAAACATGCCAACAATTGTCTTGGCCTGTGTGAATCTTGCTTTCTTTCAAAAACTTGGGAGGTGAAGAGGAAATGGGAAGAAAAAAACCCAAAATTAAAAGAGGGAAGTTTGGGTCAAGGTGATTTGCTATTTCGTTCATTTCATGAGCTGCATGACAGGCATCGTGGGAATAGAAAACCAAAAGTGAAACAACCCCTCCCTTAGAGGAACATATATTGTTTCCATTGGGGAAAATCATATTGTACACAGACAAGCAACACAAAATATCAGATAGACAAAGTAATATTGACTAGGAAGCATAACTGAAAGGATTCTAGTAGAAGGTGGTTCATAAAAGAAGCTTGGAAAGAAATTAGAAATTCTATGAGGAAAGGGGTAAGGAAGGAGGGAATTCAAAGTAGGGAAATAGGAGGCAGAGTTGTCGTTTCCTGTCACCTCTCCCTCCCCCCAACCCCTACCCCCAGGGCCCATACCACACATACCCACAAGCAAACATAAAGAAAAATAGCAGGTCCAGGCACCATGATCTCAAGGTGGACAAGATCCAAATTAGTAGAAGCAGTGCTTCAACAGAGCAAGAAATAGGAAACGGAATGGTTTCTGGCCTTTATTTAAATTGAAGAGAGATGATGGCTTAGCCAGGACCAGCTCTAGGCAAAATAAAGTCAGTCAAATTTGTCTTTGATTCATACTCCAACACCCTATCCCAGGCCTTTCAGGGGAGCCTCCTGTATGCTAGAGAATCAACTGTGCATGTGTGGAATGAAGAGAGATCTGGCTAGGCAACAGTCTCGATAAGAAGATCTTGGGGTTGACCCAGCAGAAAAGGAGCTAATTATATCTCTGCATTACGAGAGGTGTCTAGGAGTAGGGGGTGAGAGTCCCAGTGTACTCTGCTGTGCCCTGAGCCCCAATGAAGTATCGTGTTCATATTCTGGGCACCATAGAGCATGAGGGGCATTGAAAGCTGGAGAGCTCCAAGAAGATGACCAGGATGGGGAAAGAACTAAAAACAGGCCATGTGAGAATCAGTTGAAGGAATAAGAGGGTATTTAGCCTAGAGAAGAGAAGACTTGGAGGTGAGAGATGGGGCACAAGTGATATCTTTAAGTATTTGAGGGACTGTCATGGGGAAAAGGGATTCTGTTTCAATTGGCCCCAGAGAGCAGAACTAGGAAGGTACAAAGGGAGAAAGATTTAGATTTAGTGGTTACAACCCTTCTTCACAACCAGACTAATTTCTAATGTGAAAGTATTTGCCAATCCTATACTTGATTGCATGCCGCCATGGCGGGGGGGAGGGAGGAGGGAAGGGAGAAAATTTGAAACTCAAGGGATTGTGGAACTGAATCTTGTAAACTAAAAGTAAACAAACAAATCAATAAAAAAAATTTTTTTTAAGATTTAGATTTAGTATCAGGAAAATTTTTCCAATAATTACAACTATCTCAAAGTGGAACGGGCAGCATCAGGAGGTAACAGCCCTCACCAAAGGTCTCCAAAAAAAAGCTGAAGGACCACTGCATGTACTTGTTGTAGAAGAGATACCTGTGCAGGTAGGGGAAGGATTGTTGTTGAGGTCCCTGTCAGTTCTGAGATGTGTAAGCACAAGATGGTGGTGGCATGACTAGATAGCAGATCATACAAAAAAGATCTGAGGGCCTTAGTAGATTGTAATCTCAATACGAGTCAGCAGAGTAATATGGAAACTAATGGATCTTAGACTAAATTAAGAGAGGTGCAACTCCAAGAATCAGAAGGTAAGAGTCCCACTGTACTCTGCTGAGATGAGGTCATACCTGGTATACTAGATTCGGTTTTGAATACTTCATTTTAGGAAAAACAAGAATACAGTGATAATCTGGAGAGCATCCAGAAAATGACAACCTAGAAGATGAAATGCCTCAGGCCATATGATCAGTTGAAAGAGCTGCTGATGTTGAGCCTAGAGAAGAGAAGACTGGGGTGGTGTTAGAGGTATAATAACTGTCTTCAAATATCTGAAGACTGTCTTGTGGAAGACTTATCAGCCTTGTTCTGCTCTTCCCCTGAGGGCAAAACTAAGACTGATGTGTGAAAGTTACAAAGAGGTAGATTTAGGTTCTTTAGGTTCAATGTCAGGTCAAAGTTCTTATTAGAGCTGTCCCATAGTGGAACAGTCTGTTTAGGTGGGCATGGGGGGGGGGGGGGCGGGCAGTGTAAAGAAGACTCCTTCTGCTACAGCGTAGCCTAAATGGTCTCTGAGCTTCCTTCCAGCCATGAGAAAGTTTCTAGCTCATTCACATGAAGATTGAGGAATCTCAATGTGTTACATTTTAAATATCCATTTTTAAAACCATAAGGTCTCAGAGGAACGTGAACCTAAAGGAATGAATTGCTCATGTTGGAACTTCAGGCATCAATGACAAGAGGGATTCTGAAGGTGGAAATCTTCCTGGAGCCCCTTAAATCCAGCTAAACGAGATGGGAGTCTCCTGTATTGGTGTAAAGAGTCTCCTGTATTGGTGTAAAGACGACCCACTGAAAGGTTTCAATTTAGCAAAAAGGTAGCAATGTGGTTTGGGATTCTCCTGAAGAGAGGCAAGACAGCAGCCCATGTCCCCTTCCCTGTCGTGCCCCCCATTTCCCAGAACTACCTCATTCTTAACATCTTAAGCCTCTTTTTTCCCCTCAAGCCCCCACCAAATTGTGGACAGTGGCACTGGGTATGGAATTTTGGACTGGCCTTCCTGTAATCGTTGAGTTGCTTTAGGATGAATGCTGTACATTAAGAGGAGAAGTGTGTGCTTTCATTGGCCAAAAGCACATCTGCACATTTGCCAGATGATCACTTGGTCTAATGAATGAAAAGGCCCAGTTGCTTCCATTTGTCAGCTCTTGCCTGGCAGCTAGGGGCTGTTAGGGGATGCCCTGTCCGCTCTGGCTCTGCTGGCGGCAGTGGCTCACAATGCAAAGTGTGTAAAGGGGCAAGAGTAAACAAGAAGGCACTGCTGTTGTTGGACCTCAAAATTATTTACAGAGCACAAGCTTTACCGTCAAAAAGGCCCTTTTTCCATCAGTGGGTCAAAGCCAGCATACTCTTTATGTATACAAACATCTGCTGCAGTCATGAAAGGAAATGTTAAAGTTTCAATAAGCGCACTTGTGGCTGCATCCTTGCAGTTCTCAATGCCAGCAGACCATCTCACTGGAAAATCTAACAGGAGAAGTGAGTTACTGTCTAGCCAGCATTCCCCCAAATGGGGGTTTGAATCAGGGAAAGGGGCCTCCCAGAGGTCCCTCCAAGCCACTTGCTCACCCCAGGAATATCTGCAATCAAAGCATGAACAAGTAAAAAACTAAGAGACGTCATCTAGTCAGGTCAGAAACAGAGCTGGATTTTTCTATATCCAAAGATCCCAGTTAGACTCGCTCTATGGACCTGACTCCCCTGAGCATCGGTTTCTCCATATGTAAAATGGACATAAGATGTATTCTGCCCACCTCCCAGAATGGCATTAGAGAACCCAGCAAACACTTACCTTCATGCTTCAATGGCTCCCGAAGCTCATCAGCATGGATACCTCTTGCACCAAAGAGGATCAAAGCCCATCCACTCTTCCTTATACTGGGCCCTTTTGGTTCATGGCTTTCCCTAAACCCTCTATAGAAGATCTGGGAAACTGGCAGCCTTCCACTGGTTACTTGATTATTTGGTGGATGCCAGTACAACACTTGGGCATGTCCATCTGTTATGTCTCCCCCTCACTACATGACTGGTCCTCCTTAGCCAGTGGCTAATAGGCAGAGGTTACCCCAGACCCAGAACTTAACCCCCCAACATACTGCGTGCGCGCGCGCACACACACACACACACACACACACACACACACACACACACAGAGTATCCCATTAGCTCTAGCTTCCTAAAGTCTAAATCAACCCCAAGTTTAGCCCAAATGTTTTTCCTGTTAATAGGTCAATTTAAATGTGTCAATGTACAGAATGTGTAGAGGTACAGAAACTCAAAGTATGTAGAGCCAGGTCTAAATAACAAAGGCAGGCTGTTCAGCAACCCAAGCAATGTGCCAGAAATGATGTCCAAAATCCCAGAGTTACAAGGATCTGAAAACACTAACCAAACACTGGGTTAGAGTTTACTCTCCCTCTCAATCCTTTCCCCCCTCCCTTTTCTTTCGGGGGAGGGGAGGGGTGAGTTGGCTGGGTTTCTTTGCATTATAAAATATGTGTGTGACAGGAGATTGGGTAGGAAAATCAAAGATAATAACTCATCAGTTGAGAGATAAAGGATGATTTTGCTCCATCCAGTACCTCACTGGGTAGTTCTAACTCCCGTGATAAAAAGGAGGTATGAGTTATCATGTTGGAAATTCTGAGTCAGATAAAATATTTACTACCCACAAAAAAAAAAACCAACAACTGTAGGCTCCATAGGAGTATTCTTGCATCATATTTCAGTTCTAATTTTAAATAACTATAAGTTGTAATTTTATATTTTTAATAATTTTATGTTATAATAAATTATCATTTTAAATAATTGTTAGAACCAAGGTTCATGGGCTCATAGATTTAGACGCAGAAGGAACCTTCCAGCTCATCTAGTCCAATTCCTTTGTCTTACAGTTGAGGATCCTGAGCCACAGGAGGTGAAGCAACTTACCTAAGGTCTCCTAGGCAGCAAAGCTGGGATTTGAACTCAGGGACTCTGACTCCCGATCCAGCCCTCTTCCTTCTATACCATTCTGTGAATGGCACCTAAAAGTCGAGGGAAACATAAGTTTCTTTCCCCTAAAATCATCATTTTCAGAGTATCATAAATTGCATATTCTTCCTATAGGTCAAACCCTGAAAGGCAACATAGGGTAGTGGTTAGAGGGCCAATCTTGGAGTAAGGAAGACCTGGGTTCAAGTCGTACTTCCAGCCCATATTAGTTGTATAACCATGTGCAAGTCACTTAGCCTTTCCCCTCACCCCACTTAACATAAGGGAGAAAATGCTACCCCCCCAGATACTTTAATTAGGTTAGGATAAGTCTCAATTATCAACCAAAGGCTTTAAGAGAAGTTGCTGTGTACATTGATGATGGGAATTTCCACACAGGAAAGCCCTTGTAAGTACCTTCAATCATTGTAATGATGAAATCACAGGTCTAGAGGGGGGGAGTTTTTTTCAGAGTGCCAACCAACATGGTTTTTTCTCGGTCTTTTAAGAAATCTGTCGCTCACATGAGACAAAAGCAAGAGTAGAAGATAATAATAATCAGATGCTAGATCCTCTGACCCCCAAACCCATAGTCAGAATGCCATAAATCTAGGTAGGAAAGCTCTCTTGAGTTTCTATGAGGATGCAACAACACAGCTGTTCTCCAACAAGAACAGTGAAGGATTTTCCAGTGATAAAGAAAGGATAAGAGGACCTGCTTTATCATTGGGATTTGGTCACACTTCTCTTGGTCTCTAAAGCCTTCTGTGGCTCCCCATTGCTTACTAAGAAAACCTCAAGATCCTCTGGCTAGCATTCAAGGCCTTCTACAACATGAAATACCTCTACTCTTCAAGTCCTACATCCTATTATTCCCTTTGACACACTCCAAACAAACTGGACTACTCTTGAGCCACTGAACATAGGAATATAGGATCACAATGCCATAGATCTACAACTAGAAACACCTCCATTTTACAGATGAAGAAACAGAGGCCAAGAGAGGTTAAGTGACTTGCCCAACATCACCCCTAGGATCCTAGAGAGAAAACTGGAAGGGACCTCAGAGGCCATCTAGTCCAGCTGAGAGCCCCATACCATTGACCCTTTGAACCGAAGGTTACATATAGAGGAGGAAATCAAAGTGACTTGCCCAAGGTCATACAGATAGTAAACATCAGGGATCCTCTGGCTCAAGAGCTAGCATTCTTTCCATCTGCCAGTCCTATTCTCTTCCACTTCTTTGTCTTTGCTTACAACTCATGATGTCTACAATCCTTTTTTTCTCTAATAGGTCTGATAGGTCCTGTGGGTAAATGGCTTCCCCCCACTCATCAGGACCTCACATAACACTTTGTTTACAACCCTCTAATATACTTATCATGAAATGTCTATTTTCTTTATCTGTGCTTGTGTCTTATACCACTCCCTACCATAGAATGTAAGTTCCATGAGGGCAGATGCTCAAATTTCATCTAAATATTGTATATATCTCTGGGTCTCTCACCCATTATTCAGCAGGCGTTTGTTTAATAAGCATGCTTTTAGTTAATAGAAAGAAACCAGGTTAGTTACACTCAATCATTTGCGGGGGGGGGGGGGGGAGAGCATCCTAAACCAACATTCAGGGGTCAAAAGAAGCATGCCAGTAAGGAGATAGATGTTGCTCAAAGTTATTAAGTAAAAACAGGGGAAACAGTACCGGTTCTCTTATTCCTCTTTCTCCTTTTGCTGGCTTCTCACTTTTTCCCACTTATTCAACAAGTTTTTATTCAATGCCTACTATGTGTATGTCTGTGCTAGGCACTGAGTGGGATAAATGCAAAAGGAAAAAAAGAAACATTTTTCTTCTCTCCCTCACTCCCCATAATTCAGCAGCAAGGAAGGTTGGATCAGGGAGCATCCAAAAAGCATCCCTTCAAGGAGACATCTGTGCCAGGAATTTCCGACAGCCCCTAAGGGGAGTGATAGATGGATGTGTGTCTAGGTGGGACTAGCCCAGGGGGAGATCAATGTGGCCTGGCAGTCTGCCCTGACCCATTCCAAGGGGTCTGCTCCAGCTGCAGATGACCTCAGTCAGTTTTCCCCTGTTCTCATCCTGTTTTCTTTTTCTTTTTTTTTTAACCTAGAAATACAGCATTTCTTTTGTATAAGGCATAATAGGTCATTACCTCCTTCCAGATCCCTTCTTTTGACCTGGACAAGACTGTTTTCGGAACTCGCTTAGAAAACACCATCTACCCAGAAGATGACATGAACCAAATTTCCAGTCACTCTGTGGTCCTTGAAATTTTGAATGACTGTCTGTGAGATGATCCCTTGTTGGGTGTGTTGGAATGGGGATTCTTGTTCAGGTATGAACTGGACTAGGTGACCTCTAAGTTTCCTTCCAACTCCAAGGCTCTATAAATAGGAAATCAAGTAAAAGACAGAACCACAGAGCCACAACCAGGACTCTAAACCAAGTCCCTAAGAAAGAAAAGACCCCTCTCCTGGGACAGCCCATTGATTTTCAAAGGCCTATGACTTAGTCAAGATAAAGTCCTAGGGATTTGCCTGAAGCTTAGACAGGTCAAGAGACTTGCCCAGAGTCACACAGCTTGGAAGTATCAAGACTGGATTGGAATTCAAGTCTTCTTGATTTCAAGCCCAGAAATCTAGGCCATTACACCAGGCTGCCCTACAATGAAGGAAAAGGGATTTTCTTAAAGGGTTTTAACTTAAAGATTTTTAACTTTCACTTTTGGTAAATGATACCTCAAGAAAGCAAGAGGCAGCATGTTACAATGGAAAGAAGGTGAAATTTGGAATTAGAAACATGAAATTTCAATCCTGGCTCTGCTATCTATTACCTGGGTAATCTTGGGCAAGTACCTTCCTCTCTCTGGCCCTCAGTTTCCTTCTCTGTCAAATGAGCATGTTGGATTAGATGACTTCTAAAGTTCTTTCCAGCTAAGTCAGTCTATGAAATGCCATAGCATTTGCTAAACAATCTGAGCTATTCCTAGCCCTCTCCTGGTCCCTTTAAAGTTTATAAAAAAACTTTCTTCAAAACATCTTTGTGAGGAAGGTGACAGAGCACCTGACTGACTAACTGGATTTGTCCCCATTCAGTGGCACAGAAAGCCCAGAGAAAGAGAGACTGCCATGTTGTTTTACTTCTTTCTCTTGCCCCTTCCCCAGGAAAAAGGATACAGAAAGAGGTTTTTCACTAGCCCTATAGGTCTTTTCACCTATGCCCAGACTCTCTATACCCAAGCACATGCCCAAATTGGGGATCATATTTCCTAAGGTCTTTTTATCTTGGCCCATTGCACAGATCCTCCCCTCACCCCATGGTCCCTCCAAACCCAATGGAATCACAATCATGCTTCAGTTACCCCCAAAGCTGTCCCAGTATTGTAAAGATGCTTTTGTCTGATGTAAAATACTTCCCTGATTCGACTCTCAGAGGTTTTTTCCAATAGCTAAAAGCTAAATAACTTCTGGGCAAAAGACACCCTTTGGTAGGATTAACTTTTTCCAGGGATGGGAAACCTGCAGCTTCAAAGCAACATGTGGCCCTCTAGGTCCTCAAGTGCAGCCCTTTGGCTGCGTTCAAGTTTAACAGAACAAATCCTTTTATTAAGGGGATTTGTTCTGTGAAGTTTGGATTCAGTCAAAGCCTGGAAGGCACAGGTTCACCACCCCTGCTAAGCTGTCAAGATGCCTTCAGACCTCAGTGAATGGATTTGAGATCCCTCACAGATAGCAGAATTTGATAGCAGAGAAGGGGAGGGGATGTGTGAGTAAAATCAAGAGGCTAGGGGGTGTATGAAAGGGGTGACTGAGGTGGAGAGGAAAGGACCCCCAATAAGGAATACCAATTTGGGCTACTTCACAATTATGCTAAGAGTCAGACTTCCTGGTCACATGGATTCTGGACAATTATTAGACTTTCTCATCTGTACTTTTCATTCTCAAAGTTAGCTCCCTTGGAGTGCCCGTGAAGTGACTCCCCTCTCCATCTGGGGTCTGTTGAAGAACTAACTCATCCATCATCGACCAGAGCAGAATGAGCTTTGAGACAACTGTATGTACATAGTTCAAACTATGGAATGTATAAACACTGTGCTACCTCAAGCAATGATTGAATAATATCAATAATCCGGAAAATTGGTGTGAATTGAGGGGAGGAGAAGAAAGAAGCAGTGTAGTCTGACAGAGAGAGCGCTAGGCAGCTGAGAGCCACCGCTTTAACCAACTTGGGCAAGTTACTCCCTCTCTGCCACCTCTAGCTGGTCGGTTTGCAAAAGGAGATCATCAGATGTGCCTTTCATTGTCTCATGAGAAGGACCAAACGAGATAAGAGAAGTGAAAACTCCCAGAAAAGAAAATCTAATTGATCCATGTACTCTCATTCAGGAAAAAAATAGTTCCACACAGCAATGGAAAGAGTACCCAAAGGACTGGGCACCTGATCTGTTGCCACTGTCCAGTCATTTTGATTAGGAGGCCTGGGGCAAATTCCTTCCCCCTCTCTGGGGCTCAGTGTTCTGCTCTGCAAAACTGAAGAGATTACTCTCAACAGTCACTAAGGTCGATTTCCGTCTGGACATTCTATGACCTGGGATCCAACATCAGCAAAAGCTAGGATTCTGCTGACTGGACATTCATCGTAAAACACTCCTCAGAAGTGTGCCCCCTGAGAAAGCCACTACTATTAGCTTTTAGCTTTGACTTAAAATATAAAATATATATTTCTCAGTCTGAATTGCATACTTAGCCACGTGCAAATGAAAAATAGCACTTGTATGCAAACAGAGGGAGATGACCTTAAATTCTCCGAGTACCAAAGTGTCCACAGTTAACGGCCAAATACACATTTGTGAAGTTAAATGGAACTATGCTCCTTAAAGAGAGAATTTCTTCTAAGACTTTTAGAACTTCTCAGCCAGGCTGAGAATTCTCCCTTTCAGAGAATTCTCCACTCTGCCATACCCTCTCTCTCCCTACATAACCTCTCAACCCTACTTCTAGGCTTGTTCCTCCGCCTGCCCCTACCTCATCACCACCACCTACCTAGCCTAACATTATAATATTTTCATGAGGGCCACATGTCTGGCCCTATCTGTCTCTCATAATAATAATGGTATTAGCAAGGAAGCATCAGTGACTTCAGGAGTGGATGACATCAAGTAAATAGCTGCCTCCAAGTATTTGAAGGGCTGTCTGGTGGAAGAGGGGTTAAGACTTGTTCTGATTGGCCCCAGAGGGCAGAATGAGGAACAATAGGGGGAAGTCTCAGAGAGGCCAATTTTAAACAAGCTACTAAGGAAAATCTTACCAACGAAAACTGCCCAAAAGTAGAATGGCACTGCCTCTAGGGGTTAGTAAATAAGCCGAGGTCACTGGAGGTCTTCAAGCAGGAAACTACATGACCCCTTACCAGGGATGCTAGAGAATGGATTTAGGTTAGATAGCAGACTGGAGTAGTAAAAGAGCTCTGTTTGTCTGTGTGATCCTGGGCAAGTCCCTTCCTCTCTGTGGACCTTGAGAGAGCTATACTAGATGATCCGCAAGGTCTCTTCTATTTCTAAATTAGATAACCCATGAAATCCTCTGTAATTTATTATTCTTTTTTTGTTTGTTTGTTTGCTTTTTGGAGGGCAGTGGGGGTTAAGTGACTTGCCCAAGGTCACACAGCTAGTTTTTGTGTTAAGTGGCTGAGATTGGATTTGAACTCAGGTCGTCCTGACTCCAGGGCCAGTGCTCTATTCACTGCGCCACCTAGCCGCCCTCATTTATTATTCTAAGAGGATGATAATGCTGTCACTGTAAGTAGGGGAGCCTGAAACAGAAGAGACAATCCCAAACTTTGGTTTTCTCTCTAGATCTTAGCTATCAGTTCTCCCCGTCCACCCCTCAACCTCCTCCTTGCCTTTCTACCTCCTTCTTTTGCCTCTCTGCTATTTTGTCTCCTTTCCAAATGGGTATATACACTTACAGATGTAGGGAGGCATAGAGTCAGAACATTCAGAGCCCCAGGCTCATACTTCAAGGAGGTATGTATGACTGTCAGTTTATAAGGGAAAAATCATATTTGCACATTTCACCTTATATACATGCAGCAGTGTGCATCTGAATGCCGGGCCCTGGAGCAAATGTTTCAGAAAGAGTTCCTTTATTCTTTGTTAAATGGAAGATAAAGAATCTTCTAGAGGAGGCACTCATTTTTTAAGGGGGAGGGGTCCTACAATACCAGAGCTGCTTCAAAGGGACATGAATCTATGGATACTTCTATTCAATAAAGAAGAAGTCATAAACCCAAGTGAAACTTGTTCTCTATTTTGCAATTGCAAGAAGAATCAAACCCACACTCTTTCCCAAGTGTTCCTCTAATGTGTGTGTAGTAGTATAGTGTCTGTGGCTAAACAAGTTGTGGTATATGAATGTAATGGAAAACTACTGTGCTATAAGAAATGATGAGCAGGCAGACTTCAGAGAAATCTGGAAAGACCTATATGAACTGATACTGAGTAAAATGAGCAGAAACAAGAGAACACTGTACACAGTAACAGCCACATTGTGCGATGAATGACTTTGATAGACTTAGCTCTTCCTAGCAATGCAAGGATCTAAGAAAACTCCAAAAGGCTCATGATGGAAAATGCTATCCACATCCGGAGGAAAAACTATGGAGTCTGAATGCAGATCAAAGCATACTATTTGCTCTCTCTCTCTTTTTTTTTTGTTTTGTTTTTTCTTTCTTGCGGTTTCTCCCATTCATTTGAATTCCTCTTTACAACATGACTAATGTGAAAATATGTTTAATAAGAACGTATATGTAGAGCCTTTATTAGATTGCATGCTGTCTTGGAGGTAGAGAAAATTCAAAACTCAAAAGCATATGGAAGTGAATGTTGAAAACTAAAATTAAATAAATTAATTTAAAGGGAAAAAAGGTAGGTTTACCAGTGGAATATCATGCTATATATAGATGTAAGGGTAACTGGAAAGTAGTTTTTGGATTAACCAGTCATACAGATACTAGTGATAGACATGAGAATCTTGAAGCCTCCTCTGAAAGTCTGAGATATCATCTGAGGTATTACAGGATGCTAGGACTGAATTGTTAGGGGTAGGTAGGGTGAGAGCAGAGGCCAATCTGGGACAGAGGCATGGGCTGCAGGAGTCTAAGGACAGGCACAGGGGAAAAACCTGAGAAGATCGATTTCCAACTACTCATTGATCAGTCATTGCCAAGGACTTCTGAAGGTTTCTGGTTTGGACCTCTGGGTTTTGAACCTAGAGGTGCTACAAATTTGACCTGAGGAGGTAAACTGACTCCATTTCAAGGCTAAGTTTCTTCTTCTAGCTAAGAGAGCTGAAGTCAAATTCAGATTTCCATTTCTAAGCCTAACTGCCTTAACAAGTACCTTCCTGTAGCTTCAGTCTCCATTCAGAACCAACTCTACCTTCTCACATTTCAGATCAAACTTTGTCAAATACCTGTCATTTCTCAGAATATCTGAAGCTTTCTGCTTTGTGTCTACGTTGATTGAGGTCAGGGGCAAGGTTTTACTTCACCTTTAACTGAGACAATTGGAAGTTTGTGGTTTGAGCAGAGAGTCTGGCAAGGACCAAGGCACAGAATAGGTACTTAATATGTGCAACAAATTGGATTCATGAGGCTGCTTTCAAAGAATATTGGCATGACTGGCTATGGGTATATTACTAGATGAAAATTATGTCAAGAGATATGAGATGTTTCTGCTCTTATTATGGTTGGGAAAGTGCTGTATTTTGAAAAATTTTTACATAAAAGATCAACCAATATACCAAGCTCTCCTGCCTCAGAAGGGAGGCTGGAGGAGGGCTGGCCTGGCATATCCCTGCATCTGAGGCAAGCACAAGCACCGTATGATATAGCTTAAAGGCCAGAGGGTTTGGTTCAGAGAACCTGAGTTTGAATACTGGTTCTGCCATTTGCTACCTGTGTGACCTTGGGTAAGTCCCTTCCCTTCTCTCCTCTAAAAAATGGGCCATATGGTCTCTGAGGTCCCTTCCATCTCTAAGTCTAGAATCCTATGATGCTTATACTGGGCAGTTCCACTATGAGTTTCTGGGGATTGGCTTGGGTGGTAGTGCCCGTTCCAGTGCCTTGAACAAGGACCCAGGAACTGGAGGGAGGGCAGAAATAAGGGGACGCCCAGGCTAGTTTCAAGAGAGGAAGGTACTAGGAATCAGGGATACAGTAGGGCATGGAATTTGAGCCTATCCTTTTCTCTTCTCCTCTCCCTTTCTTCTTCAGTTCTTCTTCTTTATCTCTGTACTCTTGTTTCTCCTCACTCATGCCAAAATGTGGCCCTGACATATGCAACTGAAGTATAGTTTGCATTCTTGGTTTTATTCATTGAACATAATTTTGTGGTTGTGGGGCTTAATTAATTTTTCATTCATTCTCCACTTAGTGTACAGAGTTGCTTAAAGACAAAAACAGTATTCCAACCCAGCAAACATTCCTTTTTAAAAGAGAAATTTCAAACAAGAGGCATATTTTTGACTTGTTTGTGGTTGAAGACTAATTTTTGTCTGGGGAATCAGTGGCTGTCCTTAGGAAAAAAATATTACCCCCCTACCCCATCTCACCCCACCAAGGCACACATAGGAAACAGCATGGACTGAGTACCTGCCTGTCTGTCTGCCTGCTGTGTATACAGCACTGAAACCCTCCTCAATATTCCATGGGCAGTTTGGCCCCAAACAACAATGAATGTGATAGTAAAGGATATTGGGCATGCCCAAAATAGGTGTGCAGGGAAGTGCCACACTTGAGGCATGCAGTACACAGGGTAGCCTTTGGTTCTAAAAAGACTGTTTTGATGGTCAAGTCTGTTAAAAAATCAGTCAGACACCCTATAAAGCTTAATGTGGTTTGGTTTGGACCTAGGCCATCCTCAGGCTGGAGCTATACATGTGTGCCTCACTTTAAGAAAACACTCTACAAAGAAACCTAAGGGTCTGAACCAGGCAAAGTAAGGAAAGGGCGATTTCTTTCAGAAAAAAAAATTTTTTTTTCACTTGCCAAAAGGGGATCCACTGCAGGATTTTCTTCATGCAGGGAGCTCCCCTAGAAAGTTGAAAATATGATTGACTGTCTACACCAGTTGAGGAACAGACCTCAATCGTATAAGGCTAGGTACACCTGTGCCAGAGAAATAATACCCCTGTTCATCCAAGCCACTTGAACAGGGGGCCCCAACAGGACATGGAGAGCTCAGAAATTAGTCACCCACCAGTTTGGAAGCAATACTAGAGGGGGTCTTAGCCTTCCTCACAACAGCTGGGATCGTCTAGGGCTTTCAGTTACATATGGAAGATTTATGTTCCAAAGCCAGAGAGAGACAAAAAGCAGTCTGGGGGCTTCATCTAGGACAGTTTAGGGCAGCAGTTCTCAACCTGTGGGTTATGTTCAATTTGTAACCATGAAAATACATCCTGCATATCAGATAGATTCATAACAGTAGCAAAATTACAGTTATGAAGTAGCGACGAAACTAATTTTATGGTTGGGGGTCACCACAACATGAGGAACTGTATTAAAGGGTCGCGGCATTAGGAAGGTTGAGAACCACTGGTTTAGGGGGTCCCAAGAAAGCCTGAGCTTATTTACTGCTGTAAAAGTTTTCTTGATCATTAGGGCACAGTTTCCTTCAGTGAAAAAATCCTAAGGTGGGTAGGGAATTGCCCATGCATTCTCCTGGTTTCAGAAAGAAATACTATAAAGCCTTCTCTGGCAGAGGCCAGTATATCTGTTTTTTCAGAGATCTATAACGGGTTAAAAAATCTTAAAGTGGCTACACATACAAACACACACACACAATGTTTTAAATTGTGAATGAACCCTGAGGCTCTGTGGCAAGGGGTGCAGTTTATAAAAAAAAAAAAGCCAAATCAAATAAATTATTAAATTAAAATGTAAACTGAATTAAGTAAATGCATTGGGGATTTGTACTTTCCTTATGTTTTATGGAAATTATGAAATGTGTCCCTTTGTCTTGACGTCTGTGGCACAACCCATGTAAACTGCCTGGCTTCTTAGGACAAGAGCATGGAGGACAGACTAGGGAACTCAGTTTATTATAACGGGTTTTGCAATTGCTAGGAAAATAGCATTCTTTGTATTTCAAGATTTCTGTGGCTTCATTTAGAAGTATTTCTTTTGGCCAGGTCTGGAGGACTTGTTATAGTTTAGTCTTGTCAGAGTTTAATGGCATATCTGGCTACCATCTTTTAGCAACCGAATTTGGGACGCCCTGAAGACTCCTGTCCTTTCCTCCCAGTTACCTAGTTCGGGACAATGATTTGTATGTGAGATGAACCATGCTGTGTAAACTATGTATGATAGGTTAATAGATTACAAGAACAAAAACCAGATGCCCCCCAAACAAAAAGCACTCTTTGGTTTCCTTAGAATTCAATATTAAAATAAAATAAAAAACAGCCTTGAAAAATTGTTGGCTTTTTTCCCTCTTTCTTTCAGAAATGAATGCAGGTTTTAAAATTTATTTTTTCATAATGTCCTTTCTAGGATTCCATTCGTGTGTTTTCTTTTGTGGAGAAAATGTACCCGACATTTATAATTCTTACTCAAACATTTTATGTACTCATAATTCTTATGAGTACATAAAACTATTAATAATGTGTAGGTTCAGCAACACTCTTTTTTGCTCCACATTATTGGGAAACTGAAACTGTCCCATTGTCTTTGGAGTTGATAAAAAGTCTACAAAGGCAAGCAATTTATTTTCTTTTAGCTAACATTAAACTCTCACCAATTTCCTCTTGGTAACTGTCATGGTCATTTTCTTGGAGAGCAATGACATCAACTAATTTTTTTAAATGGGACCTTAAAAGTTCCTCTAACTCGAGACAACTAGGGATATGAAGCCAGGGTGGGGCCATCAAATCTTCTACATAAGGAATTCACAATGTGTTGCAATAAAAAAAAATAGTGCTTTTTTTTGGTTTGTTTTTCGAAAAGAACCCTCATTTCAACCCAAATCCATTTCTCTGGAGATTAACAGCAAAAGTCAAAATCTTTGCTATAACTCAAAAATCTGACAGCCATTGATCCCTTAGATAATTACATATGTCTTTGGAGTTACCTTGTTTTTTTTCTATTTTTCCTCTTGCTTTGACAACAAGATTCCAGGAAAATGATATACAAATGAGAACTACATTGTCAAGAGTCCACCGAATTTGAAAAATCAATAGCCATTGAAGCAAAAAACCTTCCTGGAACCTATGCAATGATTTTCTTTCTCCAAACCATTCCAAAACCAGATGTGGAAATGTTTAGCTAACTCCCCTCCCCATTCCCCATGCAAAGGGTTCATACGTGTCTCGAACTACATCAGAGGAGGGGTGGAGGGAGGCAAAAAAAAGTCTGTCTGGTTTCAAGGAGACTTTTTGCAGCACTTCTCGATTCACTTACTGCCATCATAAACTTCATTTGGACTTTTGCTTTGGTCTCCTTAGAAAAAGGGCATTTCCCCTTGAGATTAAAAATGTTCTGTGTTTAGAGCAAAATTGAGCCTCTTTCCTGAAAGAGGTTAAGAAATGAAGCTTTTGTTCCCAGAATGAAAGTCTCATGATTTTTCTTTCATTAAAAATGGTTTATTAGGGAGTAGTGCTTATAGGGAAAAAAGACTAAAAAAAGAAGGAAGAAAAAACGGTTACACCAACTAAGGGGAAATGTATATCACACAATCCATGTATTGAAAAACAGAAAGCTACTGTGTTCTCTAAGGAAAAGGAGAGCAAACATTTAGCATCCAGGTGTCATTAACAGTTCTCTGTTTGCCCCAAGTCTCTCTATAGCACAGGCTAGCACAGTATGTACACATCGTTGAGAGTCTGACTTGGTGATAAAATGTATCTCAGCTCATTGCTTCTGGAATGTCTTAAAGGGCTAACTCGCAAAGACGTCAAAATGGGAGTGGGGAAAGCAAACCCTAGAACCTACTTGAGGATAAATTGGGTGATACCCTTTTCCTAAGAAGAAGCTTAGAAAACCAGTCTCAAGCTTCTAGTTTCTTTCTTCTATCTCTCCCTGTGACCTTAGCTCCCCATGGTTAATGGAAATATGGGGACTCTGGAGAGGATCCTGTTCATAGTTTGTGATAAATGGTGCTCTAGTCCAGTCTTCCATGGCTGTGCACATCATAAAATACCCCTATATATGCCAGCTGTTTGTTGCAACCAAATCTGTTGCTCGGTCACTAGGATTCAGCCCATACCTATCTAATACCACCTCCAAGGAGCAGCTAGGTGGCGCAGTGAAGAGAGCACCAGGCCTGAAGTCAGGAGGACCTGAGCTCAAATCTGACCTCAGACACTTAACACTTACTTGCTGTGTGACGTTGGGCAAGTCGCTTAACTCCAACTGCCCTACAAAAAGCAAAAAAACAAAAAATACCACCTCCTATCCCTTCCCAAGCCTGCTTCCCATCGACCCTTTTTTTGGTCCCCTCTCCTATTTCATGAAGTCTTCTTTCTTTATTTGCAGTTTGGAGGGGGGAAAGCAGGGCAATTGGGGTTAAGTGACTTGCCTAAGGTCACAGGGCTAGTAAGTGTTAAGTGTCTGAGACTGGATTTGAACTCAGGTCCTCCTGACTCCAGGGCCAGTGCTCTATTCACTGAGCCACCTAGCTGTCCCCTGAAGTCTTCTTTCTTCTGACCTTCAAATACCCAGGACATTCTGCCTGCCCAAATCTCAAATTCCCCTATCCCAGATATGGTCCCCCACCTAGCATGTTCACTCCTATGGTGCCCCTTGTTCTATTATTATCTCTCATTCCTCAACCCCATCCCTCATCTTTCCCTTGGCACAGCTGTGAGGGAGATATTTTGGGCAAGAGACCTTCCCTGAAAGCATACCACTGGGCTTACCCCCTCTAAGGCAGCCAAGCCTAGAAGGGGAAAGAAGAGTCTGTGACTACCCCTGCCCAGGTTCCCTTCCCTGCTGGAAAGAAGAGACAGTCATTGTTTTGTTTCCCCCTTTCTCATAAGCTTCCTATCTGGAGCCTGAGGCCCCAGTGAAATCCAGCAACTCCCACTAAGGGAATTATTAACAGTGGGGTAAGTCGTATCTGATGAGAATACTAAACTCTATTCATATGTGATCAGCCTTCAGAATTTGCTGCTAGCCTAATATGGTCATCCATTCATAGCTTTCAAAAATGAGAAGGAACATTGACTACATCCTCCTCACGTTCAAATGCATCTGGAAGACAAACCAGCAGATTATGTCAAGTTTCCCTAACATGACTCACTCCCTTATGTTGGCATCCAGGCCAGGGAGGGCTCTATTCAGCCCAGAACCTCAGCCTAGAAGTCAGGAGACCCAGGCTCTGGTTCCGGTGGGGCTACTCTGTAGTCTAGGACTTTGGACAAGTTACCTTACCCACTTGGGGACTCACTCATCTGTTAAGTGACTGTCTCACAGGGCTATTGGGAAGAAACTATGTACGAAAGTATTTTGGAATTTCTAAAGGCCAGTAGAAATGTGAGGTGTTATTGTTACTAGTCAATCAATTCAACAATATCCTCCCAGTGGCTCTACGTGATTTGTGGCTGTGAATCATGGATGATCACAAGCTCTGATGAGTCAAAAGCTTGGCTCACTCACCCAAAGGGCAAAGGAAAGGTGGGCTTTGCCATGCTGTGGCAGATTATCCAAGAAAAAATTACATATGAGAAGGGATTTAAAACATGGCCCAATAGATAGAGAGCTGGTCTCAAAATCAAGAAAACCTGGGTTCAAAGTCTGGTCTCCGAAACTTACATACTGGATGTGTGTCCCTGGGTAAGTCGCTTAATATCTCAGTTCTCTAGGCAGCTTTGAAAGATTGTACATCACAGAGAAGGTGAAGTGCTGACCAGCAATAGTGGAGGAAGTTCCCTCTACCAATGAAATCACAGGTTCAATCCCTATCCCTATTCCAAAGAGACATACAAAGTATTATCAGAGATGAATGGTCAGAAAATGAGTTGAGCCAAATGAGGGATGATGTTGGCAGGTCCGAGGCTGGCAGCCATGGAATGTCAAGAAACCTAAAGAAAGGCCTTTGGCACATTGAATGAACTCTCTTTGGATATTTACAAAAGAAAATGGACAAGAGTTGTACAAGGTAATGGGTGGGCTGGGCAAGAATAGAGAGAATGCCCACATTAATGAGGTCGTGTGTCCATTGATATTCCCTAAGTAATTGGTGGGCAGCTAAATGACACAATGAATAGAATGCCTGGCCTGGAGTCAGGAAGACTCTTCCTGAGTTCAAATCTGTCCTCTGCTACTTAATAGTTGTGTGACAGGGGTGGCTAGGTGGCGCAGTGAATAGAGAATTGGCCCTGGAGTCAGGAGGACCTGAGTTCAAATCCAGCCTCAGACACTTAACGCAAAACTACTCCTGTGACCTTAGGCAAGTCACTTAACACCAATTGCCCTACCTTCCCCTCCCCCCCACAAAAAGAAAAAAAATAGTTGTGTGACACTGGGCAGCTCACTTCACCCTGTTTGCCTCAGTTCCTCATCTGTAAAATGACAAAGCGCTCCAGTATCTTTGCCAAGAAAACCTCAAATGGGGTCAGGAAGAGTCAGACAGGACTGAAACAACTCAACAACAACAAAGTAACTGGTATAGTCTGAGTACTTTTATCCTCAGCATTGTTCCAGGAGCTATGAAGAATACAAGGATGCATAAGATGTGGTCACTGATCTTAGATTCTAGTTCAGACCCCGACCCAGGGTTGCCTATAATTCAATAATGATCCAATTTGAACTGGAATCTTGGTCTCTTTAGAAACTTGTTCGTTACTGGGCATTAAAGGGTGGTAAGAGAAGCAGTTGGGGAAATGGATAGTTTATGGATATCTCTACTGCTCTACATGAGTTATTCCTTTGTGTAATCACAGTTTAAGAATATGTATATGAACAATGCATTTGCATGAAAATGCAGCTACCTTGGACCAGACTGTTCATCTGCTAAACCTGCTGGTGTCCAGTAAAGAGAGTACTCTCTTTCAGGTCAATCAGGGCCAGTCTATGAGGTGCCAGTTTAATGCCAAACTTAGGGGCTTTGACCATAAGAAATGATGGTCCTCTCCAGACTGAAGCAATTGTAAATAGTGTCTACTCTAGCTGCAAAAATGAACCTCGGCAACTGCATTCATCTTTCTGGGGGTGAATTGTTTATTTAATTAACTGTTAAATCTGATTTGAGACCAACTGGCACCAGAATTTACTTTGTTTTTTGCCGCTTCTGTTTTTTCCATGTTCAAAAAAAAAAGGCCCAAGAGATGTTTCTTTATTCGTTTATTTATTTTGCCTTTTGGAGGGGAGAGGGCAGGGCAGTTGGAGCTAAGTGACTTGCCCAAGGTCACATGGCTAGTAAGTGTGTCAGTTCGTCAAGTGTCTGAGGCTGGAGTTGAACTCAGGTCCTCCTGACTCCAGGGCCAGTGCTCTCTTCACTGCGCCACCTAGCAGCTCCCCCCCCCCCCAGATGTTTCAAAAAAAAAGGGGAAGAGGAAGGAGCAGGGAAGCTCCCGGGTTTCTCTTTACACTGATTACACAGGATGCACTGGGAGAGCCATTAACCACAAGTTAAAGATCACACAGATCATACCTATGCTGACCAAACTCTTGACTACATTTTGCATGAGTGGTGTTTCGACCTAATTTTCACTTAGAGAATGCAGCTGAGTCATTAGTATTGGGAGAGGAAGGGAGAAGGTAAAGAGCTACACTTCTGAAACTGTGCCAAAGAGCACGGAGAAATGCCCTGGGATGCTCCATTCAGATTCATTACTGATTTGGCACGCAATAAAAATTAGCTGAATAATAAATCAGAGAAGTTGGCCAATTAGATAGCAACATTCTCCAGATGCTATTGTAAAATTCTGTTGAGACCTCCACCCCAAACATGACAGCTTCCTCAGTGAGTTTCAGAAATGTACAGATCTAACTGTCCACCCTGGGAAACAAATTAGATTAAGAATACCTAGGTTATGAGATGCAGTTCATTGGGTGGGGCCCGCTGAGTAAATCTGTCTGCATGTCTGTCTTGTATAGGTGAAGTAGAAGGATAATGATACAGGCCAGGAAGTATATAGAAGGAGGAGATTGGGCTGGGTTATATTTTAGAAACTGCATAGCCCTTTCCATGATCCCAGTGCTGGCCTATGCTGCAAAGGGCCATTATCAAACACAAATATTCTCTCTTCCTAGGAAGGCAGCATGGTGAAGTGAAGAGTACTGGACTTGGAGCCAGGAGACCCCAGGTTCAAATTCTGCTTCTGAATTTCCTAGTTATGCAACTCTGGGCAAGTGATTTAACTTCTTTGAGTCTCAGGACAACTCTCTAAAACTTATAAGCTAAGTAAGAGATGAGCTGGGGAAGGGGAGGAGAATTCCACACTGATAAAATCCTAGATCCTTGACCTACTGATGCATATCCTCTACCACTAAAGCCCTACTGTGATGGCTGTCACTGCAGAGAAATGACCAAAGGTTTTCAAAGGCCACACCACTGATGTACAATGTCTGGTGAGTCCTACTAAGCTGGAAAAGTCCAAGAAGGGGTCCAGTGATGGACCAATGTTAGAGAAAATGGCCTATATTTGGTGAGACTATGCAGAATGGTCAGATAATGATGAATTTTTTCAGCAACAGCAACCTTCAAAGACCATCTACCAAGTTATAAAGGAGTTTCGAATTGCCTCAAGTAGAGGTAGTACCAAAACTGGCACAATTCTGGATCCTTTAAGTACTGAAGTATTCTCCTTATGAATTTATCTGGCTGTGAATCATGGAACACCATGATCTCAGAAGACTCAAAATTACAGGTGACCAAGGGGTATGATGGGGATAAGCAGGCATATGACCGATGATGACACCCTTAAAAGAAATCATTGGGACCAGGTATGTCCAGAAAAGGAGGTGACCTAGTCATGTAGTAAGAATGAGAGACAACAGATGGAGTACTATATTGGTACCCTTGTGATATTAAAAGAATTCCAGGAAGGCCTCCCGAGGGTTGGGTAGATTCTCTCTGGAGAATTTATGGAAAGGCATGGGAAAGAATCACAGAGGATGAGACATTGTGGAGGTGGAGCTCACAGGGTGTGAGTTGCTCTGATGGAAGAAATAGCCATAAAGATGTGTGAATATTAAGTGGCATATTGAAGTAATAATGATTTCACTGCCATGCATTCTCATGAGTGTTCCCCTCTATATTTCAAGTCCTTTTTTTTTTAAACCTCCAGAGCATCTTTATACAAAAAACACATCAATGAGTCCCTGTCTGGGAGAGTTTAGAGGGAATCAGAGGCAGTGGGAGTTGGGGGGGGGGGGAGGGGAGAGAGAAGAGAGAGGGCCCTGCGGGAGGAGGAAGTTTCAGAGAAGGGAGGTGGAGAAAGTTTTCCAGAAAGCGGAAAGATTTTCTTAGCACTTTCTTTTCAAGAGTTCAAATACCTGTTTCTTATTCACCAGAAGGCAGGGATAACTTTAGTTGGGAGGGTACAAGTAGCCTCAATGAGATTAGGGGAAATTTTAAGAGGGTGGCCTGGGTGTGGGCACAGTTTCAAGTGCCCCATATCTCTAGAAAGGGTAACACGGGTTTCTGACCCTGATCACCTGATCACCAAGGGAAGAGGGCCACAGCTTTTTATATCCACTCTTATCCTAATGGGGATCCAGTTCCACATCCTGTCCTTTCCAGTTCTGGGGCCTAGGGCTGCCTCAGCTGAGTGGGATAGCTGAATTGAAGGGCAGGAGTAGGGCACAGGAGTTAGGGAAGAGCAGGGAGCAAGAGAGAGGGCTAAAGCAGCAACAATATGAGACATGATAAGCCAAAGAAGCAATAGCTGCCAGCCCCAGGAGGTCTACAGGCAAATGTCAAAAGTCTATAGCAGACTTGGTAGTAAAGTTAAATTGGACACAGGCAGCAGCTTAGACAGCACCCCTGCCCACTCCCTGACATGCCCCTATCATCTGGGGCCCTCAATGTCAGTCCAGATATCTGCTGAAGGGGGTTATCAAAGTGGGTGGGTGCCCAATGCCAAGCAGATCTTGAATACCAGAACAGGAGGAGTACAGGAGCTGGGGAGGGGAGAAAAGTGCTCAGATGAGCTGCCTCTCAGGGGAGAACTTTAAGTTGGAGGTGGTAAAGACCAGGCATCCACCTGCCTTTAACCGCTGGACCTGCAGGTACCCTCTGTTTGGCGCTTCTCCTATAGCTTCCACACCTTCTGGACCAATGCCACTGCCAAGAGAAGGACTCTTAGAATAAAAAATACAGTGATGATGGCAGTGACTACACCCTGAGACAAGGTCCCAGAGTCTGGGGGTAGTGGTGCTGGTTTTATTACCAAGGGTCCAGGAGCCTGGGCCCAGCCAGGCCCGGTGTTCAATAGTTCAAGCTCCATGCCAGGCAGAGCCTGACCAGGCCAAGTCATTGGATTTGTGCCCCTGGCCTGCTCCGGGGAGGCAAAAGGTTTCAGTGGCTGCCACATCTCAGGTGCCAGCTTTCAGCTCTGGTTTTCAGGCTGGCAGTCTGTCCCTTTGTCCCCTTCAAGTACTTCTAACCAGATGTCAACAACATTTTAGACATTTTAAAATTGAACTTCAGATATCTTCTCAACTAAACAGATATTTTGAAGAGGGTCTTTCTCTGGACAGTCTTTAGTGACCTTCCTATTACTTCCTTCTGTGCTTGTTTTTCTTTTAGTGTCTAACTCATAGTGCCCTTTATCTTCCTCTCTGTTTTCCCTACTGTTTGGAGGAAGGAGAGTTACTTTTCTAAGCAATACTTTCTAGTCATTATAGTCAAAAGAGTTTGGTCAGCCCTGATTTAAGCCTTAACTTCTGAATCAATTATCTATTTGGTGTTTTTTTTTTCTTTTGCTGGGTTTCATTTTAGTTTCTATACATTTATATCCCATATATGAACTGTATGTGTGTGTAATAGGCTGAAGAAATTATTAGTCTAGAAGCATTGAAGTTATGAAAAATCAACTAAACCTCTCAAAGCAAGAACTTTCTTTTTCCTCATAATTGTTTTTATTAACAATCCTTTCTCCAAAAAATGATCTTTAGGTAAGCTACCAATGGAAAATACTGAGATATTTTACTGGGAGTTAATTTGAATATTGGTTTGTGACCATAGAAAACCTCTGTCCCATAGAAACAAAAGGGTCTTAGCCATTCTGGAAAGCCATTTGCAACTATGATCCCAAATTGGCATATCACTATGACTCCCTCATATCACTAATGGGCCTAAACCCCAAAGAGATCAAAGAAAGAAGAAAAGGACCCATATGTACAAAAATATTTGTATCATCTTTTTTGAGGGTGGCAAAGAAATAAAAATTAAGAGGGTGTCTATCATTTGGGGGATAGCTGAACAAATTATGTTATATGAATATACTAGCAAACTATTGGGTCATAGGAAATAATAAAAAGGATGATTTCAAAAAAACTTAGAAAAATCTGTATGAACTGATGCAGAGTGAAGTAAGCAGAACCAGAACAATATATTCAAGAATGATATTGCAGAGATAAAGAACTCTGAAAGACTTAAGATCTCTGATCAATGCAATATCTAACCACGATTCCAGAAGACCAATGATGAAGCACATTACTCACCTTCTGACAGAGAGGTGATGGATCCAAGATGCAGAGTGAAGCATACAGTTTTGGACATGAACAATGTGGTAATGTTTTGCTTGACTCTGCACATTCGTTACAAGGGTTCTTTTTTTTTCTTTTAAATTGGGGGTGAGTAGAAAGAAAATAAATGCTTGTTAAATGAAAAATAAATGAAATGTAAGAAAACTTGAAGGAACTCTCCCTTGCATATATTAACAACCTTTCATAAGATCTTCCCATCCTTCAAGGTTCAAGTCATGTCTCACTTCCTCTTGGAGGCTTTGACTATAGCAAGTCACCAGGTATTCAAATCTGTCTATCTCTCTGAACTTCTAATGCATTTCTAGGTTGTGCCATACTCCTATTGTCTTGAATCATTCTCGAGGTGTTTTCATTCTTCCCTAGGAAGACAAGGGTATTGGGACTAAATAATTTTTTAAATTGTTTTAAAGTTAGTGAGGGGTCTCTCCTTAGCATCTCTCAGTCTGATCCCTTGGAGTCTCCGTTCTTTCCTGCCTCCCGAGCATTGAAGTGCCTACAGTCTATTTCAAATTTCTCTTGTTTAACACCTGCTTCCCACAGCCCCAGCCTCTGCCCAAATAGGAACAGGTCTTTCTTGGGCCAAAAGGAGAGGTCTGTTTGCCCTTCAGGAACAGCTCGGGGCAGTGCCTGCTGAGGTGGCATTCCTTCTGTCCAGGCAGGGCAGCTGAATCTTTGAGGGTTGGAGGAAACACGGGGTAGTGTTATGCAGATCATTCAGGGAGGTTTCCCCCAGATTTCAAAAAATAACTCCCAGGTAAAGGGGCCACAAATCTTCTCTTATATCCCCTCCATTGCCTATTTAATGTTAGGCATGCCATTAGAATGCTAGAGCTATCGATTTCAAGTTGGAAGGGGCCTTAGAGGTCATCCCATTCAATCCCTTCATTGTACGAATGAAGAAATAGTCACAATGCTAGACAGTCAAAAACTATTTGTTGATTAAATGATTGGTCGATTATACTTTTAGAGCCTCTTTCCCCCCTCACTTAGGTGATGGATAAAAGCCTCATTAAACTTTGACTTTCAATTATATTTATTTCTCCAGTGCCCAAAGGGGAAAACCTCAAGTAAACTAAATTCCACTAATTCATTTTGTGACCTTGGGCAAGTCCCTTCCCATCTCCAGTCTCAATTTCCTCATCTTTAAAATGAGAGCAGAGGTTCTTAGTCTAGAATCCATGGATAGATTTCAGGAGGTCTGTGACCTGGAAGGGGAAAAAAAAAATCTATCTTTATTGTCACTAACCTCTGACTGAAATTTAGCATTTCCTTCAGTTATGGATGTAGGTGACAAAACAGTATTCTGAGCAGACATCCATAGGCTTCCCGAAAACTATCAAACTATCCAGGACACAAAGAAGGTTTAAAATCCCTGGTAAAGATGATCTCTAAAGTCCCTTCCAACTCAAAAACTTCAGAAGATTGTAATTCGATAAATTTAAACGTATAGAGTGACAATATGCTATTTAGAAATTTATAGATCTAAAAATTTTAATTTAAAATTTGTTGAATGGAAATATACCACATAAATGTCAAAACAAGAAAAGAGACTTTAATAAAAGTGAAGATATAATGTGCCATTCAGATAGTTTCCTTCATTCATATATACTTTTATTTAAAATGCATTGATCAGCTTTTTAAAATGAATTTTACTATTTTATTTTACCCTACTTTTACTTTTTTTCCCCACAATGCATTTTAATGAATATTTTTAAAAAATAAACCACATAAAGGAGTAAAGACAATGAAGGTAATTAGATAGTGAATTGATCATATTAGAGGAAAAAGGCAGGGTTTGGGCCCAAATTATCCAGACTGGCTGTATACACATATATAATTACTGCATACATATGTGTATATATTATATATACATGTTTAATTCACTGGATAATTAGTTGCTTAACCTTCTGCTTAATTCTGTTTGCTGAGATACTACTTCAGATAAATCTGAGTTTTTACAATGTAAATGCAGTGCGCTTTTGATTATTCATGTGTAGAGTCACTTCAAGTCAATTTTTCAAACCCGGTTAGCTTTAGGCACATACAATACATTCCCTGGCAACCCTCTCTCCCCCTCTTCCCCTCCTTCCCCTGCCACCAGCTGTGGGAGTGGGGGAGGAGGGGGCTGCTTTGGTAATGTGCCCTCATTTGAATAATTTACCCCAACCAAAACAATTGGGAAGGTGTGTGTCCTGTTAAAATGTCCTACACTACATTCCCAAGTCAAAAGGAAACGTTTGTTTGTCAGAAGGACTGCTTACTCTAGCTTAGCTAACCAGATAATGAATAATAAATACGTTGCTAATCCAAAGTTGACCAAAAATTAATGGCTAGCCTTTCTTTCTTATGGCGCCTCCAGGTTTGTGAAGCACTTTTGTAGCACTTCTCCCATTTGATGCTCCAAATAAACTTGGGAATTAAGTCCTACAAGCATAATCATTGCATTTTCCCAAAGAGGAAATTCGGGCTGAAGTGGTGACTTACCCATGGCCACACAAGTGGTCAGCACCCAAGGGAGGATTGTGAGCTCAGCCCTCTCAGTCCGCACTCTCTCCTCTACACCAGGCTTCTTCTCAATCGGCTGAACTAGATGGTCTCTAAGGTCCCCTCCAGCTTGGAATCCTAGGATTGCTTTGCTCTTTGGGAACTATGAATGAAAGTGCTTTTACAGCCTACCTAGCGGTTCTCGGTTAGAGAATTCTCTTCGAACGGGTAGCAGCCGCTACAGATCGTTTGCTTGGTTCAGTTCAAATGCATGGGGCATTTCCCAAGCCCCTGCAGTGTGCTGAACACCTAGCTTGGGGCTGGGAGGAGATGGAGACATTAAATGAAACTGGGTCCTTGCCTTCAAGGAGCTCAGAAGATGTTAGGAGGCTAATACTACCTCAGGTACCTGTGATCGAAAATAATGTTTGATAAAGGCATGAGAGAGGCACAAAGTGCCAGAGGAGGTGTGTGCATGTTGCTGGGGGGGGAGCAGGAAGGGGGGAAAGGTGTGGTGGGGGTCAGTCAGTGTCGGTCATTACTGGCTGCCGATAGGTGAGGGGATATCAGGAAAAGCCAAGGCAGAATTTTAGTTTAAAAAGTTGGATAGGATTTCAATGGGTGGGGGGAAGGACAGAAAGGGTGAGGAGAGTGGCATTCATTCCGGACATAGAGAACAGTGTGAGCAAAGGCACACAGGCCAGAAAGCATGAGCCATGGTACGTTGTTGGGTTTTCTCCCCCTTCATTTGGAAGATAACAGCCTAGAAGGCCAGATGCCACTTCCGACACATCAGAGCTTTCCCAAAAGAAGGTCACTAGTGCTCTGGTTCTGAAGCTCTATGCAACAACACTGGGAGTGCAATGTTGGAGGATCAATCAGAAACCTATTGGCAAAAGACTCGGGGGACCCCACTTGGGCATGCAGGCATCTGGAAAGTCGAACATTATGTACTTGCACGCCACTTAAATGATTTACATATGAATTGGCTCACAAGATTGGGAAACTGCCTGGGAAGGCAATTTAATTCAACAGACACTGAGCCTATACTATAGCATAAGTACTATAGGTACCCATAGGTACTATACTGGGGAATCCAAGAAAAGTAAACTTCTGTCCTCTCTGTCCTAGCTACAGTCTATCTGGGGAGATAGGATCAATGTACATGAAAAGATTAGAGAGTAAAATAAGACAGTCTAGAAGGAAGTGGAAAAATTGTGTGGTATGGATTATAACTGTAAGAATTCCAAAAGAAAGAGAAAGAGTAACATGGATGAGAGTAGTTGGAAGATATAAGTATGTTTGGATCCTAAAGGGAAAGGATTAATGGGATTTAGCTCAAAGACCATTCCAAATTGCCTTGGAAGGAGGGGACATGAACATGGGCACAAAGGTAGAAAAGAATATGGTATATTTAAGGAATGCTGGATTGATGGCTTGAGCTGAGGGGGAAGGTTTGTGTGAGGGAGATATATTTAAATAGATTGATTGAATAGCCTTTAATGCTGGGTGAAGGAGCTCTGACTTTGTCCTATAAGGCTGGAGAAGGGTGGAATAGGGGAGTCTCACTAAAGGATTTCCAGCAGGAGAATACCACAATGAAAGTGGAATCTGACGAAGATTCATCTGGGAGCAGCGTACAGGAATGGTTTACATAGGGAGAGACTAGTGATAGGGAGACACAGCTGGAAGCCTGCTTTGGCAATCCAGACAGCATGATGTAGTAGAAAGATCAGAACTTGGAGTCGTGGGCCTTGAGTTCAAATGCTGACTTTGCCATTTGCTACCTACCTGATCTTGGATGAGTCCCATAACCTCTCTGGGACTCAGTTTCCTCCTCTGTAAAATGAAGGGGGTTGAACTTGAATGGTCCTTCTTAGACCATCCTATACCATCTAGTCCAATATCCTCATTTGTCCAAGAACCCTGAGGGACTGGTCCAAGGAGACTGAAGAAATGGTGATGAGTTCAGTTTGGGGCAAGTTGGCTTTGAGATGATGGCAGGATATTCAAGTAGAAATGCCCAAATAGACAGTAGTGAGGCTCTGGGAAGAGGTCAGCACTTGAGATTCTGACTTGGGACCGAGTATGTGCAGAAAGGTAAGAAGATCCAGAGAGAGGTAGGAGGAACCTTAGAGGTAAAATGGTTGTGGTCCCCCTGTGGAGCCCAGAAAAGAGCAGAGTACTCAGGCTAATCATGGGGGAACACCCACAATTAGAGACTGACCAAAAGATAGAGGTGCCAATGACAAAAAAGGATACAGCTGTAGAGCAGGATTGGTTTGACTACTGGGGAGGGAGAGGGCTGGCAGAAGAGAGGGGGGCAAGATGTTGCCTTCTTTTTCTTTCCTATTCTTTCCAGCACATAGTAAAATTTTGGGTACCCAGTAGGGATTCCACCAGGGTTGCTGACAGACTGACTGGCTGACTCTGGAGGATTGAAAAAGCCTTCGGAGTCAGTAACCAGGGTTCTGTTTCCAAGTGGGTCAGATCAAAAAATGTCCTAAAGAAAGGAAACATTTTGTCCTGAAGAGACTGATTTGTCTTGTGAAATGCAATTCCCAAAGAGCTTTACTCCTGTAAAAGTCATGTTAATTTAATTTTTAAAGGTGAAACAGTTAATAAAGAGCCGTCACCCAGTTTCAATCATCTTTGTTGGGGTAATAAGAAATGCATCATTACCTTCTAAAGAAATGAGCATTTTTATGTTTCTTTCAATGTCTAAAGACACCAAGAATAATTGAAATAATAGTTTGTGATATTTCTTTGCCAACCATTTCAAAATCTGAGGCATTATGAGAGTTTTCACCTATAAAAAGAGACAGAAAACTTTCCATCTCAAAAAAATACCAGTAATCTGAAAATAGTCAACCAGATGTTCAACAACATTGTGTAAAGTAAATGTTCAGGTTAAGAGACAGAGAACCTTTCATGCCAGATTGTTAACCAAGAGCCTTTTGGGGGGGTACTTGTAAATAACCCCATCCTTCAACTACCCCACCAAAAATAAAAGCCTGGTCAAACTTAATGTTAATAATACAGCACAAATATATGTGTGAGTACATTTATAAAATACGTGTGCATAAGAGTTAGAAAGGTCTTAAAAGATTACCTAGTCTAACTTTTTCATTTTACAAATTTACATAGTTTATGTATGTGTCACTGGAAATATGTTATCCTTTATATATGTATAATCAAAGGACAAGTGTTTGTTATAAAAGAAAAGGCTAAATTTTACAGCTAACGTTCTTTAATTCTAATTAGCATTAATCCCTTTGAGATTTCTGTACAATTTCCACTCAAGACATAATTATAGTCTTGCCAGCACCCCAAAACAGAGGTTTTCAGTCTTGTGATTTTCTGTAACTTTTTTTTCCCAGAGAAAATACAACTAAGGTCAGATTTCATCTTATAAACTGGTTTTAACTGTGTTGTCAGAAGATCTTCAATCTGATCAGTCTGGCAAAATCCACAGGCATTAAACTCAATATATTTCTATAAATATGACAGGAGAATAAGCACCATATGGAAAATGCTTGGAGTGTCCTTTAGTTTAACACTTCATCATCTCTGTAATCATTTATACTATAATCATTTACATTTTCATTCTTGAGGGAAGGCAACACATACGAGGGCCAGTTGAAACTGACTGATTAATAAAAGTCTTTCCAAATGATCTATCAGGGAGAATTTTTATAAAACCCAGTGTTATGTTTCTCTTGATGAAAGTGTATTGTTCAAGGTACCTCAAGCCAAGAAGTGATTTGGGAGGAATAGGTAGAGAAAAAGCCCAACCGTGAAGATAGGAATCTGGATAATAATAATAATAATAATGAGAACATTCTCTCCTCCAGCACTCTTTTGAATAATTGATTTCCCATCAGGCTAAATGGTGGGGAAGGGAAAGAGGAGGGGCAGAGTCAGGGTCACATGCCCCTGGCATAGGGGCAGGGGGCTTTGCCTATGGCTGCTAGAACAGTTATTAATGAAATATCCCCATTGGCTTCCATGCTTGTTCCCAGAACTCTGGGCTTCTGCTGAGAGTCCATTCCTGAAGCTCCCCTCCTTAGACTCTGGACAAAGTTTGTGGGAAAGCCCTCATTGGAAAGGTAATTCATAAAACTCAAAGTACTTATTAATTAACTGTCAGAATTAGCAGGTGCTGACAGTTCTAACTTGATATGGGCAAATTGCGTGCCAGTGTGAGGGCCAATAAACATGGTCCCTGATTTGGAGGGCCAGACTTAACCTTTGTTACTTGCCTTTGTCAGCAGGATATACCCCCTAGTCAGCATTCCATAGAATCAGAGAACCATACAACATTAAAGCTGGAAGGGACCTTCTAAGACCATCGTCTGACCCCCTCATTGTACAGGTGGGGAAAATGAGGCTCCAGGAGGGAAAAGGATTTATTATCCAAGGTTACCCAGTGAGTTGAGACGAAACCCAAGTCTCCTGACTGCCCATCTGTCCAATGTCCTTTTCACCACAGTGCACTCACTACTTTCCTTCATAGTACTATACATTGAGCATGCCTTAAATTGACTTGGAGAGTCTTTTTTAAAAAAATTGGCCAAGTGCCTCTTTCTTTATTCTCTTTCAAGACTCCTTTCAAGGCCTGCTGACATCTAGAATACAAGATGACAAAAGGAAGACTTTCTGCTGCCCACCAATTATTTAGAAGTGCTTTCTAAAATGAACTTGGGTCTAGTACTGCTCCTTGTGGTGAAGGCACTATCTGGCTTTTGTGCTGGAGAAAATCTTACCTGAGGGAAGGGAGAAGGGAAAGTGAAAAAGCTCACCTTTCTAGAGAAAAGTTTTATTCTTGAATCAGTTATCTGTACATTTCAAATGGCCATCAAAATTAAAAATGTTCTTGTCTCAGATCTTGCTCTACTGGATTGACATTAGCAAAACCGAAAAAAAAAATCTATTCATCATTGAATCATAGATTAAAGCTGGAAGGGTCATCTAGTTCAAGCCATTCATTTTACATAAGAAGAAACTGAGGCCTAGAGAGGTTAAGTGATAGGATTCTAGGCCTAGAGCTGGAAAGGATCCCAGAGCTCAACTAGGCCACTTGGCTTTCCCAACATCTTCCTCATAGGAAGTGGCAGAGCTTTGAAAAGCACCCTGTGCACCCTTTTTTATACTTCTTCACAGCTCTTTTACTTATGTTTGATTCCACTTGGAAAGATGAATTCCACTGCTCTGATTAATCTGCTTGCCCCAAGATTTAAGTTTGCAATAGTGCTCTTTGAATTCTGATAGCTGGGGTACAAGGGTTGGGCTGGGGAAGGGTTAGGGGGAAGAGGGGGATATTTGCGTTTCCTAAGTTAGGCACAATGTTGTCTGAACTCCTTGAAGATAATGAATAGCAACTTCTTTAGCTGATTCAGTGGATGGGGGGCTGCCTCTGGAATGCAGGATGATCTGGGTTCAAGCACTACCTCAGACATGAACTGCCTACACTACTGGGGGCAAGTTGCTGAGTCAAATAACCCTTCAGGAAGCTAGGCAACTTTTTAAGTTATAAATTTAGAGAGGTGTTTTTTTTTCCGCCTCACAACAATCTTACTAGGGAAGTCAGCAGGCAAAAATTAAGGTAACCTTCTCTTATCTGAACAGGGTATTGTGGTTAAGCAAATATTCTGGTCCACAGAGTTGTCAGAGATGCTTGATTAATTTCTCTAAAGGGTTGCTTTCATTACACCACCCCTTACTCAAAATCTTAACTTGCTCCTCTTTGCCCTTGAGATAAACAAAATCCAAACTCCTCAGTCTTTCATTCAAGGCCCTCAATCATTTGAGAATCCAACTACTAAGTTTATGGCTGAGTTTACTCCCAACCATAAACTTTCTGCTTTATCTGGTTCTGTCTTCTTCACAATTCCTAGGAGCACTAATTCCTAGGGTTCCAATTCTCCCCTTTTGTGCATAGAATGACACTGACTGTATTTTCTTTCAAAAGTAGCAGACAACTCATTTCCTACCTGCAGTTTAGTCTTAACTATGCTGAGTTGAGAGGGAGAGGAAATGAATAACTAAGTAGGTCAGAGGTTCTTAACCTTTTTGGTGTCATGGAACCCTCTGACAGTCTGGTAAAGACTGAATCCATTTTCAGAATTATGTTTTCGAATAATTTAAGAGAATGCTAAATTTCAGTTAGAGATTAGTAAAAGTAAAGATGTAATCTTTTTCCTATTCTTGTTCATGGACCCCCTGAAATCTGTTCATGGACCCCTTAGGGGATGTTGGACCCAGGTAAAGAACCTTGGAACTAGATGTGGTGCAGCTGTTGAGGGAGGAATAAAGATGTGCCCACCCCATAAGGGCATTTCCCCCCCATTCTATGGACATTCTTGTTCCTAGTCTCTTTTTTTTTTCAGGCCATGCGGCAGCTTTGCAAGGAGTTTTCTCCCCTTTTCATTGTTTTCTTGTAGAAAAGCTTTCTTTCTACAGGAATCATCAGAACAGTTGTTCAAATTTCAGACCTATCACAGTGCACAAGATTAAGAATTGCCTCAGAACAATAAGTTAACTTACAAAGTAAGAGTTAACTTAGAAGTGAACAACTCAGTTCTCCCCCACATCCATGTGCCTTTTCAGGGTTCAATCTTTTGTCACTAGAAATGAAAGGTGGGGGGGGGGCGGCTAGGTGGCACAGTGAATAGAGCACCAGCCCTGGAGTCTGGAGGACCTGGGTTCAAATCGAGCCTCAGACACTCAACACAAAAACTAGCCGTGTGACCTTGAGCAAGTCACTTCACTCCAATTGCCCTCCAAAAAGCAAAAAAAAGAAAGAAAGAAAGAAAGAAAGAAATGGAAGGGGGACCTGGAAACCATATTAGAAGTAATGAGGAAAAATAAATAAATAATTTTTGAAAACTCTTCCCTCCACTTCCCATCCACAATTTATTGCTGTTATTGTTCCTTGCTTTTCTTTAGAACACTCATATGGGCAATGAACCTAGTTATAACCAATTTGGGGTAGTCACCAATAAAAGCATGAGAAGATGGCAACTTTCAGGCAGGCTCCTTTAACCCTGAATATGTGACCCATTACAAATAACCCAAATTTCTACAGCATTTCATAAAGCGCTGCCCTCCACGATCTTCCTAGGTGCACTTGGCTCTAATTTAATGGTGTCCAGTGTTTTAGGCTTTTTACAAACACACAACCTCAATACCAGCTCTCCATTCACTGTCTGACATACCAGTTTCTCCTTTACTCTTCCTTCTCTTCTCCTTCTACCACCCTGAAACTTCTCTTTCCCTTTTTGTATTTTTCATAGCACTTCTAAGTAAACCAAGCCTTTCTCCTAACTCTTTGTGTTAACCAAAGTCACCAAATGAAAAGGATAGGGGAGGAAGAAATCTCCCTATGTGGGATCCTGCAAAAGTCTACTTGGTTTTAGAACTAACTTTATGCCCTGCTCTTAAACCTAACCCTTTCCGAAGGAAAGTAAATGAAAGAAAAGACAATTTTCGACATCGATAGAAATTCCAAGCATTTTGTCTCAGAGTAGCAATTACTAAGATGCAAATGAGGAACGACAGAAACAAGAGGGTTCCTGATACCTAAATGTCAGCATATGCCTCAAAAATATTTGTGTTTTATAGCTTGACTTTTTTCCCTTTCCCTATTTTCAACAAGTACTAACATGGTTTGAAAAATACTCAACTGCTCCTTTGTCTTAAAGATCAATGAAATGGATGTAACTTCAAAATCCGTTAAATTATTTCCCTTACTCCTCCCACCTTGAAATGATACCTTCTCGTTCCTCTCCAACCCCAAATCTTCCCTTCCCTTTTATCTTTCCTTTCTCCCCCACTTAAAATTTCCTTTTTCTTTTCTATTCCCATTCTCCCTTTCCCTTCCTTCTCTTCCTTTCCCTCCACCAATCTGCTCTACTCTTTCTCCCCTGAGATGAAATCCCTTGTTTCTCTTTGTCTGTCTCCTGCTTTTCCCCATCTCCTCCCAGATGAAATTCCCCTTTCCTTCCTTCTCCCTCCCCCATGAAATCTCCCCTCCCCTACCTTCTCCCCCTCCACAAATCTCCCCTTCCTTTTTTTTCCCATCTACCCCCAACTCTGCACCCCTCAGCAAACTCATCCTTGCCAGGAGCATTTTCCCTTTACAAAGCAAGATCCTGAAACTGACGTAATATAACCTTGGCAGACACTTTGGCTTTTCCAGAACCTCTTTAGTGGTTCTCACTGTTGTTCTTTAATTTTAATATAAATGGTGCAACTAACTGACCATATGTGCAAAAGCCTCCCAAGGTATAATTACATTTCAAATGTTGACATTGACATTTGACACGCCAATCTTTTTTTTTTTTAATTAGAACTCACAAAGGCCTTCAGATGAACCTGGCAGGAGGACAAAAAAAGAGATGGAAAAATGAAACAGTTTTGTCCACATTTCTAGAACAATCCATTTCATTTGAATCACCATATTTGGATCTTAAAACCTCTATCCTGATGTGAAGCATGAAGAAGAGGAAACAGTACTTGAGAAGAGTAACTAGACTAGACCAGGTATACACCAAGGTATACACCAAGGAAAATCAGTACTAGAGGTGACACAATCTGGAAGGTGTTGAGCCATCGTACAAAATATCTCAAAGAAGTATAAGATACCAAAATAATTTTTTTAAATCCCAAATGATATCAATATGCCAAAAAGATAATAGAGAGAGCACCTTTAACTGCCAATGCATAGCCCTGGTTTCTTGTCTTTACAAAATCTTTGTGGGAATAATCTTTATGCATATCAAGGAAACAATCAGACTTTTGCAAATGATTCTCCATAGTAGATCACACATTTATAGTCATGTAATTGAGAGAAAGATCCTACTATGTTTAATTTTTGTTGATTAAAAAAAAAGCATTCAATTTAGTCGAGTAAAACATAACCTCAAAGTCTCTTCTCCAACAAGAAGACTCTTATGCACATAATGAGCCATACAGAGTTCCTTGAAAAATGCAGCCATTGAGATAACTCTGTCTGATGACTCTCTGCTTATTACATGCCACATGTAGGATGTCCAGTGGAAGGTCTAAATGAAAAAGTATGGTTAGATCCTCCAAATGCTCTTGTTTTCAGATAAGATCTCCTCAATAATATTTATGATTATTCAGAAGAGATAGGCCTAAAAATCCATAAAGTGAAAACTAAATGAATTCAAAATATTTATTTCCAGATGATAACATGCATCCAGTTAGATGGTCAGTTCATTGAGTTGGTACATATATCTGGTACAGATATGGCAGATAAAGACTGAATGAGAAGAAGAGAGCAGATAGGATTGCTTCTGTGAAATTGTGCAATGATTTTAATAGTCCCAAGCTTCCCCCCAGTGCAAAAACCTGTTTTAATACAAATATTTTCCCCCTAATACCATATAGTGGTAAATCTTGGAATCACACACATGTCCAAGGAATCAAACCTACAGGTGACCCAAAAGGCAATGGCAATACACATGGTAGATGCAAATGACTTCATGTTTCCAATGATGATCTATGATGAAGAAGTGGTATCATGGATATCCTTGAAGAAATGTATGGCTGGAAGAGAATGGGGGCCAGCCACCCAGCAAGTGAGAAGGCTTACAGATGGATAGTCCAAGTGTTCCACTGGTATTCACAAAACATAAAGAGACCTAGAGGAAGGTCTTTGGTCTTGAGTGGTGTTGGCTGGATCCTCTGTGATCGATGAAAGAATATAGATACGAATGAAACAAGATGAGGTGGCATGGATGTAATTTAATCGTCATCAAGAAACCACACATCCATTGAATGGTTCAAGAAAGGTAACTAGAAATCCATGCTCACTATTCTTAACCACAAAATGTCAGAGTCACATGAGTTAGACTTACTCTCAAACATGCCTTAACTCTATCCTTTGTTAGTCTACCAGTAAGGATACGTGTTGTCGGTTTTTTTTCTTATGACCATTTAATTAAATGTTAGTTTCCCTCTTCACACTTTTGCGCAAAAAGTAGCAACTGGGCCGTGCATCAAAGGATCTGGCTAGAATACAACTTATATTCTGCTGCCCTCAAATAACAGTTTTTATTTATCTATCTAACACTAGGTTAAAAAGAGCTCTTTCTTCAAAATAACCCTGTGATATAAGTAGTACAGATATCATATTTTCAATTTTATAGATAAGGAAAATGAGATTCAATGACATGAAGTAACTTTCCCAATGTCCCTGTGCTGGCAAGAGGCAGAGGCAAGGAAGCTGAAGAGCCAGGCACTGAGCCTCGATTATCCCTCACCAAGTTCAGGACTCAGCTCATGTCCCTACGCCAGTCTGCTTAGCCATCAAATCAAGTCACTAGCCAAAGATGAGGACTATTTAAGATTTTTTTTTTAAGTGAGGAAGGATTTATGGTGTACCAGTTCCCTGGAGTAAAAAGAATTGGTTGTTGGCTCATGAGTCTTTAAAGATTTTGGGACATACACGTTCTGTATTATGGCCATCTTATTATTAGCAGAGCAAAAAGACCAATTGTTTTTGTCATTTGAGAAAGTCCTGGTTTAATAGGCAAAAATCCAGGAATAATTAAGCAAATAATAGTGCATACTCAATAAGGAAAACATGACTTGTTTAAAGAAGACATCCCAGCAGAATTTGTGGTAGTGACTTTGTTTCTTTCAGAAGGAAAAAGAAACCTCTAAATCAAAAGCAGCAGTCATCAATGACTTACTAAGCTCTTCTTTAGCAAAGGAAAAAACTAATAGTTCATACTGCCTTTTCCTGGTGAGGTTATTTTTTTGGGGGGGGGGAGAGCTGCTGAGGCTTTAAATGATTTTCATGAAAGCTTGAAGTTTTGCAAATAACTAACATCAGCTTAACTTATTTCATGAAATAAAATCAAACCTACATGAGACCTATAAGAGTGAGCTCCCTTTAGTCGTGGAAAGGCAGCACACAAAGCATTATTGTATAGTTGCAACTTATTAACTATTGCTTCAGTCTAAAAAAAAGTCCTTGAAATGACTAGAAGCTGTATTTTCATAACATTGATCACTCTTGTTTTCTTTTTTACATTATGCAACTCTACCCTGATCTTATCTCTGCAAAGACTTCTGAATATTTACAACCTAAATCTTGCCTCTTTTACTCAAACTATGCACAGAAAATAGTCAGAGAAAGGATTCCTTTGCAAAGAAAGTTAAAAATCAAAAAAGTGTAAATTCTGAAACCTTAGTGTCTATTTAACAGACTAGGTTCAGAACAACCTAATCTCCCTGTGGCTCTTGTGAGCCTTTCCAAGGATTCATCCTCACTTGTTTCACACAAAACTCTTCCTTCTTGTGTCCCTCACCCTCATCCCTGCCGCCCCCAAATAACAAATAACTTAAATATCGGCTAGCTTCATCCTCCAGCAGTTCAACTGTCCCGATGTAGTTCTTTTTCATGTGCCCTATCTGTTCTTTCAGATCTTTTTGACCTCTTTCTTGGCTGACCTCTCCCTAATTCCTAACTGTTGCCGATGCTTGTTACTAATCAAAATCCTTTGCTTTTTGCATTTTCCATGGAAGAAAATGCGGAGGGGGGCACTTAGATGTGGCTTTCCCCCTGGAAATAGGGTAAAAGCAATGTTTTCAGGAATGGTCCTCAGCAATTCTGGTAACAGCATTAACAAAGGATTGTCTAGTTCCAGATGCCCTTTTTAGTCTCCCATTTATAGAGTTCATATAGAAGTCAGTTACTCTCAGAACTCATACCTATATATAAAAACTGGTGGTTTTTTGTAGCCCAAATATCCTCTCCCTCCTAAAAAAGCCGAAGCAAGGTAAATTTGGCCTCCTCGTGTGTTTTGTCAAGTTTAGCTGGGGGGCCCACCCGACTGCAGGAGCAGAGTTCAACTCAAAAGTCTACAGATACTCCTCCCCCCCCCCTTCCCTCTAGCATAATAAATCTAGGAAAATCCTTGAGCCATTCTATTGGAAAAATATTTGAAGACTGTCCACTTGGGTAAATACTTCAACTTGCTTTCCTTCACCTTCCCCTGTTGCTATAGCCCTGACAGAACTCATCAATATCCAACTGACTCTCCAATTTGCTGAAGTAGCCAAAGGGGTTTAATAAAGAAGACTTTTACTTGTCTTGAGATGAAAATTCACAATTCCCGTTCCATCTTAATAGGGTTCCCTCTTCCCTTCTGTTAATTGAGGGTGGGAGAAATAAATATTCGTGCATAAATACAGGTGGATTAACAATAAAATTGATTCATAAAGCACTAATATTACATTACACAAAGTCTTTCGCCCCTCAGGATACCAACCAGCAAGCTTTACAAATTATCCAGCGACAGGATTCAGTGGGCTTACTCTAGACAGAGCTGACGCCCTGCAAAATTTCAGCCCAGGGGCCCCAGGACCTGATTGGAAAAAAATCAAGGCAACGGCCACCTCAATCCCTAAAGGTTATTGTAATTGGGAGGCCCTTATCCCCCAGAGAAGTTAGAGATGTGAAATACTTTTTTTAGGTGGTTCATTTTTTTTTTTAAAAGATTACTTCTCCCCTCGGTTCCCCTTCCTTTTTCACAGACTGAATGAAAAAAATATCTCTCAGAAAGGGCGCTGACTCTGAGGGGAAAGCTGCCTTGTCAGCATCGAACAGTCTGGGGTCAATTTAACCGCCGTCGCAATGTAGCTTTGAATCTCACCTCACCGTCTAAAACAGTGTTTTATCAGCGGACGGGTACATTAATGTTCCACACAGAAATGTATTTTCCTGTACCCTAAGAAACAAATGCTTCGGAGATCGGGTTTTCTTTTTGCATTATTATTATTTTTTAAAATAAAAACCCAAACTCCGGTATTTTGTTTGCCACCTGCTTTATTTTTCCTCTTTCTCTTCCATCAAATGTCCTCAGGATCTTGAGGGCACAGACCGCACTAAACCGACGGCTCTCTCTTTCAAATCCTGAGGGCTGTGTCAATTCCGGGCAAGACAAAAAAATTGGTCACCCCCAAACAACTTATTCTTTTCTTATATGAATTCTCCTAGAAAAACCGGGGTGGGAGTGGGAAATAAGGCTCATCTTGGGGATCCTTCCCCAACATCGGGCAAAAGATATGTTGGTGGAAGCAATGCCAGGTTCGGACGTGGTCCGTTTGCAAGGACTGCATAGACGCCAGTTTGAAGCAAAGCCCCTTTCACCGCTGCGTCTAAGAAGCCCGTTTGCAACGTCGCTGACCCTAGGCTCTTCCAAAAGAGCCAGGGGTCACAGAGTGGGCTTGGATCTCAGCTTCGGCAGCTGCTCCAGCTGCACTAGCGCAGCCCGCCTGGCTAGCTGGGAAATCGACGAGCGCCCACCAGGCCCGGGTTTCGTCCTGAGCCCCATAAGCTCCGGGTCAATCGGGGGGCTACCCCACCGCCTCGGAGAGTTGGGGAACAAAGTAAATATTCCCCTCCGAGCCCGCGCGCTAATGTTTGCATCCACGTCCACCGGCACTCTGGGAGCCTTCTCTTCTCAGTCCCTCGGCCCGAGTCGTGCACACAAGGGTCCCGCTACAAAGTTGTGTTGTACTGGGATCCCCGCCGCTCCACTCCCCCGCCCCAGCCTGACACCTCGCCCTCCATCTCTGCGCGGCTCAGATCCCGGACCCTTCGCGCGCAAACCCTTCGCGCATTGCCAAGCCCTCCCGCCAGCAGCGGGTAAGGGCAGAGGGAGCAGAAGCCCCGCGGTCACAGTCCCGCAGCGTTCTCCCGCACTATTATGAAGCCTTTTCCCCCGGTTTCCTGGGAGCGTGGGAGCCCCTTCTCCCCACTCTCGGGCTCCTCTAGAAGCGGGCCGCCCGGGGTGGCGAGGGTCGACCGATTGAGATTTACCGAAGAAGCGCCACGACATGCGCTCGTTTTCTCGTGGGCAGTGGGCAACAACATGGCGCCCTGCCCTGAGGCCGGGGGTCCTCGCTTTGGGGAGCGCACCGGGGCCCCAACCGAGGACCGCGTGCGCCCCGGAGCAGGGGCTGTCTACACGGGGTTTGGGCTTAGCGCTCGCCGTTTATTTGAGGGGACTCTTTCCTCTGCCACAGCCCCGGTTCTCCCCTCGGTTCCCCTTCCTTTTTCACAGCCCCAGCCGCCCATCGCAGAACAGTCGTGGCGACTGCCTGCTCCGAGGCGTCGGACCGCGGCTGGGGTTCCGGGGGCACTGGAGCGCTCACCCGTCTTGGCGTCTGAGCCCGCGGCGCTGCTCGCTCAGCAACCCAGTGCCCGACTAAACCCTTCCTCCCTTTCCTGGGTCCGAGGCCGCCCTGCCGCCCCTTCCCCCTGCGCCCACTCTGGGTCATGGCTTCCTCCAGCCCCCGGCCCTGCCACTTGGGGGGATGTGCGGGCGCTTTCGCCCGGAGCGCACTCTCCCCTGCCCGCCGGGAGATGCAAACTCTGGCAGCTAAGTCCCAGAAATCTTTGCAAAAAAAAAAAAAAAGGTGGGCTACAGTGAAATTTAAAGAAGTTTTTTTAGGTTTCGGCGCCATTTGCGATTTGATCCAAAGATGAGGAGAGTGTTTTTGTTGTTGTTTGTAAAGAATTATTTGCAAAGATGGTTCCCCCCCACTTCCCACACTTCCCGGCCTCCAGTTGTTTTGATTCTACCAGCCTGAAAAAAAAAATCTTAAAAAAAAAGCTGCCCTGTCTCAATAAAGTCACAACCACTGTCTTTAAGCCGCTAAGGAGCCCGTTTTCAAGTGCTTACAAAATAGAGGCGACCGAGAAAACACCAAGGATGGGACAGGAGGGTAACGTGGAAAAAACCATAAGGAGATGGAGGGGTAGGGAGGAGAGAAAGAAATCCCAATACCGGTGGGCTCACAGCTTTGCAGTTTGTGTAAGCCTGGTGAATAAAAGCATGTGAACCCTTGGACAAAAAAAAAAAAGGAGCAAATTTGTAAAAAGACAACTATGAATTGGGGAGGGGGTGCGGCCATTCTCCCACCCCAGCCCACCCTGTAAATCTTTACAGTCTCTCACCCGAATTAAACATTTCAATAATGGGGGTTTTGGAGGGGAAGGCTAAAAAGACAAGAAAAACTTTAGGGAGTCAAAGTTTTACAAGAATTCGATGGCTGAGAGGTTCAGGTCATAAAGGGGAAGGGAAACTATAGTATGGAAATCGGGGGGGGGGGGGGTCATATGAAAATCAAATATCCAACCTAGAAAAATCTGAAACAAAGTACTTTGCCTTTGGAGGCGGGGAACAAACGTGATGTCTGGGTGCTTAACTGGGAGAAAAAAATGTAGAGGTGGAAAAGAATTGGTGACTCTTGAATATTGATCCCTTGTCTATTGTATCAGCCAATAAAGCCGATGCCAAGAATGACAAGGAGCCCCTGGAAACTTGAGTGGGGGTGGGGGGGAGGAAGCCTCCTGAGCCAAGGGGAGGTGCCTTTGGAAGCCATTCAAACCCTTAAAAGGTTGCCAGGATTCTGGGAGTGAAGGGGTTACCTCAAAGATATAAAAGCCGAGCAGGCAAGAGGCTGAGTTGCAGAGGAGTGGAAGGGAACCCACTGGAACACCTCTGCCACCTCCGAGCCTGCTCAGCCAGCCTCTCTCTGCCCACCGAACAGCTACCTCGGACCAAAGACTCCGGACTTCGACCCCGGCGATGTAAGGCAATGCTCTAGTCTAGGGAAACTTGCAAGTTCGAATTGAGATGTTTTTTAACTAACCAATGCTTTTTCTTTCTGTCTTTCAGAGCAATTTATCATCCGAGAGGCAAGAAACAAGGTAAAATGTCTTTTTGCTTTTGAAAAGAGTGTGTTTTCTTCTTGAAATGTAGTGAGTGATAGTTTTCTCTTTACTGAATGACAAAATTTCCTTCCACATAGCGGGGAGATCACAGAGAAAATTCGGTAAGAATTAATCTTACATTGCCTCTTAGGAAATTTCAGTTGAATGGTTTTTAAAATGCTTACTTAACCTCTTTTTCAGTAAAATCCAATTGCCAGAACTCAGTAATACTTGCCGAATATGTGTAATACTAGGAAAATGTACTTCTTGTCTCTGAGGTTAAAGAGAAAAAAAAGGTAACATGGTAAAATGTGATTTTAGCATGTATTTGGTGCTATTGGTTCAGGGATTTTCTGTGTTGCTGCTTTAGATGGGAAATGGTGTAAAAAAAAAAACAAACCCTGTTAAAATCTGCTTTATAATGTGATATGTCAGATTTGTACTGCAGAAAAATCACCTGGTGTACCTTTTGAAAAGTAAGATCTGAGGAGAGTAACTTGCCAGAAATGGCAACTGAACTTGGGAAAGAATGCTCCAGTTGAACAGGGCAGTTTTCACTAGTGGGCATTTAAATTGTAATTTCACCCTAAGGTCGGTCTAAATCTGGAAAAACCTGCTAATTTGGAAAGATTCCACTTTGATTTCTTTCTAGCTTAGATCAGCTACTTTTCTGTAAGGTACTTAAAAAAAACCAACTTGAGTCTTAGATTTGTTTTTGACATACTGTATAGATCAAATTTGTCAAGTGTTTTTTTCCATTTGCCATGATTCAACTTTCTTTTTATGTAGCTCATCATGACCACAGAAGAACCTTCCCAAATAGGTAAGTATTGGTAATGTTCTCAAAACACAAAGGGCAGACAGGTTTTCCAAGAGAACTCCACTTCTTACTTAGCCTTTTAGAGAATGTGAGTTGAAAATTAACTGGCAGCCAGTAGTTACATAAAAGTTAAGAGTTAAAAGAGAGAGAAAAGGACCTTCTGCCTGACTCCCTCTCCTTTCTCCTCCCCCCCCCCAACCCAGTCCAATAGGGAGTGGAATTTCTCCATCCCTTCCCCCAACTGGGTGGGGTTGCTTTCAGAGCTGCCCCACCCCTCAATCCCTCCCACCAGACTCGAATCTCCCTTCAGGAGGGAGATGGGATTGGGGGCTGGCATCTGGCTCAGTGCCATCGAATGCTGCTCCTCCCCCTTAGTCAATCCCCAGATTATCCATCACACCCTTAATCTTTATCCCTCCTTTGCCCCCAGTGATCAGTGCCAAACCTCTTCCTTACACCTCACCTGCTAGCACCCACTGCTCTTGCTCCAATACCGAAAGGCCCTTCTCATTCAGCTAGATTGCCCTTTACAAGTTAAAGGCTTTCAGGGAAGCCACCTCCTTCATTGAGTCTCAGGTGTTTTTGGCATTGTCTTTTACAGATCTCCGAGATGCTGGTTGAGCCAAAGTCACACATAGTACCTCTGTAGCTTTGTTTCTTAAAATAAATCTTTCTCAAACTGCCTTAGCCTTTCCATTGGAGACCTCCGACTTCATGTGAATCCTTTAGGAGAAATAGCAGCACGCCATGGTTTGTAGAGATAAGGTGATGCAAACCATCGTGGGCTGTTACATTTTCCTTAAGGGCATGTCAATCAAGTCAGAAGATCAAAGACCTGACCCAGCCATTGCTTCAAAGTCAAGTCCACAACTCTGCAGCTGGGTTGGTGGCTTTTTGAACCGGGCTTCATACGAGGCTCGATGCGTGCAGAGGACTGCCAGTTTCAGCTCGGCTGTGCCCTAGCAGCACGTCAAAACTGGAGTTAACTAGTTAAATCCTCCAGTATTGCCTTGCTGCTTGAGTGAGGTAGGAGCCTAGTTCAGTTGCCCCACCCAGAAGACTCCAACCCAGCAACTTTGAGGAAGTCCAAGCAAGCTTAAGAGCTGAAGACACCTTGGGCTCTCAAGGAGTCCTTACCAGATCCTGAGAATATATTTGTTTCCTCCCCCCAATAAATGTTCTCCCCCTTTTTGAGATTCAGTGTGTGTGTGTGTGTTTCTTTTCTCTAGGATTCTTTCACCATCCTAGTTATCATGAAAATAAAGGACAAGTCCCTCTCCAATATTTAAAAAAACATATTTGGGAGTGGCCATCTTCCATAAAGAAAGCAAATATACCTTTCCCCAACTCTTACCCCCCCCCAAAAAAAGAATGAACTATGAAGGTGGTTCAAAATCACCTGTCAGCTGTCTGTCCAAAGCAAGGACTTTGCTTCCCTATACTCACAAGCATTGCAGGGGCCGGCTTTGGGGGAGGGGGGAGGATCCTGATTGATAGCTCCCTCCCTGACTTCAAGAAACAAGTTAAAAGATCCCTTGGGGGTCACTGGTGGCTGAGGAGATGGGAGATGGGGGAGTGAGTACTAATGGGAAGGTGTAGAGGTGGACCAGCTGGCTCCCTGGCCTTTTACTCCCAAGAGACCAGCCAGCCTCTAGGTAGGGAATTGGTGGGAAAGGGGCTAGAGGCCCTAGGAACCCACAAAAGGACAGAGGGTGGGATAGGGATGTGGTCATGTCCCAGGCTGAAAATTAACAAAAAAGTAGAGATGGGAGTCCCAGCTCCTAAACCTGGGTACCCTCTCATTATCCCTCAAGGATCCTGGGGTCCCTGTGGGTTACAGAGATTTTTGAGGAGAGGTGATATGTCCAAAAGTAAATGAAAGTGATTCCCAAGTTAAACTCTCACCCACTGAAGTGCCACATTTCCCCAGAGGAACCCTGGGAACCTGCTCAGAGGTGACAGGGCAATATAAACCCATTGAACTAAACAGAGGGTCAAACTGGTGGTTGCTGTCCACGGTCCCAGTGCCAATGCTCAAGGGCAGTTAATGTGAAGTGCCTACCAACTGGGTGCAAAACCTCCTCAAGAGAGACATCAATGAATTATTCAAGAAATCCTTGTGGAATGATTTGGGTTCTGAAGGTGAGCAGGATGCAGAGGTCCTTCCTTAAGACAATCTCTGCCAGTGCTAAGTAGTTTCTAGCATCCCAGGGTAGCATGAGGGTGACTTACTCTGCCTTTACCCCGGTGCACACTCTATTGGGGGGGGCAGTTAAGGGGTGGAGGGGCTGGACCTGATGATCTCTGTTAGCACCCTTTTGACTCACAATTTCTTCATCTCCCTCCTACCATACAAGAAAGGTTGAGTCTTGGAGCTATGGCACAATTGGTATACCCTATTCAGCATCCATGGTCTCCAGAAAGCAATGTCTGGACCAGAGCACTCCCTCTTGAAACTCCTGAGGCCCTAGGTGTCCAGGCAGGCAGCCTCCAGGAAAGGTTGGGACTTGGCAGAGACCTAGAAAGGGGAAGAGAGAAACTCTGAGACTGAGGTCTAGTTTTTCCTGTTAGAAGTGGTTTCTATAATTAACAGATGTCACGTCTAAACTACTCCTGCATATATAGGGGATATGTGTATACACAGACTATATAAATACATGTACACACATATTCATATATATTTGTATGTGTGTATCTCAGTTCTTCCTAACACCAAATCGAGTATCCAGTGCACTATTCCACACTGCCTCTTTCAATCTTTTGCCTTTCTCCACCCCTACCCACCCCAATCCAAGTTCGCCCTAGGTTTCCAGTAGTTGGGCTTATTCTCATACTTTGGCCATATAATTATCAATCTGTATGCTCTGCCCTTGTCCATGTCCAGCCCAGTCCGTGATCTCTTCTTCCCATCTTTTGTGTCACTCAGAGTGGGTCAGCTCTCTCTCCACAGAGCTGGATCTCTCTGTACATCCAGGCCTTACTCTGGTCCCACTTCAGCAGAGTAGACCCCCATACCAAGCTATCATCTATGGACTCAACTGGCTCCCAACTAGCTCAAACTAGCCAAGCTAGGAATCCTCAGCCTGGCTTTGGTTGGGGTAGGAATGTCCTCACTTCTCCCCAAGTGAGATCCTTCTCCCAGAGAGGGTACACTTTTATTTCCACTGCATTTTGGGTGTATGGGGATGGGGAAGCGCCAATTTCCCAGCCAGGGCCATTGCATTTGGTTCACTTCCTAAGGCTTTTATAGTCTACCCCCACCTCCACCCCTACCCCCTACCAACACTCCTGGCTACCCTGCAGGCTTCAGGCCCAAGTCAAGGGTATGGGGAATGAATACAGACAATAGCTCTCCTCTCCCAGCCACCTTGTGAGGGAACTAGTCACAGCTCCTGAAGCTGGATGCACTTCTGGTCACCTATCCTGCCAACCTCAGTGGAGCAGCTGAAGAATCTAACTAGAGGATGTGCTCACCTCATCATATCCCCAGGGAAAGTCATGCCCAGTAGGAAACATGTTCAGTGTTTCACAGAAAACACTGAAGGCAGAGAAGGATGAGTGAGATGGAAAGTTCAGACTGGAGAGAGACCTTGGATCTACAGTGGAGCCAGGCTGTGGTATGCTGGTAAATGTTTAACAACCAACTTTCCAATAAAAAAACCCAAACAACCCTATTCACAAGACATTTTTAAGTTTAATCTGCTTATTAACATATTCTCGATCATTTACTTAAGTCTAAACAATCAGCAAAACAATTACCCTAGCTCTAATTCATAGTTTGTGCCAATCCCCAAAGTGTAAACGTTCACACTGAAAACTGAACAATCAAGTTTACTGGTTTGAACTGACTCCAGCACACCCCTGGAGCAAGGCCACATGCACCCAAAGGGAGCAGAAAAACAACTGTGAAGTGTGATAAGTCACACACACACACCCCCTCCCCTTTATTTCCTGGACAAGTCCTGCTGCTGAAGCACTCAGATGGCCTAGAAATCTCTTGCCTAAAGGTCTGGGTCCAGGGCTTCACACACTTGCCCTCTCAGAGTAGAGGCAGATGGCTTTTTCCTTCCATCTAAATGAGTTTCACAGAGGAGCTGTTCTAAGTTGCTAATATGAGCCTCTCCCCCCCAATTGCAAGGAAAAAAGACAGAGTACCTAAATCCCAAAGAAGGCTTTCTTGCATAGGAGACACTTGAAAAAAACTCAAACCATAGGATCATATTAACATAATTTCAAACTAGAAGGAATCCAGGAAGTCATCTAATCTACCCCACTCATTTCACAGATCAGCACTTGAGGTCGGAGAAATCAGGTTGCCTGCCCAGGGTCACTGGCACAGCAGGGCTGGTTTGGAATCCAGGCCCTCTGAATCTACATGCAGCACCCTCTTTCTTTCAGGCTGTTGCTGCCTCTCTCAGGCACATTTGTTGACCTTGTTAAAGAAGACTCCAGAAAGTGCTGTCTTAAAGAACTCAGGGAGGGTAAGTGTTTAAAAGGAAGATTTACTTTAGCTCAGAAGCCAAAAGAATGGAGAATTGTACCAAAACAACCATGTTCAGAAGATCGAACCTTTGTTTTCCTCAATCATTTCATCTTCCACCTACCACAGAAGCTCACAGCCCAATAGCATGCATGTGCGTTCACCCGTGTGCATGTGTGTGCACACACACGCGTATCTGTGGATAGAGTTAGAAATATGTGTGTATATGTACACATATTCATAGCTACAAAGAGTTTGGCAACCAGTTTCTCATTTGACTATAGGCAGAGGGTGAACCATTGAAAACAAGTTAATCTATGGAAGAGAAACACCCAAAAAAGGCTGTCTTACAACATTTTCAAGAACTGTTAGGATATCAGTAACTGACATCAGTAACTTATTTTAACAGGATTAGATTCCTAGAAGCTAGCAAGAATGATATGGCTGTTTTGGGGCGGTGGGTAGGGGAAAGATGGGGAGAAAATTTGTAACTCAAAATTTCATGGAAATGAATGATGTCAACTAAAATTAAAAAAAAATAAAATATTAAAAAAAGAATGATAATAAGTGATTTTAATAACCTACATTTCTATTTTTAAATTTTATTTTAGTTCACATCATTCATTTCCACGAGATTTTGAGTTACATATTTTTTCCCCATCTTTCCCCTACCCACCGCCCCAAAACAGCCATCCCAGTGTTTCCCCCCTCCCCCAGTCTATTCTCTCCTATGTCACTTTTTGGTAGGGCAGGATGGATCTCCCAACCACAGTGCCTGTGTATCTCAAGTTCCAGTTGGATGTAGTTAATAATAATAATAATAATTAATAACGTACATTTGTACAGCACTTTAGCTATTAACATCCATTATCTCATTTGATTCAAATAACAACCTTATATAGTTGGTAATACAAAGATTATCAAGGATATTCCCTTCAGAGGAAAAACTCAGGCCCAAAGAAGGGAAATGACTTGGCCAAGGTCACAAAGGTAGTAAATGAGGGAGCTAGGACTCAGACTTATGTCCATTGACTTCCCAGTACAATAATCTTTTCCTATATACTGACATTTCATAATGCTTTATTAATTTCATTTAATTCAGTCACAAAGCAATTATGACTCAGTCAGTAAGCATTTATTAAGTTCCCTGGGATACAAAGACATAAATGAAAGTCTTGTCTTCGAGGAATTTGTTTACATTCAGTAGAGGAAGATAGCAAGTACACACCAAAGTTGCTGAGTATATGATCAATATAATGGAATATTACTGGGTCTTAAGAAATGATGTGTATGGGGTGGCTAGGTGGTGCAGCAAATAGAGCACCAGTCCTGGAGTCAGGAGGACCTGAGTTCAAATCCAGCCTCAGACACTTAACACTTAATACATGTGTGACCTTGGGCAAGTCACTTAACCCCAATTACCCAGCCTTCCCCCCTCCAAAAAGAAAAAGAAAAAAAAAGAAGAAATGATGTGTAGTAATCATAACTTTGAAAAAAAAAATTAAGTTTCTCTGACAAAGACTTCCTTTCTCAAATACATAGAGAACTGAGTCAAATTTATAGAAATGAACCATTCCCCAATTGATAAATGGTCAAAGGATATGAACAGTTTTCAGATGAAGTAATCCAAGCTATATACAGTCATATGAAAAAATGCTCTAAATCACTACTGATTAGAGAAATACAAATTAAAACAACTCTGAGCTACTGCCCCACACCTATCAGATTGACTAATATGATAGAAAAGGAAAATGACAAATGGTGGAAGGATGTGGGAAAATTGAGACACTGATGCACTATTGTTAAAATTGTATACTGATTCAACCATTCTGTAGAGCATTGTGGAACTATGCCCAAAGGACTATAAAACCATATAATGCCCTTTGACTCAGCAATACCTCTGTATTCCAAAGAGAAAAAAAAAACACAAAGGAAAAGGATCTATATGTCCAAAAAATATTTATAGCAGCTCTTTTAGTGGTGTCAAAGAATTAGAAATTAAGTGGATGTCTATCAAACGGAGCATGGCTGAAGCCATGGTATATGGTTGTGATGGAATACTATTGTGCTATAAGAAATGACAGGCAGGATACTCTCAGGAAAACCTGGAAAGACTTACATGAACTGATACAAAGTGAAATGAATAGAACCAGTAGACTACTGTAAAGAGTAACAGCAATACTGCACCATGATCCACTGTGAATGACTTAACTATTCTCAGCAATACAATGATCCAAGACAATTCTGAAGGACTCATGATGAAAAATGCTATCTCAGAGGAAGAAGTGATGGAGCATAAATGCAGAACAAAGCATACTTTTTCTTTATTTTCCTTGGGTTTTCTTTGTATTTTCTTTCACAACGTGACTAACATGGAAATATGTTTTGAATGACTGCACATATAAAATTGCTTGCCTTCTCAATGAAGAGGGGAGAGGAGAGAGAGAGAGAGAGAATTTGGAATCAAAAAATTCTTAAAAGCAATGGTTAAAAATTGTTTTTACATGTAATTGGGGGAAAATAAAATATTAAATTAAAAAAGAAATGACAACATGGACAATTTCAGAGGAAACTGAGAAAACCTCAAAGAACTAATTCAGAATGAATAAAGCAGAACCAGAACAATTCATAAAATGACAGTGACACTACAAAGAAACACAACTTTGAAGGACCTCTGATTGAGTTTAAATGGAGACTGAAGCAAACTACCTGCTCTCATTCTTTTCCATGTTTGGTTTTGTTTCCTCTTTCCCACTGTTCACTCTGTTGCTTACAACCCTTCTATACAACCAGACTAACGTCCAGTGTGAAAGTATTTGCGGATCCTCTACTTGATAGCATGCCACCATCGTGGGGGGAGGGGAGTTAGGGGAGAAAATTTGAAACTCAAGGGATTGTGGGATTGAATCTTGTAGACTAAAAGTAAACAAACAAATCAATTAAAATAAAAAAATAAAAAATAAACTGTAAAGTGGTAAAAAAAAAAAAAAGACCTCTAATCAATGCAATGATCACCCATGATTTCAGAAGAGTGAAGATGAAACAATTCTGCCCACCTTAAAATACACAACCAGACATACATTCTTGGATTCAGCCAATCAAGAAATTTACTTCATTTTACTGTGTATTTAACATGAAGGTTTGTCGTGAGGGTTTTCTTTTTCTTTCTTTTTATTGTTCAGTTGTGGGAGAAAAAGTGTTTATGAGTTGGAAAATTAACAAAATAAAAAATTTTAAAGTATATATAAAGAAATGTAGCATTTTAGGATGTTGTCACACTAAAGGGACAGGAAAGGTCTCAGGAAAGAGATGGTGCTTAAGATGATCTTTGAAAGAAACTCCACTAAGGCTTGGAAGTGAAGAGGTCATTTTATTTTATTTTATTTTATTTTACTTTATTTTTTTAAATTTTTTTTATTTACTCATTTACTTTTAATTTACAAGATTCAGTTCCACAATCCCTTGAGTTTCAGATTTTTTCCCCTCCCTTCCCCCCCCCCCTTGGTGGCGTGCAATCAAGTATAGGATCTGCAAATACTTTCACATTGTACAACAGTCTGGTCGTATAGAAGAGTTGTAACCAACGAGTGATCACTGGGGAAAAAAAGCAAAACCAGACATGAAAAAGAAAGATAGCGTGTTTTGCTTCAGTCTCCATCTAAACTATAGTCTTTCTATATCTTTCTCTGAGTTTATATATCTCCTTCCATCCTGAGGCTTGTAGAGTTGTCTTCAGCCGTGCGTTGTTGAGGATAGTCCAGTTTATCAAGGTTGGTCATCCTATGTACGATGTGTCTGTGATTGTGTACAGGTTTTGCCTGGTTCTGCTCTTCTCACTTAGCATCAGTCCGTGTAAGGAAGAGGCCATTTTATTCTGGACATGGGGGCACTGTGTGAAATGGCTTGAGAATGTTCTAACAAGAGAATGGTGTCACCAAGCCCTAGAACTCAACATAACCAGGAGAAGACAGATCTCAGTCACATCAAATGCCGCTGTCAACAAGGATGTGGACTGAACAAAGGCCTTTGGATTTGGCACTTAAAAAATCAGCAGAAACTTTGGAGGGAACAGTAGCAGTTAAAGAATAAGGTTGGAAGCCAGATTGCAAGGAGTTGAAAAATGAGATGGCTAGTAAGTGGGAGAGCCTGAGCTCAAACCCTGTCATCAAGCAGTGTGAAAAGCACTGGATTTAGGGTCAGAGGACTTGGGGTCAAATTCAATTTCTTCATAGCTTTACGACTTTGGGCAACTTACTTTCCTTCCCTGGGCTTCAGCTTTGTCCTCTGTAGGAGGAAAGGATTGAACTAGATGGCCTTTGAAGCCCCTTCCAGCTCTAGATTAAGGTTCCTATGACTCTAAGACCAGCACTTTCCACTGCTTATTACTACTGCCTCATAGGAAAAGCACTGCACTATGGGGCATGAGCTCTAGGTTATAATCTCCCTCATCTCCTACAAATAATAATAGGTAACATTTATAGAGTACTTAGTGTGTACCAGGCACAGAGCTAAATAGTTGATCATTATTATCTCATTTGATGCTCACAACAAACCTGGAAGGTAGATGCTAGTATTATTCCCATTTTACAGATGGGAAAACTGAGGCAAACAGAGGTGAAGTGATTTGCCCAGGGTCACACAGCTAGTAAGTATCTGAGGCTGAATTTGAATTAAGGTCTCCTGATTTCAGGCCCAGAGCCTCTACCCACAGAGCCATCTAGCTGCCCCCTGCTACCTTAACAAGCAGTATGGTCTTAAGGAAGTCAGTTCACAGTTCTGGGCCTGAATCGTCTTATCTGTAAAATGAGGCTAATAACCCTCTATCTATCTACCAACAAGAAAAAAAAGATGTGAATAAGAGGAAAGAAAGTGGAATCACTGACAGCTTTTTCTAGTTTTGCTATGAAAGAGGTAAGATACAGGATGATAGCTTGAGGGGGCTGCAGGATCAAGTGAGGGTTTAAAAAAAATTTGTTTTTAGGGGTGACGAGATGGTGCAATGAATAGAGCACCAGCCTGGGAGTCAATAGGACCTGAGTTCAAATCCAGCCCCAGACATTTAATACTTACTAGCCGTGTAACCTTGGGCAAGTCACTTAATCCCAATTGCCCTGCCTTCCCCCTTCCAAAAAAAAAATTTGCTTTTTACTTTTTATTTTTCAACATTCACTTCCATAAGATTTTGAGTTCTAAATTTTCTCCCCCTTCTCCAAGATGGCATGCAATCTGATATAGGCTCTATATATGTATTCATATTAAACATAGTTTCACATTAGGCATATTGTAAAGAAAAATTAGAATCAATGGAAGAAAACACAAGAAAGAAGAAAAAAAGAGAGTGAATAATATGCTCCAATCTGCATTCAGACTCCATGGTTCTTTCTCTGGATGTGGACAGCATTTTCCATCAGGAGTCTTTTGGAGTTGTCTTAGATCCTTGCATTGCTGAGAAGAGCTAAGTCTATCAAAGTTGGTTATCAAATAATGCTGCTGTTACTGTGTGCAACGTTCTCCTGGTTCTGCTCAAGTGAGGGTTTTTAAGGATGGGGGAGAAAAAGTTATGTTTTTAAGCAGCAAGGAAGGCAATTGGACAAAGGGGGCTTGAAGGCTATGAGGATGGAGGTGGGGAATGACTTCAAGGGCAATCTGCCCCGGGGAAGATGTGAGGGGATCAATCAGTCAATTCACCAACAAGTATTTATTAAGGTCAAAACTACTTGCCATATTGTGCTAGGTGCTAAGGCTACAAAGAAATATGAAACAATCCCTGCCCTCAAGAAGTTTACAGTCTGAGGGGGCTAGGTGGTGCAGTGAGTAGAGCACTGGCCCTGGAGTCAGGAGGACCTGAGTTCAAATGCCACCTCAGACACTTGACACACTTACTAGCCTAGCCATGTGACTTTGGGCAAGTCACTTAATCCCAATTGCCCTCCAAAAAGAAATTAAAAAAGTTTACACTTTATCCAGGGAGACACAGACAATATGTAACTATATATACCAAATTAACGGACTCAGAGTCAATATGGTCAAATTCTGCCTGTCACATAATAGTTATGAAGGTGATAACTATGTATAATGGCTCAGGGCCACTTCCAACGTCAGGCCACATACACATTGTTTCATGCTGGCAATCAAGATGGCCTCTGGTCATTCCCTTCCCCCCCCCTCCAGTTCCTTCCCATCAGGCCCTGAAGCAAGGCCACTTCTAAAGCAGGGCTTCCAGCATAACTGCCTGCCTCTCAATCCTGTGGGGCCTTGCCCTGGAGTCTTCTCCAGTGTTAGATTGCCGAACAGGCACCTTTCTCCATCTCCTGCCTCTCATCCCCCAGTGCTTTCTCTAATAAAGTCCAGCACCCTGAGATGACACTGGGCCAGGAAGAAGTTTTCTATGGGTGACATGAGATTAGGCTGTTTCTTGTTCTATCTTGAGGTTCTTCCTCCTGGCAGATGTGTCTTATGAGACCTGATCACTTATCTCACCACCACCACTCAGTGGGTAGAAGAATGCCATGGAAGTATGGGAGCCCAACCAAAGAGCACTGGGGCATAACTTCTTCTTGCCTTTGAACAATGTTCTCCCTTCCCCCTCCCCCATGCAAAGACAGCAGCCCCTAGACCTCACAGATACTCACTAGCCATAGATGATACCCCTGCCAATAGGCTTTCCTCAAATGGTCCTTTCCAAAAAAAACTCCTGTCAGATCTGCAACTAGAAACTGGGATGGGGGGAAAGGAAGGACATACAGCCACCTGATAGCCAGGCTGGGTGGAAGAGGGCATGCTGGAAAACAAGCTCTAAGAGTCTGGCCTCCAGAGAACAAGGCCCCTGACCTGGAGCTCTCTACTTCCCAAGGTAGGCAAGTATCCTGAAGCTCCTGAAGTCAGGCCTCTCAAGAGAAAAGGGGCAGCAAAGCCATGAAAAGGTCAGCTTAGGCATCTCAAATACAGCAAGTCCAAAACTGAATGAATTATTTTTCCCTACTTCTGAATTTCCCTAGTTGAGGGTACCATCATCCTCCTAGTCACCCAGGCCCCCAACCTTTGTGCTATCCTGGACTCATCCAGTTGTTCAGTCACTTTTTAGTCATGTCTGACTCTGCTTGATCTGATTTGGGATTTTCTTGGCAGAGATGCTGGAGTGATTTGCCATTTCCTTCTCTAGCTCATTTTACAGATGAGGAAATTGAGGCAAACAGGGTAAAGTGACCTGCCCAGGGTCACACAGTTAGTGTCTGAGGTCAAATTCAAACTCAGGTCTTCCTGATTCTATTTACAATGCCACCTAGCTGCTGAAAAGTAGATATTCCAGGATGTCATTTGTTGTTAAGTGCCATCTCTTTGTGACACCATGGACCACAGTACACAACTACTGTCCATGAGATTTTGTTGGCAAAGATATCTGAGTGGTTTGCCATTTCCTTCTCCAGAGCAGACAGAGGTTAAGTCACTTGCTCAGGCCTGGCTGAACTCAGATCTTCCTGATTCCAGGTTCAGTGCTCTATCCAAAGAGCCACCTAGCTGCCTAAAAATGTTTTTGGGGAGCTGAATTTGTTCAGCTATAACCAATTCTTCATGACCCCACCTGAGGTTTTCTTGGCAGATACTGGATTGCTTTACCATTTCCTTCTCCAGCTCATTTAACAGATAAGGAAACTGAGGCAAATAGGGTGAAGTGACTTGCCCAGGGTCACATAGGTAGTAAGTGTCTGAGTCTGGATTTGAACTCAGGAAGATGAGTTTTCCTGACTCCAGACCAGGCACTCTATCCACTTCAGTGCCACTTGGCCACCCTATTTCCAATAGGTTGCTAAATCTTGTTTCTACCTTCATGATACTTCTCATAAACGAATGTTTTCTTTTTTTTTTTTTCTTTTTTTTGCTTTTTGGAAGGCAATTGGTGTTAAGTGACTTGCTCAAGGTTACACAGCTAGTAAGTGTTAAGTGCCTGAGGCCAAATTTGAACTCGGGCCCTCCTGACTCCAGGGCCGGTGCTCTATTCACTGCACCATCTACCTGCCCCCAAATGAACATTTCTTTACATCAATACAGCAACCAACCTATCCCAGGCCCTCATCAGTTTTCTAACTGTTCTGCCTCAAAACTCCCCCTACCTCTCCCACACCAGTGTCTCCCTATTACCTCCAGGTGCAAATATAGTCATGTTTGTCATTAAAAGCTCTTTATTACCTGATCTCTTCCTATTTTTCTTGCCTTGTATCATATTTGACTCCATAAACTGTGCATGCTGTCTTCTCTGCCTGCTTTCTGACCCCTCAACCCCATCTCGAAGTTTCCTGGCTTTCTTGAAGACTTAACTTAAACCCCAATTTCTGGAGAAGGTCCTTCCCCAAGTCATCAGACAACTCCCATTCCCCAAAGGCTAGTTATTTACTTCTTTCCCATTAGAACGTCAGTTCCTCGGCAACAGGGACTGTTTCTGCCTTTTTTTTCTTTTTGTATCCCCACAGTTTAGCAGAGTGCCTGGCACATAGTAAATATTTAATAAATGCTTTTTGACTGTGTGATCCAGGGCAAGTCACAGCCTCTCCAGGTCCCAGGCAACTCTCAAAGCTTAGAACTGGCAGAGGAGGTTTTGATATGGCTTGGGTGGAAACCTTCACCTGGAGCTCCCTAGAGTGTTTTTTCTTGGCAAACCGAGCACCTAGCAAAGTGCCTAGCATGGAAGCTCCTTGACTGTCCCTTTCCAAATCTCAGAGATGGATCTGGTGACTTCAATCCCTCAGAGGACGACTGTGCCGTGGGAGTACTTCAATGTGGGGTGGGGAGTGATGGCTCCTGCCTCATCCTAGAGACCAGGCCCTGTTCTCAGGCCCCTCCTTAGGTGAGATTGAAAAGTGTGGAATTCTAAGCAGTCCTTGTGTTGGCCCTAACACCCTGGCATGTCTCCAGTGGCCAGACTTGGCCGACTTGGGCTGGTATGCAAACGCCCACCCCCTTTTGGGGTTCTTCTGCGTGCTGGGCTGGGAGCCCTAGAAGCCTTTCCCCACGAAGGTGTGTAATCTGAGTCCCTGCCTAGTCGCCCTGCGTCTATCTGGTGTGTCCCCTGATGAGTCTCGATTTGGTTGATGGGATCCTGGGAACTAGAGTGCTCTGCGTGGTTGTCGAAGATGACGAGGTCTCCGGACCCCAGACCCTTGCTTTCCCTGCTTTCCTACACACATACATCCCACCCCACCCCTGTCCCCGCCCGCTGGAGAAGGGGTGTAGACGGTGCAGCTCTGCCCCCTCGTGGCAGAACTGTGGGGTCGCACTGCTGTTCGATGACGTGCCTGGAACCGCCTGCCCCCCACCCCCTGAACTACCCCCACCTGAAGCTTCTCCCCTCCCGCTGAAGCTACACTTCCAACAATCCTCGGACAGTCCTTCTCTAGAGGACCTTGAACTTCTCTCCCTCAGGGGAGAGTTGGAGGGGAGGGGGATTATCTAGGGCACCGTAGCCTCCCTTAATCCCGAGGGCCTCCTCAAGGGGTGTGAAGAGGCCCTTTTTTTTTCTGGAGCCCAATGGGAAAGTTGGGGGTCGCTCACCTCCTTGCCCTTCAATTTGTGGTGGTAGTGGACGAGTTGGCCGTCGGTTGTGTGTTGGACGGTTCAGTGAACGTCGAAAAGTCTAGTCAGCATTTATTTATTAAGCCCCATTGGGTGCACTGTGCTAAAAGGGAGATGCCTCTAGTGGGGAGCAGTGGAGAATCAAGAGGGTCGAGGCGGGTCCTAGTATCGCGTCTATGAGCAACACAACCCACAAGTCCACCACAGACGCCGAAGAGTGGGAAGACCTCTGACACCCACCTGTTCTTCAGCTGGCTGGGGAAGAGGGAGATTTAGAAGCCCGCTTGGGTCATCAGCATTCTCCCAAAGCACGACACACTCTGGCAAATCCCAGACAGGACTAGGGCAGCACCAGGGGGAACAGAGGCCCACCTGGCAAGGACTTGGACTATTACCACCACCAAAGAGAGGCTTCTCTGGCTCCCCAACTCCACCAGGCCTAGGAACCCCTGAGGAATAGGGCACCTGCAAGTTAACTGAAGGATGACCATGGGTGCTCAAAGACTTCCCGGGCAAGCCTGGCCAAGGCAGGCATCCCAAGGAGACAGTGGCAGGGGTCTTGGGTGCAGGGCCTGATCATTCTCTTAGGGGCAGGTATTGCTGAAACTCCCCTCCCCCCAGCCCTCAAACCTGAAATAAAAGCTTGGTTGGGCCAATGTACCAAGGTACCTCGATGCCATAGGGCTCTCCCCTAAGGGACTGGGGCCACCATAATCAGGGATTTGGCAACCGTCAGTCAACATGCACTAACACCAGGCACAGTGCTAGGTGCTGGGGTGACAAAGGACAAAAAAGGAACGGTTTTGAGAAAGAACAGCAAAATGACCGAATATATACAAGATCTGGTCAACACAGATGAAGGTAATCCAAGCAGGGCATGCACTGTGTACTGTGGTGGTGACAGGAAAGGCCTTCTCCTGAAGGTGGGGTTCAAACTGAACCTTTAGTTAATAAAGGAAGCAGAACATCCAAATCTGAGAAATTAGCCTGTGCAACTCAGTTGTAGAGCTCATAAAGTCCAGTAAAGTAGAAGAAGGCCAGAAACTAGGAAGAGCCCTAGTAATGAAGCCCGTTTTGTTTTGTTCTCTAAATTTTTTATTGGATCTTTTTTTTTTACATAACCAAAATTTCTCCCAGTATCCTTTCCCTTCCACCTTCCAGAGAACCATCCCACATAATATGTTAATTACAGAAAATAAACAGAAAAAAAGTGTGTGTGTGTAAAAAAAGTCTGAGAATATGTACAATGTACCCACTTACTCTACCTCTGCAAAGGGATGGGGTGAGGATATTCTCTCACATCAATTCTTTGGAACCATGTTTGTTCTTGGTAATTCTACAACATTCTCCCCTTCCCCCTCTTTTTAAACTTCTTTTTACAAAATTTTTTTTATTAATGTCTTCTTTTAATACGCAAATTTCCCCAGTACACCCCACCAATGAATCATCCTACAGAATAATATTTTTAAAGACAAAAAGAAAATGAACAGGAAAAATCAGCAAGACTGATTAATACATCAAAAAAGTCTGGGGTATACAATGGAGTGTGCTAGTAAATGTTTAACAGCTGGCTGGGTGGTGGTGGGAAGATGACTACAACACACTTCTAAGTTAAATTTGCATTAACATTTTCATCAATTTTTAAAGTCTCAATAATCAGCAAAACTATAGATCAAAGACTAATTTGTAGCATTAGCTGATTTTTCTTTTTTTTTTTTTTTGAGAGGGAAAGACAAGGCAGTTGGAGTTAAGTGACTTGTCCAAGGTCACATAGCTAGTAAGTGTGACAAGTGTCTAAGGCTGGATTTGAACTCGGGTTCTCCTGACTCCATGGTGGGTGTCTATTCATTGTTCCACCTAGCTGCCCCACATTAGCTGATTTTTGAGGTGTAAATGCTCATAATGGAAATTTAACAATTGGTTCTCCTCCTTCTATTAGACCTGGCTCCAGCCAGAATCTGAATGTACCAGAACTATGTTTCTCCCACCTCAGCAAAAGGGTGGGGTGGAGGTTTTTTCCCATGTCTTCTTCAGTCTTGCTTGTTCTTTTTGTAAAAATTAAGCTTTTATTATTCTTTATTTTTTTTACACCATACATAGTTTTCCACGGTATCATTCTCCATGACCTCTCCCAGAAAGCCCTCCCATTTAACAAACAATATTTTTTTAAAGACTGGGAAAGACATCAATTGGGGAATGGCTGAACAAGCTATGGTATATGAATGTAATGGAATACTATTGTGCTATAAGAAATGGGAAGGAGATGGACTTCATAATTACCTGGAGAGGCTTATACAAATTGATGCTGAGTGAGAAGAGCAGAACCAGGAA
>CM053582.1:25601595-25631224 GCA_028627135.1 Pseudochirops cupreus | reverse complement strand
GGACTGACTATGCCCTCCCTCTGGTCTGCCCACTGCCCTACTATCCTATTCAATCTTCACTCTTTGTCTCCAGGCCAAACTGAAGAGGCAAAGGTAACCCACATCCTTTATTCTCACTTGCAGAGAGTTTGTGTTCTAAGGAGTCTGGGATCATATCTAGCCTTACCTCCACATACCAATTTGTCTGTCATCAACTCTATGTTGGACTATTGCAGTAGCTTTCCAATAATAACTATAATTCACTCAAATACCTGGTTTGCCTGCCTCTAGTCTGTCTTCACTCACCTACACCCACTGTCCTGGGTGCCTGGCTTGGCCTCCAGACCACCTTCCCCTCCTCCCATCCATCTCTTACTTTCCCTGGCTTCTCCCTGCTACCAAACGCTCAGTTCCTGGGCCTCCCAAGTGACTGCTGGTCTCTCCCAGTCAAATGTCACTTCCTTGAAGTCAGGGACTGTCTTTTGCCTTCTTCTTCTACCACAGGATCCCTATTACCTCCAGAATCAAATTGGCTGTTTGATTGGCTACTGAAAGCTCTTCAGAGCCTGGGTCTTGCTACTTTTGGAACCTCCTAACATCCTCCTAGTCTATATGCACCCTAGAATGGAGCTGCACTGGCTACCCCCTAGGCTAGTCAATTTCTGGGCCCTCCACCTCCTAACTTTCTTGGCTTCCTTTGAAGCTTAGCTTGTATCTTCCAATCTTTAGGAGGCCTTTGCAGCTACCCCATCCCCAGAGGCCTTGGCCTTCCTGGTTACTGACATTACAGGCACAAAGGTCCTGACTGACATCTGAGAAGGCCTTCACATTTACCTCCCCCAAACAAACATTTCTTTGCATCCTCAGAACTTAGCACAGTGCCTGGCACATAACAAGTTATTAATAAATACTTGTTCAGAAACAATATATACAATGATTATAATCATAAACAGAAAGAACAATCACCCCAAAAGTGCACTCTGCAAAATTATAAAGAACACGGCTGGAAAGAAGAGATAGGAAAAGACACTAGGACCTCACCCCTTTTCAGAAGTACACACATGCTACACTTTACAAAGATTTTCAGACTTTTTCAAAGTATTGATCATTTTTGCTGATTTTTTTCTTTAAAATGGTTCTGGGAGGAAATTATAGTGACATAAAAGCTAAAAAGACATCAATAAAAACTTATTTTGTGTGTTTTTTTTTTACATTTATAATTTCTTTCTTTTTTATTCCTCCTTTCTTTGATCCCCAAATATGAGGCTTCCCAAAAGGAAAGCTTTTCTCAGCATATTCCTGAAATGCTCAATTTCAATGAAACTTAATTAAGTGCTTCCTTTGAATAGAGCAAGAGGCAGCCCACTTAGTAGATACAAAACGAGCCCCCAGAATCAGAAAGAAACTTAGTTTTTTAAAAAAGGCTTGTTGACTGACATTTGTCAAATCCTAGTGATAGAAAGTTCTGGTGACCCTCGGATTACCTGGAAGACAAGAATGACTTAAGTGGACTCCATAATCAATTTTCTGAAGAGCCCTTTACCTCCTTCTCCCTAGCTAGGAAGGGAGGGAGGGAACGGACAAGGTGTCTTGCTTGGGTGAGGGGTGGCCCTTTGGTGTGCACAACAGGAAGGTGGAGTTAGCATGCAGAAACCACTGAATTCCAGTTCCAGAGATGAGGGGAAAACAAGAGGTGAGGCATGGTCCCCTGCCTTTACCACTAGGTGCTCTGCAAACCTCCAGACCAACCCCAAGTCAGTGGTCTTAGGGGCAACCAAAAGAGACAAAAGGAATAGACCATCTCCTGTTTGCTGAATTACTGTGGCCTCAGTGGTTAAGGATCATCTCTCCAACTCCCTCCTATCCACCACCTGTATTATTCTCTTTTCAACCTAGATTTGGAATATTGCAATAACCTTCTAATAAAAATAGGATATAATTTAAAATCATTTACATTCTTACTTTCTATTGTAAAAAGTATGTAATGTGCTTAGCAGCTTACAAGTACTATTTCATTTTATCTTCACAAATACTCCTCGAGTTATCTGCTCTTGAAACCCACATTTGACAGATACAGAAACTGAGGCAGACAAAAGTTAAATGACTTGATCACTCAATGTCTCAGTGTGGAATGAAGTTCAGTCCCAGAGTTCCTGGTGCCACATCCAGCTCTCTATCCCTGACTCAAAATAACTGGCTTGTGAGCCTCAAGTCTCTCCCCAATTCAAGAGACTCTCCACCATCCAGCCTCTCTCCATTAACTGTAGGATTAAACATAAAGGCTTCTTTTTGCTATTTAAAACTTTTCACAAGTTGGAAGTTGCCTCCATTTTCAGCCTTCATACTCTGTCCTGGCACACAGTGGTACAGTGAATAGAGGGCTGGGTTTGATGTCAGGAAGATCTGAGTTCAAATCCAACTTCAGACATTTACTAATGTGTGACCTTGGGCAAGTCACTTAACCTTTATTTGCCTCGCTTTCCTCAACTGAAAACAGTTGGGATAATAATAAATAGCACCTACCTCGAAGGACTCTTCTGAGGATCAAATGAGAAATCTTACAACTCTTAGAACAGTGCCCAGCGCACATTATTGCTTAATAAATGCTCATTCCTTTCCCTTATAGTTGGAGGTAGCAAAGTAACCAAAGTGACTCCATTTTATAAAGTCCTTCCATCTTGGCCCTGTTCCTTATCTACCTTGGGGTCTTATCTCCTTTATGGCCCCAAGAATGTTGCAACAGCAAAAACTTTTACTAAATGATGTCGCAACTTCTTCCCAAACAGTGAACTGTTTTAATTGTGTGCCCTTCTGATAATCAGGAGACAGCCTGGAGCCAACCGGAAAGTTCCTCACTTCTTTACCCCTGTATATATAAAAGCCCATCTCTCCCTGACCTCATAAGCCCCGGCACACTGCCTATGCCCACAAGTACTCTGGGTGATTGCTATTTGTTGGACCTCATAATAAAGCAGTTCTAATTTCTCTCTCTTGTTGTCCATATGTGACCCTACACCCTCAATGCCCTCTAGGACTCACCTACGCCCACTGTCCTGGGTGCCTGGCTTGGCCTCCAGACCACCTTCCCCTCCTCCCCTCCATCTCTTACTTTCCCTGGCTTCTCCCTGCTGCCAAACACTCAGTTCCTGGGCCTCCCAGGTGACTGCTGGTCTCTCCCAGTCAAATGTCACTTCCTTGAAGTCAGGGACTGTCTTTTGCCTTAATTCTTTATCCCCAGAGTTGAACATAGGGCCTGCATACAGTAAGAACTTAATGTTTTAATGTTTTTTGAAAGACCGTATGTGGTCCAGGGCTCTGAGTCCCAGGCAACTATCTAAGCCAGTGGTTCTCAACCTTCCTAATGCCGCAACCCTTTGATACAGTTCCTCATGTTGTGGTGACCCCCAACTATAAAATTATTTTCGTTGCTACTTCATAACTATAATTTTGCTATTGTTATGAATCGTAATGTAAATATCTGATATGCAGGATGTATTTCCATTGTTACAGATTGAACATAACCCACAAGTTGAGAACCTCTGCTCTAAGCCTATGACTTGCAGACAAGGGGCTGATCTGCTTTGGGGGAAGGCCCTTACCCCAAGCTTACTTACAAAGATACTAAGACAGGGTCTGGCACATAGTAAACCCTTACTAAAAGCTTTGACTGACAGTTGCCCAATGCACAGGATAAATTTGGTGAGGCCAATCCCTTTAAGCAGGGCCCAACTTCCTGGAGGTATTGACATGTACTCAGATGACCAAGCTTCATTGCTGACCTCAATCCAGGCTTCTCTTGAATTGTGGTAGAATCTGGATGGGTCCTTGAATACCATAGCCCTCATCCCATGGACCCCTATACCTCTCCAGTCTGAAAGGGATATAAAAGGGGTCCTTTTTAGCTAGGGCCACTCAGTAGGCCAGGAAGTTAGTGCCCCCTGGCCCTCCTGAAGCATGCCTACCTCCCAACCAGCCTTTTTAGGGGGTCAACAAAGAGATAATTTTGAATGGGTGGGTGATATGAATTGTGTGTGTGTGTTGGGCATAACAGTGGAAGTGAACAAGTTAATAGACAAACATTTATTGATTACCTGCTTTGTGCCAGGTACTGTGTTAAGTAGGAGAATTAGTGTGAAGAGGCCATTTTGTTTCTTTTCTGGAAAGATAGGAAGTGATGCCTGTAGCCCTCTGGCACTCTTCTATGTGCCCCTATCCCTGCCCTTCCCCATCCACCTGGAGGGGAAAAGGAGTCTTTTTCCTCTACTCACCTTCACTGCTCTGTACTGCTGTGCCTCAGGGGTCAGATACAACACTGTAACCTCTGCTTGGGTATATTGGTCAGGGAAGGGCCCTGTTCAAAGAAAAGATGGAAAGGACAAGGGGAAGTCATTGATTCTCCATCCAAGGGATGGGAGGAATGGGGCTGTACGGCCTGTTTCCTATGGCACTATATAGTCTGCCTACCTCCTACCATCTTGCCCAACAACCCTTACTGTGCAGTCTCTAGAACATTCTGAAGAGATAAAGAGAGCTCATATAACTTCTTTACCCTTAGTACTGCCCTGTCCTCATTGCTGAATCATTGTTCCTTTAGGGTCCTTGACCATCTCCTTCCCCCCTACCTCATCTATTTTTACACTCATGAAATCTGACTTTGACTATTTTAATACCCTGCTAAAAATAATACCTAGCATTCACAAATGTATTTTATACATGCTAAAGTATTTCTATGGTGCTCTGAGGGTTACAAAGCACTTTTACCATTACTATTTCATTTGATTCTCACAATGGCCTTGCAGGTATATGCCTTTATAATTCTCATTTTGCACAAATTAAAACTGGGGGAAACACATTTAATGATTTTCCCAGGATCACTTGGTCCCAAAGTGTCTGAGATTGAATTGGAGCTCATGGTTTCCTGGTCACAGGTCCAGCACTCTCTCTCTTGTGCCACCTAACTCTCTCAAAATAACTGGTTTGCCTACCTCAAGTCTCTCTTCCCTCCACCCCGTGTTCTACCAGAGCATCCCAATTACCTCCAGGAGGTACAAATAGGCCACAAAATGGCCTCTTCACACTAATTCTCTTACTTAACACAGTGCCTGGCACAAAGGAGGTAATAAAAAAAAAAGGCCTCTGTTGACCACTGAAAGCTCATTCTAACCTACACCTTTGCTACTTTTCTAGGGCAGCTGGATGGCGCAGTGGATAGAGTGCTGGGCCTAGAGTTAGGAAGACCTGAGTTCAAATCCAGCCCCAGATACTTCCTAGCTGTGTGACCTGGGGCAGGTCACTTCATCTTGTTTGCCTCAGTTTCCTCATCTTTAAAATGAGCTAGAGAAGTAAATGGCAAATCTCTCCAGTGTCTTCACCAAGTAAACCCCAAATGGGGTCACATACACTGTAACACAGACGGATGTACGCTGAAGCCTTGATTGATCTTTATGTGTCTGAATACTTTTAAGACAGTTGCACTGGTCAGCCTGGTTCTGGACCCTTCTTCTGTTAGGTCTATTGGCCTTTTCAGCTCCCCTACTCAGGAAAGCCTAGGCCTCCCATTAGATTATCAGTTCCTTGAGGTCAAGGACTTTTTTTTTACCCTTTTTATAAAAAAATCTCTGAAACTTAGCACAATGTTTGGCATATACAAATGCCTTAATAATTTTTCAACTGACTTATTATGTATGACCTAGTACAAGTCACAGCCTCTCTGGATCCTAAGCAACTCTCTAAGCCTAGAGCACAGAGACATGGTACTGCTCAGCATTGGGAGAAGGCCCTCACCTTTACCTCCCATGGAGAAGTTAATTTTACATCCGAAGTATTTAACATAGTGCCTGTCACATAATAAGACTCTAATAAAGCTTTTTGAGAAACAACTACCAAATCCCAGGAAAAGATCTAGTGACCCCAGTCCCTTTAGGGAAGACTAATGATCAAGAGATATTGAGATGCACTCTTTTGACTAAGGTTCCTTGCTGAACCCTTGCTAGGGAAGGAGGAATTTGAAGGGGTCTGTTGGGTACCATAGCTCAGATTCCATGGATGCCCTCTCCCTTCAGACCTGAAGGGGCTTTTTTTAAAGGTAGTAACTGTCCTTAGGGTTAAGAACTCCTCTGAAAGGTGCCTAGAAGATGAGACTAAGTACAGTACTAGATCTAGATCCCATGGACTCGGATGTGTGTGTGTGTGTGTGTGTGTGTGTGTGTGTGTGTGTGTGTGTGTGTGTGTGTGTGTGTGTGTGCGCGCGCACGCGTACACATTTTGGGTATGATGACGGAAGTCAACAAATTAAGTCAAAAAGTCTATATGGAGCTTGGACAATGTGCCAGGCAATTTACTAAATGCCAGAGGTGGTCTGCAGAGACCATATTGTCCAGGACTAGGAAAGTGGGAAAAAAGGTACCTCTGGTCTCTTGCCTCTTGCTTGGATATCTGCCCCCTCACTGCTCTTTGCCATCCATCTCCAAGAGAAAAGTAGCTCCTTTCTTCTAAGTACACATTCACCCTTATGTGTCCTTCTTCTTGTATCTCAGAGGCCAAATGCCCCACACCACTTTTTTTTAAGTAAGGTAGTTGGGGGGGGGAGGGGCTGAGAGAAGCAGAAGATGGAGGTTGTATGGAGTAAGTGCTCCCGATCGAGTCACATGGCCCCATACCTCTGGCACTATCTGATCTGCCCACTTCCCCACCACACAGACCAACACTCATTCTGCAGCCTCCTGCCCAAACTGATGAGACAAAAGGAGCTCCTCCTCTCTTTAATCTTACTATGGCCCAAATCCCTATTGCAGTCATCGTGGTCAGAGGGCCCTGGACCCAGAGACCCGCTGCAAACCTCCCACACCCTTTTCTCATCTTATCAACTCTGGTTTAGACTACAGAAATAACCTAATAATACAAAGAAAGAGTAACTGCATATTTATTTAACATAATTAAAAGCATTTATATAAAGTTCTTAGCATTTTTCCAAATATTATTACATTTTATCATGACAGAGGCTCCAGCAATTATCAGCTCTTATTCTTGCCATTTAATAGCTATGGAAACTGAAGCAGAGAATAAAGATTTGCCCAGTGCCATTCAACCTTCATATACCTTCCCCGCACATGGAGAAAGGAGATCTCTTGAACAGCAGAACTGACTCCATTTCCTGCTGTATTACCAGTTCTTCTATTGTATTTCTTTTGTTGGATGATGCTGAATATTCAGAATGTCTCCTCAAGTACCTCCCTTCCTCCAACCACTTAAGTCAGTTACAAAGGAAAACTCATAGGAATTAGAATCAGTCCCAGGAACTCACCCACTTCTCTTTATTCAATCTCAGATGGCTCCAGAGAGAAGCTTAACAAATGCTAATTAACCAAATGACTGATAAAGAAGATATTGTCTAGTCTGGTCTACAGTAAATGGAGATGCTCAAGGCCTTCATAATAAGTTTAAGCAGTCTTTTTCTTCGGCTAAAAATATGACTTCCTGCCTATGTGCCCAACCTTGACCATATCCCAAACTGCTTGTTAAACCTGCTTAAGTGTCTGCCTAATCTTACTCAAAAGAGCTTTGAGTGGTTCAATATGCTGCTATTTACCTGTGAGCAACGGATGCAGCTTCTCATTCCTGCAGCAGCTAGCAAGTACAATGAAAATCTGTGCCATGCAAAAATTGAAACAAACTGGCTGTCCTCAGTCCCTGGCATGTTATGACCACTTCCTCCACTTCATCTCTTGGTTACCCTGGCATCTATCAACACTCTGCTCCGGTCCTACAATCTGCAGAAGGCCTTTCTCTGTCTTCTACTCCCAAATTCCCAAAGCCTAGGCCTCACAGATCAGTGGGTATCTCCCATAAGAATGTTAAGTTCCTATATGTTTAATATGATCTATGATCGTATATGTATAGCCTATATCAAATTGCTTGCCATCTTGGGGAGGAGAAAGTGGAAGGAGGGAAAAAAATCTGGAACTCAAAATTTTATAAAAGTGAATGCTGAAAATTTTAAAAATAAATAAACAAGCTGATAACTTCGATTTCTATCTATTCCAACTCTCTAAGGGTATATAACCTGCAAACAAGGTAAAAATCTGTATTGAGAACAGGTTCACCTGAACTTCCCCTACACAGATGCACTTCTAACGCTTAGAACAGCACCAAGCCAAAAGTAAGCACTTAATAAAACCTTTGTGATTGACTGATGCCAGATCTACAGAATGGATCCCTTTTAGAAAAGACCAAAGTTTAGTGTTGGAGAGGTTTGCGGGTGTAGCACTCTCCCCTCAAAGCTTTCTAGATGACCCCAATCACCTCTTTCCCAGGGTCAGGGAAGAACTTGGACAGGCCCTAGAGGTATTTAATATAGTCCCCATCCAAAAGTTTCCAGAAAAGCAGTTCCTTTAAAAATAGGACCACTTCCTAGGCCAGGGTTCCCCCCCAGAACCTGCCTGGCTCCTAACTGGCTTGTACAGAAGTCAGCTCAGAGGGAGTTTGGATGGGTTGGCAACCTGGATTGTGTGTTTGTGTGTGTGTGCACCCTGGGCATGATGGTGGAAGTCAATAAGTCAAGTTAACAAGCAAATACTGAGTATCTGCTATGTACTAGGAACTTTATTAAGTGCTGAGATTGGTGTTTAGAGGCCATATTGTCCCTCTGGCCCATTTCCTCAAGCAATCAGATGTCTGCCCCAACCCTCCCTGCCCTTCCCCATCCACCTTGAGGAGAAGAAAAAGCCATTTTCCTGTGTACTCACATGCACTCTGATGTGGGGATGTGCCTCAGAGGTCAGATACAGCACTACAACCTCTGCTTGCTAAGTTAGCACCCATTCTGGAGACAGGCTGTTTGGAGGGAAGATGGAAGCAGCAAGAGGATATCCCTGATACTCCATCCAAGGGATGAGCTCTCTCCCTACAAGGTCTGCTCACCTCCCCATCCTCCTACCCAATGGTCACTCTGCAGTCTCCAGCCCATTCTGAAGAGACAGAGGCAGCCAACCTCACTCCTTTACCTTCCTTGGGGCCTATGGCTTATTGCCTGATTACTGTTCCCTGGGGGCCCTTGACCATCTATCTCTTCCCCCCTCTATCCCTTCCATATATCCACTCATCAAATCCAACTTGGACACCTTCAATAGCCTCCTAAAATAACAACTAGCATTCCTAAATTGATTTTATATACATAAAAACATTTCTATAGCATTCTAAGTTTTGCAAAGCACTTTACCAATATTATTTCATTTGATTCTCACAATAATCTTGCATATATATGCCTTATAATCTTTATTTTACACAAATTAGAATTTGGGGAAACATATTTAAGGCCTTGCCCAGAGTCACTAAGTCACTTCCTGGCCCCAGGTTGAGCACTCTACCCTGTTGCCACCTAACTCACTTAAAATGACTCATTTGCCTGCCTCAAGTCTCCCTTCATTTCAGTTCATGCTCTACCGGAGCATCCCTATTACCCCCAGGATCAAACAAAAAGGCCTCTGTTGGCCATGGAAAGCTCATTCTAACCTAGACTGTTCATTTACCTTCATTGCCTCCAGGTACTCAACACAGCTGCATGGGCTCTTCCTTATGCCTGGCAGGTTCTGGGCCCACCTTCTCTCAGTTTCCTTGGCTTCCTTCAAGCCTCAGCTCAAATCCTCTATTCTGTAATAGGGCTCTGGAAGGAGAGCCTAGGGCCTAGGCCTCCCAGATTACTGGCTTTCTCTCCCATTAGAATGTCAGAATTAGAATTGGAATGTCTTGAAGTCAAAATCTTTTTTTTTAAACCATTTTTTCTTATCCTAACAACTTAGTACAAACCCAAGCACAGTAAATACTTAACAAATACTTTTTACTGACTGTGATCTAGGGCAAGTCACAAGCTCTCCGGTTGCCAAGCAACTGTCTAAGCCTAGAACTGGCAGACTTGGAGCTTATCAGTATTGGGAGAAGGATGTCACCCGAATCTGTTTATTTGTATCTCTAGCACTTAGCTCATATTACATAGCACATACTAAGCCCCTTGGAAATGCTTGTTTAGAAAAAAATGTACACAAGGACTACCATCATATAAACAGAAAAAGTAATCATCAAAAAATGAATGAATAAAACAATAAAGTGGATACTGCAAAATTATGGAGATAAGCACGGCTGGAAAGGCTGGAAAGAAGAGATCCGAGAAGACAGGTGGCTCACAGAGGTGGGAGGTCCACAGGTGTTGTCCTTTGCACATATTTTCATTATTTTTCAGTGCATTGATCAGTATTGCTAAGGTTTTTTTTCTCTTCTTTTTTTTGATCTTGAAAGAGATAATATTTATTAGATGGAAAGGATCTCTTGGAAGAGATACTGGGGGAAATTAAGGTGATGAAAAAACTCAAGATCCCCAGAAACTTATTTCTAAAAAATGATTGCTGAGGACAGTTGCCAAATTCTAGGGAAAGATCTGGTGACCTAGGTCCCTTATGAGAGAAAGCTATCTTGGAGATACAAGGCACTGAGATTTGCTTGCTGACAAAAGTTCCGAGTAACCCTAGACTCCCTTTTTCCCAGCTAGGGGGGAGGGGACAAATCGAGAGGGGCACTTTGGCTTGGTTGAGGGGTGTCCCTGGTAGGGGATGGGCCCTGTTGGGCACAACAGAAAGAAGCGCAGAAATGGTATGAAGAAACCAGTGAATACTAATTGGGTGGGGAGGGGGCTGGGAAGCAAGGGTGGGCCCTGGCCCCCTCCCAGTCCTGCTAAGTGATTTGCCAGGCCCCCAGGGAGAGCCAAAAGGAGTTATCTCCTTCATTTACTACCCTTTTTTTAGGCTTTTTTTTTTTTTTGGAAGGGGGAAGGCAGGGCAATTGGGGATTAAGTGACTTGCCCAAGGTCACACGGTTAGTTTTTTGTGTGTGGTTTAAGTGTCTGAGACTGGATTTGAACTCAGGTCCTCCTGACTCCTGGGCCAGTGCTCTATTCACTGCATCACCTAGCTGCCCCTTCATTTACTATCCTTAAGGCCCAATGGGGCTTTGCTGAATCATTTGCCCTCTGGAAGGCACTCTGGAGCCTTACTCCCTCACCTTTTATTCTGCTCATCAACCTAAGCTTGGACTATTGCCAGATAATAAAAATATTTATAAAAAGGGCCCCTCACAAATACCATTCCATTTTATCTTCACAAACACCCCAGTTTCCATATCTGTCAATTGAATCTTCATTTGACAGATATGGAAACTGAGACAGACAAAATGATTTGATCACTCAATCTCTCAAGTCCCAGAGTTCCTGGTGCCACATCCAGCTCTCTATCCCTGACTCAAAGCAACTGGTTTGTGAGCCTTTAGTCTCTCCCCCACCCCCCACCCCTAATCAAAGAACTATTCACTAGCCCTTCTCCACTAACTAGGATTAAACATAAAGGCTTCCTTTTGCCATTTGAAGCTCTTCACAAGTTGGAAGTTGCCTTCATTTTCAGCCTTCATGCTCTGTCCTGGCATATATATAGGAAGTACAGTGGTGCTAGGATTGGTGTCAGGGAAACCTGAGTTCAAATCCAACTTCAGACATCTGTCTGAGCAAGTCACTTAACTTTTGTTTGCCTGACCTCCTTCGAGGGCTGCAGTTAGGATCAAATGGAATATGTCTAAGTACTTAGCACAGTGCCTAGCACACAGTAAGCACTATGTAAGCCTTATATCAGGGGTGGGGAACCTGTAGCATTCTAGGTCCTTGGGTGTGGTCTTTTGACTGAGCCCAAGTTTTACAGAACAAATTCTCCATCTCTTACTTTCCCTGGCATCTCCCTGCAGACAAACCCTCAGTGCCTGGGCCTCCCAGGTGACTGCTGCTCTCTCCCAGTCAAATGTCACTTCCTTGAGGTCAGGAAACTAACTGTCTTTCGCCTTAATTCTTTATCCGAAGAGTTTTAGTATGGTGCCTGCATACAGTAAGCACTCAATCAAAGCTTTCTGATTGTTATGTGGTCTGAGGAAAATCATGAGATCTCTGGGTCCCAGGTAACTAACTCTCTAAGCCTATGACTTGCAGACAAGGTGCTGCTCTGCTTTGGGGGAATGCCCTCATCCCAACCTCACTTTCACAGATATTTCTTTGTATGACCCAATTTTAGGACAGGGCCTGGCACATTGTAAGCCCTTACAAAAAGCTTTGTGACAGTTCCCAAAGTACAGGATAGACCTGGTGAGGCCAATCCCTTTAGGCAGGGCCAAAGGTCCTGGAGGTAACTCTGCAGACCTCAATCCCCTCTTCCCCTCAAATGCAAGAGAATTTGGAGGGGTCCCTGAGGTACCATAAGTCCCATCCCATGGACCCCATAACTCCCTAGCCTTAAAGAGATATGAGGGAGGTACTTTCCATCTATGGCCACTTGGCAGGCCAGGGTCCCCCTGGAGGTTTACTCCTAACTTGCCTCTTTAGGAATCTACTTGGAAGTCCTTTTTGATGGGCTGGGGGAGTGGGGTAAGCGGAAGGAGACAGAGAGACAGAGTGAGAATGAAGGAGGGAGGGAGGAAGAGAGAGAAAAAGTGTGTGTGTGTGTGTGTGTGTGTGTGTGTGTGTGTATGTGTGTGTGTGTGTGTGTGTGTGTGTGCGTGTGCACGTGTGCATGCATACATACAACATGGTAGTGGAAGTCAACAAATTAAGTCCACAAGCTTTTATTAATGGCATAAGGAGCATATAGAGGCCATTTGGTCCTTGCCTTTGGAAGGGGGAAGGGGTACCTGTGAATCCTTGCCTTTGGCACTTGGATGCCGGCCTTCTCCCTGCCCTTCAACATCCATGCCAAATGGATGGACACCCTTTGGTGTCTGTCGTTCTGCCTCAGAAGCCTGAGGCCCAACTAACTCTAATTCAGAGAGCAGTATCCCAGGGAGTTGCTGATTTCCCCATCCAAAAGAACAGGATGGCCTCTGCCAATATAAAGTCTAGTCAACTCCCCAGCACTCTGCTCAAATCCCACTCTGCAATCTCTAGGCCAACCTGAAGAGACTAAGAGAGCCTCTGTCTGCTCATTACCCTCCCGGTGGCCCACATTCCCCTTGCTGGGTCACTGTGCTCTGAGGGGCCCTGGCTCTTCTCCCCCTCCAACATGACTCCCTCCCACTCAGTGTTTCTTTTCATCAGCTCTGCCTTAGATTATTGGTATGCCCTCCTAATAACAACAATAATAAAGAATATGTGTATACTTATAAATGATAAGTAAAAGCATGGATATAAAGTGCTCAGCAGTTTGCAAAGATTCTCACATTTTATCCTGAAAAAGGCCCCAGCAGGTATCTGCTCTTTTACTGATCATTTTACAATGAGAGGAACTGAAGCAGACAAAGGATAAAAGACTTGCCCAGGGTCACTCAGTCACTCATACTGAGCCTGAAAAGGAGCTAAAGTTCTCTTGGTCCCAGAACGAACACTTTAACCTTTTCTAGGACTTCTGACTGTTTCCCCTTTCTACTCTGCCCTCTCTTCAACCCTTCTTCCACCAGGGGAGATACTACCTCCAAAATGAAACATAAAGGCATTTGTTTTCCATTTAGAACTCATAACCTGGACCCTTCTTTTCTAGTCTTCTTGTACCTAAGCACATTTTTGGGAAAACATAACTGACTCCATTTTTGTATAATGCTTGTGGCTATTCTATTTCTTTTTCTATAAAACATAGAATGTAAGGAATGTCTCAAGTACTTCCTCCTCCTCCTCCTCCTCCTCTAAATCACTGTTCACTGGTCACAAAAGAAAACTCCCAGGAATTTCAAATTTAGCCAGGAACACACTAGCTTCTTTTTGTTCCAGAGAAGAAGGCACTTAGTAGGAGCTTAACAAATGCTAATTAATTACCCAATGGCCAGATGGCCAGATGTAGAAGATACAGTTTTCTGGGATCCAGAGTAAAAGGTCATGACAAAGAACTTCTTAATAGTTTAAGCATCCTTTTTCTTCTGCTAAAAATGTGCTTCTTCCTGTTGGCCAGCCCAGCCCAATCTTACCTAAAAGTGCTTACTAAGCCTGCATACCAGACATACATCTTTGCACCTAAAATAGCTTTGAAAGCTTGCTATGTGACCTATGTGCTCTTACCAAAACTCTGGCTCACTGAAGCTCAAGAGTAGAGATTATACATTTGACATATGTAGAATTGTGAGCTACAGGTGTACATTACTGATTGATGGGATATCATACTCTAATGGCTCAATAAACTGCTATTTACCTGTCTATGTGTAACCTGTGCTAGCTTATTCCTGCAGGGACCCAGAAAATTCGCTCAACACACCCAAGGACTGGGCTGCACTAGCTGGCTTTTGTACCTAGCATGTAGTGACACCTTCCCTCCTTTTTCTCTGGCTTTCATCAACACTCAGTTCTCCAGCCCTATAATCTGCAAGAAGTCTTTCCCCCTTCTTCACTCAAAAATCCCTAGAACCTTGGCCTCCCAGACCACTGGCTGTCTCTCCTGGAAGACTGTAAGCTCCTAGAAGTCAGGAAATGTTTTTGGACCCAGGTTTCTTCCCCAGTTCTCTGCAAGTATAATGTACAAAGTACAGATCTGTATTAAGAGAAGACCCTCACTTCTGCCTCTCAAATGTGCTAGCTCAATCCCCTCTTCCTCTAGATCAGGGAGGAATCTGGAGGGGTCCCTAAGGCCCCACACAATCATCCTGTGGATCCAAAGCCCCCCATCCTGAAAGGAATGTGATTGTGGTTCTTTCTAGGTAGGGTCACTGGGAAGGTCAGGATGCCCCTGGAACCTGCCTGGCTCCAAATTGGCCTTTTTAGGAATCAACTATAATTTGGCTTTGGATGGGTTGGAGATGGATTGTATGTGTGTTGAGCACAATGACTGAAGTCAGCAAGTTGAAGTAACAAGCATATATTGAATATGTCTACTATGTGCTGGAACTGGAACAGAGTCAATATTGTCCCTCCCCTAGAAAGTGAAGAAATAAAACCTATGGCCCCTTTCCTCAGGCACTCAGATGTCTGCCCCATCTTCCCAGCCCTTCACCATCCACCTTGAGGAGAAAAGAAAACAGTTTTTCTCTACTCACATTCACTCCAAAGTTTTAATGTGCTTGAGAGATCTCTACTCGGTGACTTGGTTCCCAAACCTAAGAGAGGCCCTGTTTGGAGAGAAGATAAAGAAGAAAAGAAGTTATTGATATTGTGTCAAAGAAATGGAAAGAATGAGGTTCTAAGGCTCTCTACCTATACGGTTTGCCCACCTCCCCACCACAAGGTCAACCTTTACTCTGCAGTCTCCTGGACTTCCGGAAGAGACAAAAGGACCCCACCTCATTCCTTTACCTCATTTGGGCTCTTTGCTTAATCACTGTTCCCTGAGGGGCCCTTCACCTTCTCCTTCCCTTATACCCTTCCTTTATTTGTCCTCTCAGGAACTATGACTTGGGTTCCTGCAATGGACTGCTAAAAATAATTAACTAGCATTCACAAACTTATTTTATATACACAAAAGTATTTCTATGACACTCTAAGGTTTGCAAAGCACTTTACCAATATTATTTCATTTTATTCTCACAGTGGTCTTATAGGTATATGCCATTATAACCCTCCTTCTTAGAGAAATGAAATCTGGGGGAAGACATTATTAAAGGTCACTTGGTAAGTATCTGAGGCTGAACTGGAGCTTACAGTTTTCTGGTCTCAGGTCCATAACTCTATCCTTTGTGCCACCTAACTGACATAAATAAGTGGTTTGTCTAACCCATTCTGCACTTCTATTCATCCTCCATAAGAACATTCCTATTACCTCCTGGATCAAATAAAAAGGCCTCTATTTGCCATTTAAAATCCAACATAACCAAGACCCCTCCTTTCTAGGCTTCCTACACCTCAGTGAATTTGTCCAAAGTAGATTTTTTTAGAGAAAAGAACTAACTCTATTTTGCGCTGTATTTGCTGTTATTTTATTTCCTTTTCTAGGAGACAGTGAATGTACAGAATGCCTCCTCAAGAACCTCATCCAATCACTTTACAAGGATTAGGAAAGAAAACTCCTTGGAATTTAAAGATTTGACCGAAACTCACCAACTTCTTGGCCTCCTATCTATGGAGGTATGCAGTAGGAGCTTAACAAATGCTAATTACCTAACTGCCTGATAAGGCAAAATACATCTTCTATCCTCCAGTGTAAATGGCCATGCTAAAGGCCTTTGAAGCAGTTTTAGCAGTCTTTTTCTTCTGCTAAAAGTGAGCCTTACCTAATCTTACCCCAAAACTGCTTTGTTAGCCTGCTTAAGTACCCTGACTCATTTTACCCAAAAGGTCTTTGAGTGAATCAGTAAACTGCTATGTATCTGTCTATAACCTGTGCTGGTTTATTCCTGCAGTGGCTAGCAAGGACCTTGAAAATTAATCCAGCACACCAAGGATCGAGCTCCTCAAGCCTTCCCCGACTCTGTCCCTCAATTTCCCCAGTTTCCATCAACAATCAGCTCAAGCCCTACAACCTGCAAGAGGCTTTTCTCCCTTCTTTACCCCCAAATCCCTGGAACCCTGGCCTTTCAAATCACTGATTGTTTCTCCCAGGAGACTGTAACCTCCCTGAGGTGATGAAATGTTTTTGGACTTAGGTTTTTATCTCAACTTTCTAAGGGTATAATCTACATTCAAAGTTATAGATCTGTATTACGAGAAGGCCTTCACTTGTACATCCCCTACACAGATGCATTCCCAACACTTAGCAGTGTTAGGCACATAAATAGCCCTTAATAAAAGTTCTATTAATTGATGATTGCCAAATCCAGAGAATCTGGTAACTCCAGTCTTTTTAGGGAAGGTCAAAGGTCAGGGAGGTTTCGAGGTATACTTTCCCCACCAAACTTCGTTGCTGACCCCAATCTCCTATTCCCCAGAGTCTGGAAGGAATTTTGAGGGGTCCATAAGGTAGCATAGCTCCCAAACCTGCTTGGTTCCCAAGTGGCCCTTTTGAGAATCACCTCCACGATCAGTGGAATAGGTTGGGTACACGAGACTCAGCAGTCAATGTCTATAGTAATCCACTGTTTGATAACCCCAAAGACCCCAACTTTTGGGATAAGAACACACTATTTGACAAAAAACGCCGGGAAAACTGGAACATAGTATGGCAGAAATTGGGTATAGACCAATATCTAACAACCGTATGCCAAAATAAAGTCAAAATGGGTGCATGATCTAGGTATAAAGGCTGATACTGTAAGCAATCTGGGAGAGCAAGGGATAGCTTACCTGTCAGATCTATGGAGCAGGGAAGACTTCATGATGAAACAAGAGTTAGAGAGCATTGCAAAATGCAAAATGGATAATTTTGATTATATTAAATTGAAAAGCTTCTGTACAAATAAAGCCAATGTTAACAAGATTAAAAGGGAAGTGGAAAATTGGGAAAGAGCTTTTACAACCAGTATCTCTGATAAAGGCCTCGTTTCTAAAATATACAAAGAATTGAGTCAAATTTATTAGAATACAAGCCACTCCCCAATTGATAAATGGTCAAAGGATATGAACAGGCAGTTTTCAGAAGATGAAATTAAAGATATCTGTAAGCATACGAAAAAATGTTCCAAATCACTAGTGATTAAAGAGATGCAAATCAAAACAACTCTAAGGTACCATATCTCACCAGTCAGATTGGCTAAGATGACAAGACAGGAAAATGACAAATGCTGGAGAGGATGTGGAAAAATTGGAACACCAACGCATTGTTGGTGGAGCTGTGAACTGATCCAAAGCTGTGAACTGATCCAACCATTCTGGAGAGCAATCTGGACCTATGCCCAAAGGGCTATAAATAAGTACATACCCTTTGACCCAACAATACCACTTCTAGGGTTATATCCCAAAGAGATTAGAGAAGTGGGAGGAGGACCCATATGTACAAAAATATTTATAGTGGCTCTTTTTGTGGTGGCAAAGAATTGGAAAACAAGAGGATGCCCATCAATTGGGGAATGGCTGAACAAGTTGTGGTATATGAATGTAATGGAATACTACTGTGCTATAAGAAATGAGGAGCAGATGGACTTCATAATAACCTGGAGAGATTTATATAAACTGATGCTGAATGAGAAGAGCAGAACCAGGAGAAATTTGTACACAATCACAGACACAACATATGTGTGATGACTAACTTCAATAGACTGGGCTCCTCTCAGCAATACAAGGTTATAAGACAATTCCAAAAGGCTCATGATTGAAGGAGATATCCACATCCAGAGAAGGAGATGTGGAGTCTGAGTGTAGATTGAAACAAACTACTTGTTCTCTTCCTTTTTCTTGTTTTGTTTTGTTTCCTCTTTCCCACTGATCACTCCATCAGGTACAATCCTTCTTTACAACCTGATTAACAATTAATGGGAAGATATTTGTAGATCCTGTATCCAAGTACACCCTACCATGATGGGGGGGGGGGAGAGGAGAGGGAGGGGGAGAAAATCTGAAACTCAAGGGACTGTAGAACTGAATGTTATAAAGTAAAAGTAAATAAACAAACCAATTTAATTTTTAAAAAATTAAAAAAAAAAAAGAATCACCTCCACGGTGGTTTTCAATGGACTGGAAACATGGATTATGTTTGCACTGGGCATGAATGGTGGAAGTCAGCAAGTCAACAAGCAAATATTGAGCATCTAGTATGCACTTTAGTAAGAGCTAGAATTGGTGTGCAGAGGTCATACTATTTGTCTTGTAAAGGAGCCTGTGGGCCTTTTTCTCAGGCACCTTTGTGCCACCTAACAGACACAAATAATTGGTTTGTCTGCCTCAAGTCCCCTCTCACTTCAACCCATTCTCCAACAGAAGATCTCTATTACATGGAGGATCAAATATAAAGGCCTCTATTTACCACTGATATCCCTTTAGAACCTGGACCCTTACTTGCTACCTTTTCAACTTTCATACACCTTCCAGATCTCTATGCATGCTAGAATTCACTGTTGTAGCTAGCCACTAGACCTGGCAAAGGCATATATTCTGGACTCTCTATACCCTCCCCAGGATCTCTTAATTTCCTTCAAGACTCAGCTGAAGGATTTGCCTCCATTCTGCCAGAGAATGCAGAATTCTGGGTAGCTGCTCTAGCTAGGAGAGCCTTGACCTCCTGGATTACTGACAGTCTTTCTGTGTGGTGTACAGGGATCCCAAAAATCCCCTACCCAAGAAAAATCAAAAGTCAGAGGTATCTTGAAGAAGGAACAGGAAGTTTTATTCTCCTCCCCCGCAGGAAGAGGGCAGTCCTCTCTATGGCGAGGATCAAGGAGAGGAGGCATGTTACAAAAGACAGAACAAGAATTTATGCCCTAATGCAGCCAAGCCCCCTCCCCCTGGCTGTCCCTTCTCCCATTGGCTGGGAGGTGGGCTCTCAGTCTTGGCACTAAATCTAACCCAACGGCAGATAACAAAGAAGCCCGCCACTATTTCCTATTGGCTTGGAGGTGGAACAGGAAGCCAAGGTATCATCCATGTCCTTATTTGGTAAAGGCCAAAGCAAGGAAAGGGAAAAGGTCACAAGCAAGGGTGGAGGTCTAAAACTCCTGAAAGGGGCCTAATGCTGATGTCAACGAGGGAAGGGGGGAAGGGTCCTGGGTTGTGTAAACCTAGGACTCAGATCTGTCCAGTCTTACAAAAGTCTCTCTGGTTTCCAGATAGTTTCTCTCCCTTCTCATTCTGAGGAGTCTTCACAGAGGGTGCAGAGAGTGTACCCTACTCATTTCCCATTAGAATCTCAGTTCCTTGAGGTCAGAGTCTGTTTTTTTCACAATTAAAAAACATCCTTAGAACATACCACAGCACCAGGGACATAGTACTACTACTTCAATGCCTTTTGATTGGCTATGATCCAGGATAAGGCACAAGTTTTCTAGTTGCCAGGTAACTCTCTATAAAGCTAGAACCTACAGTCTTGGCGCTGATCTGCTTTGAGGAAAAAAAAAAAACCCTCACCAGAATCCCTTTATTTGTATCCCTAGCACTTAGCACACTTCCTGGCACATTCTCAACCCCTGGAAAATTCTTGTTGAGAAAAAAAAGCATAATGATTACAATCATATAAACTTTCACAATAATCACCATCCCTTCCCCTACTCCCCTCAAAAAAAAAAAACTCAACCCAAAGTGAATTCTGTAAAGTTATAAAGAATAAGAATGGCATAAGTGGTAGGAAAAGACTGGAGGGCCTCATCTCTTTGCAGAGGTCAGAGGTTGGAACATACTGTACTTGGTAAATATTTTCAGAATTTTAAATGTATTGATCAGTTTTGTTGTTTCTCTTTTTAAATCTTGAAATAGATAATATTTAATAGATGGGATAGACTTCTGGGAAGGGAAGGGGTAGAGATAATAGGGGAAATCATAGTAACGAAAAAAGTTCAAGAGATATCCCCAAAACCTTATTTTTAAAAAAATGTCTTATTGATTGAGGACAATTACCAAATCTCAGGGATAGATCTGGTGACCCAGGTCCCTTAAGAGAGCTATGTTGGGAACACAAAGTACTGAGATTTGCTTGCTGATAAATATTCTTTATAGACCTAGACTCCCTTTCCTCAGCTATAGAGGTGGAAGGGAGGAACTGAGAGGGTGAGGGGTCTCCCTTGCAAGGGATAGGCCAAGTTGGACACAATACAGAGGTGGTGGTATCCTGCAGAAACCACTGAAAGCAGTCTAAGAGAAGGGAGAAGCAGGGGTATGATGAGGTACAGGCTCTGGGAACCCTCTTGAACTCTGGGTGAGAGAAGACTTGAGGCAAATTCATTCAGAAGGACCCGGCGTGTTGGTATTTTGGGGTCTCGAGCACCCCTAACCCCAATCTTAACCTCTTCATTTTTGTGGTTCCCTGACTGGGAAACACTGCTAATCTTAAGTCTTCTCTCAGCCAAAGAAAAATAAAAGTTTATTAAAAGTTTGCCATTTTAGGTAGACTCTTAAGGAGCCTGGATATCTGTAAGGCTTGTATTGGACACAGAGCAAGTTTGTGCTAGAAAATTCTATGGCGCTCTCACCCACATGGGGGGCAAGATGGGGTCTTATATACAGAAAAGTTATGGGAGGAATCTGGGGGTAGTCTAGGGGAGGAGTTTGGGTAGGGTCTTCAAGAGGAGTTAATGAGGTCAGATAACAGTTGATTTGGGTATAGATATTTTGATAGGCTCAAGGGTGGGAAGCAGATGGACAATGGAGGTAAGAGTAAGAAGAATAAGTAAGGCTAGTAAGAGTAAGAGATTTGGACCTAGCTATAACTAAAGGCTTATGGCCTCAGGCAAATGCCTCATCAAGTGGGAAGATTCAATCAGAGTTCAAGAGGGTTCCCAGAGCCTGTACCTCAGCAGGTAGGTCATGGACCTCTCCCTGTACAGCTAAGTGGCATGCAACCATCCACCCCAACCTGATCCTAAATAGACAAAAGGAGTCCATTTCCTTCATTTACCATCCTTAAGGCCTAGATGGGCTTTGCTGAGTCCTTGTGCTCTCAAGAGCCCCGGATCCTTTCTCTTCCACTTCTCCCTTTTCTCTGCTCATTAACATAGGTTTGAACTATTGCAATAGCCTGTTAATAATATTATTGACACTCACATTTTTATAAATAAAAACTTTTAGGAAAAGAGCTTACTACTTTAACAAATATTATTTCACTTTATCTTCACATATGCCCCTGGAATTACCTACTCTTATAATCTTCATTTTACACATATGGAAACTGAGGCAGAGGTTGATGACTTGGTCACTCAGTCAGCCAGTGTTTCAGCGTGGAGGGCAGCTCAAGTTTTCCTGATCCCAGGTCTAGTCCTCTATCCTTGACTAACAATGTTGCTGTTTGTCCTTCCTTTTTCTTTTTTTTAATCAGAATTTATTTTTTGTTTTCAACATTCATTTCCTTGTCCTTCCTTTCTTCCTTTCTCAGAGAACCACTGACATCATGGGTGACATCTAGACTTGCTCATGAATTGGATTTAAGTGAGGCAGAGTCGCACAAAATCATCAGGTGAATGATCTCTTTCTGAGTCATTGAAGTCCAGTGGCAAGACAAAAGTCAGGACAACTGACAATGGTCCAAGATGCAGTGGATGACCTTGGTGTCTTCCACATATGACCCAGCTCTAACAGTACCTGCTTCACATACTTGGGGTAGACATCCCCCTAACTCATCAATGGGCTTCTGGCCTGTTGGTTACCCTCAAACTGGGTTAGCTTGTCTGCCAAGACCATTTACCAGGGTGAGGCAACTGAGAATTGGGTGTTATCAGGTAGACACCAAAGGTGAATGAGCAGCCCTGAAAAGGGCTTGTTGAGACCTCACAAAGAGGTCTTGAACACTTCTTGAACACCCCAGATTTACGAGCCTCAAGTTTCTCCTCAATTCAAACCATTCTCTTCCACCAACCCCTCTCCATTAACTCTAAGATTAAACATAAAGGCCTCTTTTTGCCACTTAAAGCTCCTCACAAGCTGAAAGCTGCTTCCATTTTCAACCTTCATACTCTGTCCTGGCATATAGGTGGTACAGTGGATAGAATGCTGGTCTGGTGTCAAGAAGAAAGACCTTCTTTCAAATCCAACTTCAGTCATGTACTAGGTATGTGACCCTGGGCAAGTCACTTAACCTTTGTTTTGCTTCACTTTCCTCAACTGTATAATGGGGATATTAACAGTACCTACCTCCCAGGGTTGCTGAAAGGATCAAAAGAGAGCCTACATAGTATAGGAGCTATATAAACCTTATTCCTTTTCCTTCCCCTCTATCACTTGAAGATCTAGCTATACTGGCAGTCCTGGGTGCCTGGCTTGGCCTCCAGACCACCTTCTTCTCCTCCCCTCCATCTCTTACTTAACCTGGCTTCTCCCTGCTGCCAAACCCTCAGTTCCTGGGCCTCCCAAGTGACTGCTGGTCTCTCCCAGTCAAATGTCACTTCCTTGAGGTCAGAGACTGACTTTTGCCTTAATTCTTTATCCCCAGAGCTTAGCACAATGTGTCACACACAGTAAACACTTAATCAATGCTTTCTGATTGATTGCATGTGGTCCAGGAAAAGTCAAATATTCTCTGGGTCCCAGGTAACTCTCTAAGCAGACAAGGGGCTGATCTCCTTTGGGGGAAGGTCCTCAATCCAACCTCACTTACATAGATGTTTCTTTGCATCCCTAGAATTTAGGACGGTGCCTTACTAAAGCTTTGTGATTAAGGGTTGACAAATGGCAAGGATCTGGTGAGACCAAGCCCTTTAGGGAGGGCCAAAGGTGCAGATAGTGACATATACTTTACCGATCTAGCTTCATTGCTGACGTCAATTCCCTTTCCTTAAGACAGGGAAGAATTGAGAGGGGTCCTTGAGGTACCATAACCCCCCAATTCTATAGACCCTCATAACTCCCCAGTCTTGAAGGGATGTGAAGGGGTTGTTTTTTTAGCTAGGGCCACTGAGCAGACCAAGCTCCCTTGGAGCCTACCTGACTCCCAAACTACCTTTTTGAGAGCTGTCTGACTCCCAACTACCTATTTAGGAATCAGCTCAAAAGTGATTTTGGATGGACTGGTGATGCAGATTATGTGTGTTGGGCATGATGATGGAAGTCAACAAGTGAAGTCAGCAAGCAGTTTTTGAGCAGTTTAATTGGCTTACAGAGGTTATTTTGTTCCTGTCCTGGGAAGTGGGAAATGGTACTCCTTTCCTTGGGTACTGGGATATCTGTCCCCCATCCCTGCTCTTCACCATCTACCTTGGGAAGAAAAGAAATCAGTTTTTCTCTATTCACATTCACTCCAATATATGGATGTGCCTCAGAGGTCAGATACAGGCCCCGTTTGGAAAGAAGATGGCAAGGGCAAGAAGTAATTATTGATAAGAAGAAATTATTGATATTGGTATCCAAGGAATGGGAAGAGTGAGTTTCCATGGCTCTCCCTACAAGGTCTACCCATCTCTCCACCACCCTGCCCAACCCTCACTCTGCAGTCTCCAGGACATCTGGAAGAGGCAAAGGGAGCCAACTTCATTCTTTTACCCTCATTATGGTGCTCATTTCTTAACCACTGTTTCCTTAGGGGCCCTTCACTATCACCTTTTCCCTTACCCCCTCCATTTCTAAACTTATTTTATATACATTATAGTATTTATATAGCATTTTAAGGTTTGCAAAGCACTTCACCAATACTATTTCATTTTATTCTCACAATGAACTTGCAGCTATATACCGTTATAATCACCATTTTACAGAAATTAAAGCCGTACAAGACAGATATTTAAGGACTTGCCCAGGGTCACTCAGTCACTAATTGTCTGAAACCTAATTGGAGTTCATGGTTTCCTGGTGCCTGATCAAGCACTCTATCCCTTGTGCCACCTAACTCACTCAAAATAACTGGTTTGTCTGCCTCAAGTCTTACCTACTTTAACCCATTCTCCAGCAGAGAATCTCTATTACCTGGAGGATCAAATAAAAATGCCTCTGTTTGCCATTGGCAGCTCTTCAGAACCTGGACCTCGCTACTTTTTCAATCTTCATACACCTTTTGTGCTGGCTCTACTAGTACCCTAGATTTCTGCGGCACTGGCTGTCCTCCTAGGTGTGACATAGGCTCATGCTCTAGGTCCTCCATCCCATCCAGTCCCCTGCATCTTTGGGCTTCCTTGAGCTTCTTCAAGATCTGGCCCTTCATAGGGCACGACTTCTTTTCAGCTGCCCTACCCAGGAGAGCCTTGGCCTCCCAGGTGACTGACTGCTTCTCTCCATGGTTCTCAGGTCAAGTCCTTGAGGGCAGGCATGGTTTTGAACGTTTTCTTTTTAAATCTCCAGACCTAAGCACAGTGCCCTGGCACACAGGGAGTCCAACAAAAATGGATTTTAATGAACACTGAATAGGTCTGGTGACGGGGAGTCCTTTAGAGAGGGGTTAAAGGCAGGCAGCTTTGGGGGGGAGGGGCAGCTTTGTCTCCCTTTGTCCCTGTCACAGCCGCCACCACCACCATAGTGGCCAAGCTCAACTTCCCCTGGCTCCCCAAGAATTGGGACTTCCAGAACCACGACGCGCACAAGCGACGGCGCTTAAGGCCTGCAGAGAGTGGAGAATGCAGGCGCCACTGGTTCGGCGTCCGCCTGCCCACACGGAGCCCACTCCCCCTTCCACGCATGGGTGCCTTGGCCACGTCGATCACAGAGGTGTACAGCTGGGGCTTGTGGCCTCCTGGGGCGGCCGTCACCTTTGTGGAGCAGGGCCCCAAGCACCGCGGCCGTACCTGCCTCGCCTGGTGCCCCATGGATGACTTTGTCACCTAGGTGGACTAGTCCAAGATCAGGCAGCATGTGTGTTGGGTATCATGGTGGTGATGTGGTAGGGTTAGGGATGCTTTAGAGACCCCAAAACACCAACAGGGCAGGTCCTGCCAAATGAATTCCACTCAAGTCTTCTCAGCCAAATTAAAGGAAAGTTTATTAAAAGTTTGCTATATTGGGTAGACTCTTAAGGAGCCTTGGTATCTGTGATACTTATATTGGGCAAGCAGGCCAGAGCAAGTCTGACACAGAGTAAGTCTGTGCTAGAAAGTTCTATGGCACTCTCACACAGGGGGGCAAGATGGGGTCTTAAATACAGAAAGGTTGTGGGAGGAATCTAGGGGTGGTCTGGAGGAGGAGTCTGGGGAGAGTCTTCAGGAGGAGTTAATGAGGCCAATGCAAGGGTGGATTGATATTTTGATAGGATCAAAGGTGGGAAGTAGATGGACAATGGAGGGCTAGGCTAGTAACAGAGATCTGGGCTGAGCCACAGTGAAAAGCTTATTGCCTCTGCAAATGCCTCATCAAGTAGGAAGATTCAATCAGAGTTCAAGGGATTTCCCAGAGCCTGCCCCTCAAAGATTCAAGGAGAGCTCAGGGGGGCTCCCAGAGCCTGTACCTCATCAGTAGAAGTCAACAACCACATATTGAGCACCTACTGTGTGTCAGCGGAGCACTAAATGACAAAGTGCATAAAGCACCCAACCTGGAGTCAGGAATTCTCATCTTTCTGACACCTGAGTTCAGGTTTGGCCTCAGAACCTTACTACCTGTGTGACCCTATGCAAGTCACTTTACCCTGTCTGTTTCAGTTTCCTCATCTGTAAAATGAACTGGAGAAGGGAATGGCAAACCCCTCCAGTATCTCTGCTAAGAAAACCCCAAATGCGGTAAAAAAGAATTGGACAGGACTGAAAAGGACTGAGCAACAAACCATGTGCCAGGCAGTTTACTGAGTACTGGAAAGAGTACACAGATACCACCTTGTCCCTAACCTGGAAAGGGAAAAATGGTGCCTCTAGCCCCTTTCCTCTGATACTGGGATATCTGCCCCCCCTCATTATGTACCATGAGCAGAAAAGGAGTCTCTTTTCTCAACCTGTATTCATTCTCCTGTGTAGTCCTTGTGCCTCAGAGGTCAGATGCCCCACACTCCCATTTGTTTCTTTTTCTTTCTTTTTTTTTAATATGTGGTTTTTATATTGAGGTAAAAAAAATTGCCAACACTAATTGCAGATGTGTAGGGATGGGAAGGGCCAATATAAGCATACACCATCATATCCTACATAGCTCAACATCATCTCCCCTGAGAAAGCAAGGTGAGGTGCTCAGAAGCGTCAGCAAGAACCCTTACACTCACACACACACACACACACACACACACACACACACACACACACACACACGCGCACGCGCACACACACACACACACGCACACACACACACACACACACACGCACACACGCACACGCACACGCACACGCACACGCACACACTCACACTCACACTCACAAGCCAGTGGGGCATTGGAGAGGAGAAGGTTGGGAAGAAAACACTTGCTCCCTTCTTTCTGGTCCTCCAAATCCCTTCCACCTGCCTGTCAGTCTTAAGGAAAGCCATCACTCCAGGTATTTCTGGGTCAGGAGTCCTTTGCCTTGAGTCTCAGTATTGACTGACATTCCCTGGACCAGAAAGGTCCAAGGCAGATAGGGAGGGGTGGTGATCCCCCTCCTGAATTCCTTTCCCCAGGTAGCCAGGAGGAACTGTCAACAAGGTTGTGATCATGGAGACCAAGGTGGAGCAGGGCTTGAGGACTGCACCCTCCAACTGAGAATCCTAGACACCTCTTGGGATACATTTTTCACTTGGAGGAGGAGGTGCATTTGGCACAGAGAGGCTGCCCCCACCGCCTCCAGTCAGACAGGAAGAGGATACTCCCATTTGTTTCAATGTGAGTGTCCCATGCTGGACATTGGTTGGAAGATGGAGGTGGCATGTGGGAGTCAGTGATTCTCCATCCAAGAGAATGAGATAGTGTTATGGTCAAGAAATAGTTAAGTAATACTTTATGGAATTAGGAACCAGCCAAGTAAAACCTTATGAACTTGGGAAGCCAGCCTAGAGTAATTTATCTTTTCCTTGCTCAGTCGTCATGCCCTGTGCCCCTCCGCTTAACTTACGAACCCCCTCCACTTGCCTTAGTAACCGCTTGCTTGCATCTATATGACAACTTGCTTAGGAACCAAATTGTAAGAGTTGGATATGTAAACCAAAGAATGTATAAAAGGTTCTCCACCCTCGAACTTGGGGCTGCTCCCCCTTTAATTGGCATGGAGTAGCCCCAGATGGTAAATTAAAGCTCCTTAAAACTTTTAATTCGGACTCTATGGTCACTTTGTTAAGACTCAGTCAAGTCATGTCATTTCATTTGGAGGCCCCAGTGAAATGGCCTTTGGCCATCTCCAGTGACCACCTTTCCATCTGCAAGGGGGGCTGGACAGGGAAATTGATTCAGGGGGTGGCCGATGAGAGATGTTCCTCAGCCCCGAATCCACTTCCTTGTTCCAAGTCGGGCTGCAGAGTGGAAAGATTCCCAGATTGCATTAATAATTGGTAGGTAAGGAGCTTCAGTTTCTGCGCAGCGCTCGCTCTCTCTCTCTCTCTCTCTCTCTCTCTCAACTTCTGTTTCCGGTGAGTACTCCTGTAGGGTAGGGGGCAGGCTGGATGCAGTAGACTGCACCTACTGGGTTTGGCCGCTCGGGACGCTGTTGGCAACCTCTGATAGACCTTTGGGGCCTCTGTTTAAGTCTTTTTTCTTAAGATCTCTCTCTCTTTCTCTCTCTCTCTCTCTCTCTCTCTCTCTCTCTCTCGAGACCTTTGTTTAAGTTTGTTTGAGATCTCTGATTGGGTCTGTTTTTTCTCTGTATCTTGTGTTTTGTCACAGGAAATTTTCAGATCTGTGTTGTCCGTTTGTCTGTCTTTTGTCTGTGTCTTTGTCTTGTGTTTTGCGTGGGAAAATGTTTTTGTAGGATGAGGCAGGGATATTAGATCATTTATCTGCTTTCTAGAAAGCAGCTCAAGACTGTGGTTTAGAAATGAATGTTCCTTTTTCCCTCCCCCTTCATCAAAAGATTGGGAAAAGAGGAAGTTATTAATTAACAGCATAAAATAAAAGAGCTAATGGAAGGAGAATATTTCACCCTCCTTGTCCTGGGTCGCCATCGTTATAAATTACTCCGAAAACTCAATAAAGCCTTAGAGTTAAAAGAGGCTCGCAGTAAAAATAAACCTAAGAGGACCTGCCCCCACAGACAGTTGAAGTCGTCATCTGACCATTCCAGGTTATCCTTATTACCCCCACTGCAGTCAAGGGAGACAGGCAAAAGGCATGGATACAACAGGCCCACTTCAAGTCGGCTGACCCCTCTCACACACCTGAGAAGTAGAAGGTCCTACCTGCAAATCCAGAAGACCCACCAACTAAGCTTTCTCTCCGCTGGGTACAATGAGTTTCTTGCTCCTCTTAATCCCCTACCTGTTAATCTAAGTCAGGAGATTCTATCCTCTGTCAGGACAAAGGACTTCCAATGGAAAGGAAAATTAAGGGAAATGTTTAATATGTTGCTTTTTAGAGGTATTCTTTCTGCCCGGTAGCTAGGTCTCTATACTTTGTGTTTTGAACTGCATTTCCTGATTGGTTAAAATTCTCTCTCTGCATTCTAAACGTCTGGCCAGGGTTTTGAATGTAGAGAGACGTAAAGACGCAAAATTTCCTGCCTCACCTAAAAGAGAAAAAGTTTTGTATGTGGGAATGCATCTGTAAAGTAATTGAATTTATTCCTGTCAGTTTTGAAAAGTACGCTCCCCCACCTTGAGTAAAGAAAGGGGAGAGGAGGAGTAACAGCTATATCAGGGGCCACCTTGCAACAGCCCTGGGCCCCCCACTGGGCACCCTAAAATCAATACCTTTGGGAACACAGATGAACCTCTCCTTTTCCTGGATTCACCACCAGGCTCTGCAACGTGGGGAGAAAAGAAAAAGCCTCTATACATGGTAAGCCCAGTTTTCTATTTATGTTCATCTGAAAGTTTATGGATCACCACATTCAAGATCTATGTGAGATTCCAAAATGTAATTGATTTCTAGTGATAAGTTGATAGGTTGTGTGACAACAAGAAAACTTTATTTTTATATAACTTCATGTGAAATTTTAAGGTCATCAGATTAGTAATTAATTGGCTTTTTATTTCAAAGTTTGAACCTTGTATCATCTGTGTTGTAAGAAAAGCAGTTTCTTTTGTAATGTTTTAGAGCATTGTACTTTGAAAAATCGTATGCTCAACTTGTAAGAATGTTAACAAAGTTATTTGGGCAACTGTTTTAATGTTAAAACCAAAAGT
>CM053582.1:25566274-25601095 GCA_028627135.1 Pseudochirops cupreus | reverse complement strand
ATGCCTTTAAAACAGCACCTCTATTCCCCAGCACCTTGCAGGTCTTTTTCTCTCCCCCTCCTCCCCGCCGCTGCCCACTGAAAAGCATAACTTTATAACTCTGCCTTAAATCCCTTTCAGCTTGCAGCCCTTGCCTCAGTGAAACAATAAACTTTTATGACTCTACCAAAGGACAGCTGGGTCCAGTAAATTCTTTTTCTGACAACGAACCTAGAATGGATTTCATTAGAAATCCCATACCCCTTTTCCCTCATCAAAGTGAATATAATCAAAAGATAAGCAAGCTTTGTGAAACAAGAATGTATGTCTACTATTCAGTTGTGAGTTTCAAGTCAGAAACCTCCCTTGTTTAAGGCAATACAGTTATGTTAGTGAAGGAAAGTTTATTAGTCTGAGTAATGGGTTATGCTAGCCCATGCCCACTCTACTTCTAGTTATTTTCTCCAATCTCTTTTGGCTCTTGTTTGTTTAATCTCCTTGCCAGATTTGTACCTTTTAGACACAGTGCATTGACAGCTCAGGCTGATTACCACCCATGGCCCAAACACTACAGCACCTACTCCTGGAATGATGGACCCCTGAGGCAGACAACTCTATGCTCCTTCTCAGCATGAAGCAGCCTGGGACTGAGACCTTCATCCCCTTGTCCCCAAATGATTTTGGGTCCCATTCGTTTGAGGGGGGGGATTGAGTGCTGGGGTGCCTTTAGCACAAAAGCATGGGTTCCCATTTAATAAGAGCCTGCAGACCCAGACCTGATTTTGAATTGTTAGTTCTTTGGAAGAAGCCAAAGTCTTGCCCAGAATCCATATCCTATCCATACTCCCTCCACTCCCCAACTAAGAGATGTCCCACTACTCTGAACATTTCCAATGGCTTCCCTTGGGGACTTGACCTACCCTAGCCAGCCCCAGGGTGAGGAGGTGGAGGAAGAATCTGGCAACAGATACTTCCCAGAGGCCCAGCCCTTCACCAGCTTTTCACCTACAGGCCTGATGGGTGTCTTTGGCAGCATCACCAAGCTACCTCTGGGGAGTATGGGCAGGGGAACTATCCCAGGCCATTCAAGCAACCAGCTTTGTTTGCCCACGAGTAGCAAAACCTCCCTGTATCTCCAAAATATAACCCTGAGCCACTGTCCCATCTCCAACAGACAGATAAGAGAGGTGACCCAAACTGGGTCAGCTTCCCAGGTGTTGGAGTGCCTTTGTAACATTGTTGTAACTTCAGTCTATAAAAATCTCTGTGTGTGCCTCTGCTCAGACCTGCAATTGGCATCCCCCAACAAAAATAACACTGGGGGATGTGCAGGCAGTTTGTGTCTTCTTCCCTTCCTATGACCTTGTTAAATCACCCTATGTGCCTCTACCATTGAAATTGATAGGAACCAAGGGTTATCAAGTTCCAAGCTCCTGACAATACCTAGATGGCATGTACCACTGGCCTCACTCCCTGCATTCCCATCCACGTCTTAGCAGACCCTAACTCCCCTGAAATGTGTATTTTGGTCCATGTCCTACCCCAAGATTTCTTTTACTCAGGGGAGGGGGGCCATGGGCATCTTGGCTTGTCTACCAAAGCAAGAAAGGCCCCCATCCTAGTTCTCCTCCTGGTGAGATTAGGTATTGCTGGATCCATTAATTGTAAGCACAGCAGCTCTAGTTACACGAAAGTTTCAGTATGCCGTCTTGAACACCTAGGTGGATCAAAATTAGTAAAGAGATACTGGGGGGACGGGGACCAACTGGTTTGAGTCCCTATTTAATTGGTCCCCCTGATTGACCTCCCTTGTTACAGCATTAGCTGGCTCCCTTTCCTTATTAATGCTCTCCTAAGCTATGTACGTAAACGGGTCCAGTCTATTAAGCTATGGGTCCTGTGTACACACTACACACCCATGGGTAATCAAGAATCTATGACTTGATTCTTTCCTAAAGAAAAGGGAGGAATGTTTTGGTCAAGAAATAGTTAAGTAATATTTTATGGAATTAGGAACCAGCCAAGTAAAACCTTATGAACTTGGGAAGCCAGCCTAGAGAAATTTATCTTTTCCTTACTCAGTTGTCATGCCCTGTGCCCCTCCGCTTACCTTATGAACCCCCTCTGCTTGCCTTAGTAACCACTTGCTTGCATCTATATGACAACTTGCTTAGGAACCAAATTGTATTAGTTGGATACGTAAACCAAAGAATGTATAAAAGGTTCTCCACCCTTGAACTCGGGGCTGCTCCCCCTTTAATTGGCATGGAGTAGCCCCAGCTGGTAAATGAAAGCTCCTTAAAACTTTTAATTCAGACTCTATGGTCACTTTGTTAAGACTCAGTCAAGTCATGTCATTTCAATAGCCCCTTACTGATGAGGTACAGGCTCTGGGAACCCCCTTGAACTCTGATTGAATCTTCCCATTTGATGAGGCATTTGTATGAGGCCATAAGCCTTTCATTGTGGCTCTGCCCAAACCTTTGTTACTAGCTTGGCCCTCCATTATCTAGCCAGCTCCTACCTTTGATCCTCCCAAAATATCTATACCCAAATCAACTATTACATCCTTGAACTGGTCTAGCCCACCATTGTCTGTTGTCTCCAGGCAGCCTCCAGCAACTTCATTCCTTTACTGGAGTCTGACCTCATTAACTCCTCCTGAAGACTCTCCCCAAACTCATTACTTGAGTCTGACCTCATCTGACTCTTCCTGAAGACCCTCTCCAAACTCCTCCTCCAGACCACCCCTAGATTCCTCCCACAAGCATTTACATAGCCTTTAAGCTTTGGAAAGCACTTTACCAATTTTATTCTCACAAAGGCCCAGAAGTTATATGCCCTAAGGCATATACTAAGGCAGATCAACGTTAAATGACTTGCCAAGGGTCACTCAGTAAATGTCTGTGTTTGAACTGGAGCTCATGGTTTCCTGGTCCCAGGTCCAGCACTGTATCCCTTGTGGTAACTAGGTATCTCAAAGTGTTTTATTTTCTTCAAGTCTCTTCTCATTTTCTCTACCAGAAGATTCCTATTACCTGGAAGATCAAATAAAAAGGACTCTGTTTGCCATTGACAGTTCATCAGAACCTGGACCCTTACTACCTTTCCAACCTTTATACACTTTCATGATCTCGATGCACTCTAGTACTGTCCCCTATGCATGACATGGTCTGGGCCCTTCATTATCTTCCTTCCATCTCTTAATTTCCTGTCTTCCTTCATGACTGCTCAAACCCTTTATTCTGCAGGAGGCCTTTTCAGTTGCCCCCACTCTGCTCCCTTCCTTCTCAGGTTACTGGCTGTCTCTCCCATTAAAAAGTCAAGTCCTTGAGGTCAAGTACTATTTGCTTTTTATTTTTAACCTATTTTTTCTTTTTAACAATCCCTAGAATCTAACACAGTGCCAGGCACATAGTAAGTATTTAACAAAAGCTTTCATTTTAATGGATTGATTGTGTATAATTCAGAGCAAGTCACAAGCTCTCTGGTTGCTAGGCAACCCTCTAAGCCTATAACCTGCAGACTTGGTACTGATCTGCTTTGGGAGAAAATCATCATCTGAATCTGTTTATTTCTATGCACAGCATTTTAGCACACTGCTGGGCACATTCTAATCCTCTAGGAAATGCTTGTTGAGAAAAAATATACACAGTGATTATAGTTATGTAGACAGAAAGAACAATCATTAAAAAAGAAAACATTGTAAAGAATAAGCATGGTTGGAAAGAAAAGCTATGAGAAGACAGGAGGCCTCACCCCTTTGCAGAGGTGGGAGGTCCACAGGTGCTATACTTGGCAGATATTTTCCGAATTCTTCAATGTAGCAGTCAGTTTTTCTGGCTTTTTTCTCCTTTTTGTTCTTGAAATAGATAATATTTACTAGATGGGATGGACTATGGGTGGGACAGGGGAAGAGATACCAGAGAAAATGATGGTGATTAAGAAATTCAAAAGACTTCCCAGAAGCCTTATTTTTATTTTTCCTTGTTATTAATTAATTTTTAGTTTTCAACATTCACTTCCACAAGATTTTGAGTTCCAAATTTTCTCACCATCTCTCCCCTCCCCCCCATCCTAAGACGACATGCATTCTGATTACCTCTTCCCCTAATCTGCCCTCTTTTGTATCATGCCCCCCCCTCCCCATCCTCTTCCCTTCTATTTTCCTATAGGGCAAGATACAGAAACTTTATTTTTAAAAAATGCTTTTCGACTGAGGACAGTTGCCACATTCTAGGGATAGATCTGGTGACTCATGTGCCTTACAAGATCTATGTTGGGGATATAAATTACTGAGATTTGCTTGCAGACAAAACTTCCTAATAGACCTTGATCTAGAGACCCAGCTATAGAGGGGGAGGGGAGGAATTGCCAAAAGCACCTTTGCTTGGGGGGCGGGGGTGTCTCTGGCAGGGTTGGACACAACAGAACCATAGGAGCGGCACGCAGAAACCATTGAATACTACTCCAAGGGGTGGGGAGGAGGCTGGGAAGCAAGGGTGGGCCATGGCCCCCTCCCAGTTCAGCTAAGTGATATGCAAACCTGTGGCCCAGCACCTACACTATAGTCTCCAGACTCACCAGAACAAACAAAAGGAGTCCATTTCTTTCATTTACCATCCTTATAGCTCATGTGAATTTTGCTCTCAGGGTCAGTGTGCCCTCAGGAACCCTGAATCAGCTCTTCAAGGTCCCATATACTCCTCTCACTAACATTAGTTTGGACTGTTGCTATATTATCATCATCATCATCATAATTCACATTTTAACTTTCTATAAAGAAATACATTTATATAAAGTACTTTAATACTTTACAAGTATTATTTCATTTAATCTTCACAAAGGCCCCTGGGGTACTTGCCCTTCTAGTTCTCATTTTACAGATACAGAAACTGAGGCAGGTGAAGTTTAAATGACTTGCCTAGGCTCAGTCAGTGTCTGACTCAGGAATGAAGCTCAGGTCCAGCACTCTATACATTGTACCACCTAGCTTACAGTAGCTAGTCTACCTCAATTCTTTCCCCACTTAAAACTATCCTCCACCAATGGCTCCCTTTTCTTTCTGGGAGCAAATATAAAGTTCTCTATTTGCCATTGAAGGCTCTTCATAACTTGGACCTTTCTTCGCATTTTGGCCTTCATGCACCTTTCAGGCCTTCCTGTACTCCAAGACTGAGCTATCCTTGGCCATCCCCTATGCCTGACATGTACTTGCCCACTACCCCTATCTCTTACTTTCCTTGGTTTCTTTCAATACTTTTCTTGGCTTCCTTAAACTCCATTCTGCAGGAAGCCATTCCAGCTGGACTTCCCAAAGCCCTCATACCCTTGGCGTCTCCCATACCCTCGACTGTCTATCCCATTAGAATAGGGTTCTTTAAGGTCAAGGACTGTCCTTCCTTCCTCTGCCCCACCCCCCCCCCCCATCACCTCATCACAGTGCCTGGCAAATAGTAAGTCTTTAATGTTGTTATTATTTCCTGTCCTTCCTTTTCAAAGAGATCCAATGACATCACAGGTGATATCTTGGCCTGCTCTTGAACTGAATTTAAGTGAGGCAGAGTTGCACAAAGTTGTCAGCCTCACTCTAAGTCTAGAGGCAGGACAAAGTCAAGATGATTGGCAATGGCCTGGAATACAGTGGATGACCTTGGTGTCTTTGATGTCTGATCAAGTTCTAAGTGTTCCACAGGGCCTGCTTCAACCACCTTCATGACCACTGGAACAAATTGTTCTCTTCCACCCATTCTGCCAGGGGAAGTCTTCACATGCTTGTGGTAGACATCCCCCTAACTCATTGATGGGTTTGAGGCCTCTTGGTTTCCCACAACATCATTTAGCCTGTCTGCTGAGACAGTTTTACCAGGGTGTGGTCATTTGTACATGCTCTGGCTTCTTGGAGCCACAGGTGAGACAGTTGGGTAAAAGGTAGACATCAAAGGTGGATGAGCAGCCCAGAAAAGGGCTCAGTAAGCCCTCATACCAGAGATGCTAGTCCTTCCTGAACATCCCATACACCCCTTAATAAATGTTTTTTAATTGACTGTTGTCAAATTTCTGGGATGGTTGTGGGTACCATGGTCCACTTAGGAATGGCCAAAGTAATGGGAAGGATTGGGATGTGTTCTCTTGAGCAAGATTCCTTTGTGACATCAATCCCCTCATCCCTTAGGTGGAAGAGAGGAATTCTGAGGGAACCTTGGGTATCATGGACCCCCTTCGGTGGACGAAGGGGCTGCTTTGTAGCTGGTACTAGAGTCTATCTGTCTTCTAACTTGTCAGTTTGAGAGTCAGCAAGGCAGTAGTTTTAGATGGGTTAGTAATAGTGGTGTGTGTGTGTGTGGGGGGTGTGTGTGTGTGTTGGGCATGGGGGTGGAAGTCAACAAATTAAATAAAAAAGCACTTATTGAGTGCCTATTATGTGGCACGCAGTGCGGTAAGTGCTAAAAGCTGTTTGCAGAGGTCATTTGGCCTCTTTCCTGGAAAGAGGAGAAAGGGTACTTGTGGCCCCTTGCTTATGGTATTTTAGTTGTCTGCCTTCCTCTTTGTGCTCCATTATCCACCCAGAAGAAAAATATAGGAGACCCTTGCCTCAGTCGACATTCACTCCAATGGTCGGTTGTACCTGAGAGGCCAGAACCCCCCTTTCCAGCTCTGCTTGGTGAAGGGGAGCCCAGTCCCTGGCAGAGGAAGGGTCCTATTTAGCAGGAAAATGGCGGGTACAGTAAGAAGTCTTTCATTTCTCATCCAGGAGATAGATGGAATTAGGCCAAATGCTCCCTTCCCTCTGGTTCTATATGGTGTACCCACCTTCTACTCTTTAGTCTCCAAGCCAACCTGAAGAGGCAAAGGGAACTCATCTCCTTCCTTTACTCTCATTATGGCCCACACCCTTTTTCCTGGGTCACTGTGATGTGGTTACCCATTGGCTCTAAGGGCCCCAGACCACCTCAGGACCTCCCACTCCCTTTTCTCCCTTTGTCATATATTTTATCATATTAAAATTTTCAACATTATGAATCAAAAAATAATATAGAAAAATAAAATTTTAAAAATAGTACCCACCTCACAAGGTTGTTGTCAACATCAAATGAGGGTCAACTGTAAAATGCTTAGCATTGTACTTGGCTCTGAATAGATTCTATATAAATGCTGTTGTTGCTGCTCAGTCAAAGACCATGGGGTTTTCTTGGCATAGATACTGGAATGGTTTGCCATTGCTTTTCCCAGTGTGTTCCCATTTTACAGATGAGGAACTGAGGCCAATAGGAGTTAAGTGACTTGCCCAGAGTCACAGAGACATTTACTAACGTCCGAGGTCAATTTTGAACTCAGATCTTCCTGACTCCAGGCCCAGCACTCCATCTACTTTGCCACCTACCTGCTCCTTAGAAATGCTAGTTATTATTATTGCTGTTATCATTTTTCCTATTATAAATAAAGCTCTAAGTTTAGAATTCAAAGACAAACTTCAGATCTGTATTGACAGAAAATCTCAGTTGCACTGTGCCTAGAGATGTTGTTTTGCAGCCCCAGCACATAGTAAATAGAAAACCCTTAATGGATGCTTCTTCAAAAAACAATGTACAAAACGATTACTACCATGATTAAACAAAAAAAGAGGACAGTCACAAAAAAAGCAAAAGTGAATGTTGAAAATTATGAAGGAAAAGCATGATTGGGAAGAAGAGATATGAAAAGACACTGGGACTCCTCCCGTTTCGGAGGGAGAAGCTCCACAAGTGTCGTCATTTTGATTTATTTTCAGAGCGCTTTGATATATTCATCAGTCATGGCGATTGGTTTTTACTTTTTCATCTTTTATTTTCCTTGAAAAAGATAATATTTATTATTTGGCATGGCTCCCTATAAAGGGGAATGGGAAGAAATACTGAGGAAAATTATGGTGATGTGCAAGTACAAAAACATCTAAAGAATGCTTGTTCATTGATGATTGACAAATTCTAGGCATGGATCTGATTACCCTGGTCCTTTCATGTTTCAGACACAAGGCTCTGAGGTGTGCTTGCTGACCAATCTTCCTAACAGATCTGGATCCCTTTCTCCTCAGGTAGGGGGAAAGGGAGGAATTAAGAGATGCCCGTCTGCTTGGGTGAGGGGTGTCCCTGCCAGGGGCAGAATACTGTTGGGTACCACAGGAAGGTGGAGTGGGCATGCAGAAGCCACAGAATTCTAATTCAAGCGATGGGGGAAAACAGGGGTGAACCATGGCCCCCTCCAAGTAACACTAAGTGGCTTGCAAATCTCTAGCCAATCCCTATTCAGTGTTCTCAGATGCAACCTGAAGAGACAAAAGGAGCTCATCTCCTTCCATTTCCATCATTACCGCCCACATCCTGTTTTCTGAGTCATTGTGCCCTCTGAGACACTGGATCATCTCTCCTCCTCCCCCACCCCCTCCATTCCCACTTCTCCTTTCCTTAATTCTGGCTTGGAGTATATCACATATATATGTATGTATAAAATTACCCCTCCCCCCAATTGCATGTTAAAATAATTTTTTTAAGTTTTGAGTTCTAAATTCTATTCCTCCCTCCCCTCTCCCTGAGAGAGTAAGCAATCAGATATAGGTTATACATGTGCAAGCATGTAAAACATGTCCATATTAGTCATTTTATCAATTACCTTCTAATAACAATACTAAGAAGTAGCATTCACATTTTTTAATATACATAAAACCACTTATGTCACTTTAAGGTTTGCATAGCACTTTACATAAATTATTTTATTTTATCCTCAGAAAGGCCTCTGGACGTACCTACCCTTACAATCTATCTTTTACAGATATGGAAACTGAGGTAGAAAGATGTTCAAAGAACTTGCCCATGATTAGTCTGGAATTATCTGTTCTCTCTCCCATCAGAATGTCAATTCCTTGAGGTCAGGGCCTGTTTTTTACTTAAAAAAAAAAATATCCCCAGCACCTGGGTCAGTTCCTGGCACAAAGTAAGCACTTACTGCTTTTTTGACTGACTGTGTGTGATCCTGGGCAAATCACAACCTTTCTGGGTCTCAGGCAGTTCTGAAGATGCTCACCTGCTTTGGGAGTAGGTCCTCACCTGAATCTCCCTGAGATAAGACAGTTGTTTCTTTTCATCCCCAGCACTTGGTCAGGTGCCTACTATATAGTAAATCCTTATTAATAAATACTTGTTCAGAAAACAATATACATAATTATTACAACCATGTAAATGGAAAATTCAATCACACACAAAAAATCAAATGTGTGTGAATGTGGCTGGAAAGGAGAGCTGTTGGAGGACCCTAGCACCCCAGCTTTTTCCTTTACAGAGGGAGCAGGTCCACAAGCGTTGTATTTTCAGAGTTTTTTTATTACTAATAATTTTTGCTGAAGTTTTCCTCTCTTTTTTTGTTTCAAGTCTTGAAAAAGTTTAAATTTGTTATATGGACTAGCTCTATGGGAGGAAATAAAGGAGAGATAGAGGTGATGTGAAAGATAAAAAAACTAATAAAGAGACATTAAAAAAAACTGCTTGTTACTTGATGAATGACAAATTCTAGGGATGGATCTGGTGACAGGTCCTTCATGAGAGTGTTATCTGGAAGACAGGAGATGTGCTTGTTGAATTATTAGGGGCCCCTCTGTCTGGGTAAGGGATGTCCCTGCCAGGGGAAGGGTCCTGTTGGGTACCACAGGAAGGTGGAGTGGCCATGCAGAAGCCACAGAATTCTAATTCAAGGGATGGGGGAAAACAGGGGTGAATCATGGCCCCCTCCAAGTAACACTAAGTGGTTTGCAAATCTCTAGCCAATCCCTATTCAGTGTTCTCAGATGCAACCTGAAGAGACAAAAGGATCCCATCTCCTTCCATTTCCATCGTTATGGCCCACATCCTGTTTTCTGAGTCACTGTGCCCTCTGAGACACTGGATCATCTCTCCTCCCCCTTCCCCACTTCTCTTTTTATTAATTCTGTCTTGAAACATATCAATTGTTGTTGTTTGGCCTTTTCAGTAGTGTCTGACTCTTTGTGTGCCCACATTTGGGGTTTTCTTGGTGAAATACTGGAGTGGTTGGTCATTCCTTCTCCAGCTCATTTTACAGATGAAGAAACTAAGGCAGACAGGGTTAAGGGACTTGCCCAGTGTCACACAACCAGTAAGTGTCTGAGACCAGATTTGAACTCAGGAAGATGAATCTTCCTGATTCCAGGGCAGACTCTCTGTGTGCTTTGCCACCTAGCTGCCCTGGGGTATATCAGCAACCTTCTAACAATACTACAGAGGCCTTTCTGAGGATAACATGAAATACTATAGGTAAAGTTCTATACAAACCTTGAAGTGACATTAATGGCTTTATGTATACACATATATGAATGTTGCTTATTAGTGGTTTATATACATAAAACCATCGTTTTATGCTCTGTGTGCTCATGGCAGATGCCTTCACCATCCTTTTCCCTGCCCTATCCCCCAACTTGAGAATGGGTGTCAGTGGTCAGTCTCTTTCCTTCTTCCTCTAATGGTGGACCTGTTGCTACTCCTCAGCACTCCACATTTCTCTAGCAGCCTTGGGCAGGGCTCTCTGAGTACCATAGCCTCCATGCCCCAGCCCTCTCCCCTGGGACAAATGTGGAGGGGCTCTGCTCTCTGTGGCAGAATAGTGGTGGTTTGGAATGGGTTGGAGGGTGTGTGTGTGTGTGTGTGTGTGTGTGTGTGTGTGTGTGTGTGTGTGTGTGTGTGTGTGTGTGTGTGTGTTGGCCTCAAGTCAGCAAGCATTTCTTGATTGCCCACTATGTGCTGCTGTTCAAAGTGTTGGACTTGATGGGCAGAGGCTATTTTGTCCCTGTCTGAGAAACTAGGAAAATGGAAGCTATGGCCCCTTTGCCACTGGCTCTTGGATGTCTGCTCTCCTTTGCACCCTTCACCATCCTTCCCTTCCCGAGGAGAAAAGAAACCCCTTTTTTCTACTCAAATTTACTCTTCTGTGTTTTTGTGCCTGAGAGGTACCCCATGGCCAGCTCTGGCTAGGTTAGGGATGGCCTTGTAGGGAAAGGGCACTGTTGGATGGGAAGAAGAAGGTGATAAGAGGAAGTCATTGATTTTCCGTGGGGAGGTGGGGGTAGAGAAACTGGCAAAATGGCCCTCTCCCTGTCACACTTGGCAGTTCCCTCACTGCCCTCTCCCTTCCCTGCCCTGTCCAGACCAACCTGAGAAGACCAGAGGAGCCTCTCTCCTTCCATTAGGCTCACTGGGGCCCACCTTGTGTCCTGAGGGTGCCACTGCTCTCTCCCCTGCTTCTCTGGCCTCTCACCTGGCCTCTTCTCTCCTTCCACAGAGCCAGCACCCCAGTTGAGGCTCTCAACACCTCTGACCTGCACACCTTAAAGACCTTTTAAGTTGTCTCCTTGCCTGTTTTACCACTACAACTCACGCTCCACCGATGGTTCCCTATTACTTCCAAGATCAAATATATAAATTTGCCATTTAAACTTCTCCATAACCTGGCCCCTTTCTAGTTATAATAGGCTTTATTCAACCTGCCAATAATAATTGTGGAGGATCACCTGTGAGTAAGGGAGGTCCCCACCCCTGCAACCTTTAAGGGATATGAAAAGGCTCTTTTTTGGGAGTGGCTGGGTGACCGTAGCCCCTTGCCTCTGGCATGATGCAGATCCAACCCCCTTCCACCTATGCCCAGGGAGAAAAGAGCACCCCTTTGCTTGGCGGCATTCATTCTGCTCTACTGGGGTGCAGGCAGAGCTGGGCCTAACACTCCCTCCATTGATCTGCTGGGGGGAGGGTTGCCCTTAGCAACAGAGGTGGCCAGAAAGAAAGACAAAGATGCTCCCTTGGAGAGCTGGCCCCGCCCCCCTGCAGTCTGCAGTCTCTCCAGCCTAGCTCTCTACATTCAACCCCCACACTCTGCTGTCTCCATGGCAACCACAGGCGACAAAGGCTGCAGCCCCTCTCCTTTCTTTTGGCTCTTTAAGGCCCACTTCCCTTTTGCTGAGTCATTGTGCCATGAGGGGGCCCTCGAAGTTCCTTCCCCCTCTTCCCTTCAGCTCTGGCTTAGCCTATTATAATAGCTTTCTAACTAGCATTCACAGTTATTTTATATACAGGTATTTATATAAGCACTTTACAAAAATGATTCATTTTATCCTCACAGTAATACTAGGAGGTACCAGCCTTTACTAATCTTGTTTTATAGATGTGGAAACTGAGGCAGACAAGTTAAATGACTTACACAGGGTCACTCAGTGTCTCAGTTTAGATTGGAGCTCAGGATTGCCTGGTACTCTATCCCTTGTGCCACCTAGATGCCTCAAAATAACTACTTTGCCTGCCACAGATCTCTCCCTACTCCAACCCATTCTCTACCTTGCTATCACCTCTGAGATCAAATATAAAGTCCTCTGCCATTGAAAGCTCTTCATAAGCTGGCCCCTCCTAATTTTGTAGTCTCTATAGACCTTCCTGGTTCCCTGTACTCTTAAGACTGAGCTGCTCTGGGTGTCCTCTATGCCTGGCATATTCTACCTCTCCCCCCCTTACTTCCATCTCAGTTTCCTTACCTTCCTTCAAGACTGGGTCCAGACCCCTCATTCTGCAGGCCCTTCCCACTCCCTACAAACCCCCCAAAGCCTGGGCCTCTCGGATTACTGGTCATCTCTCCCATTAAAAAGTCAGTTTTTAGAGACTCTTTTCCATTACTATAGTGTAGGCCAGTGCCTGGCACATAGAAAACTCTTTAACAAATGCTTTTTGACCGACTGACCAGGGCAAGTAATAACTTGCCTGTGTCCAGGCAACTCTCTAAGTCATCCCCCCACAGCCTTGAAGGGATGCAAATTTCTTTTTTTCTCCTATATGTCAGTAGGGCCAGGGTTTTCTCTGGAGCCTCCCTGACTCCAGACTGACTGTCTGGACAGTCAGCAGGGTTCAAGGGGAGTTGTAGGGGTGTTTGGGGGTGATGGTGGAAGTCAAAGAGCATTGAGTGAATGCCTATCCCATGCCAGTTACCGTGCTGAATACTGGAGGTGATGGGCAGAGTTTGTAATGTCCCTATTGGAGGAAATGTCTGCCCCCTCCTTGACTTCCACCATCCATCCAGAGGGGAAATGTATTAATATAAGACCCCTTCTCTCACCTACATTCACTCCACTCGACAGTTGTACCTGAGAGACCTGAAGCCCACTTTCTACCTCTGCTTGGTTGATGGAGGGGAAAAGTCTTGTTTGGCAAGAAGATGGAGAGGGCATGGGGAAATGATCAATTCCTCATAGGAGAGATGCAAAGAAAGAGTTTGAAGAGGTAGCCTCCTCTCTCTGGTAACTGATGGTCTTTGTACCTTCCCCTTCCATCCCCCAACCTCCCTCTGCATTCTCCAGGCCAACCTAAGGAGACCAAAGGAGCCTCTTTCTTTCCATTAATTACCTTCATTGGAGCCCCCATCCCCTTTGCTGAGTTATTGTATGCTGAGGGTGTCACTGCTGTTGCCCTTGCGTCTCTGACCTCTCACCAAGCTAACACCCTAGTCCTGGACACTCAGTACCTCTGGCCTGTACTACTACAGAAGCTTTCTAACTAGCCTCAAGTGTTTCCCCACTTTTACCATCTTCTACCAATGGCCCTCTATTACCTCTGGATCAAATATAAAGTCTTCTGTTTGCCATTAAAATCTTTTCATCACCTGGCCATTTCCTATCTTTCTAGCCTTTTTCTTTTTAAATAAAGGCCAGGCTTTATTTAACTCTCCCATAAAATACAAGGCATAAATGATTCATACTCCAGGTCATAAACACTCCAAATGACTCTCCTGTAACAGGCCCACTTCCTTTAGGTACCTACTGAAAGGCCTTAAGGTTTACCCCAACCCCCCCATTCTCTTTAAAGCTAAAGTACCAGGAATGAGAGAGTTCCCACTCTCTGTCTAGGGACCTAGACTATCTATAGAAGTCACAGGACCAGTGTAGGCCGAGGTCTAAGTTTGACCTTCCTCACTGTTGCAGTCATGAAGTTAGATTGAGAGTTGGAGAGGAAGCAGTGTGTTTCAGGAGAATGGACACTGGCTTTGGAGTCAGAGAATCTGGGATCAAATTCACTCCACTCTGTGATACTTACTCTCTGTGTGACCTTAGAATTCTTAGGCCTTAGTAGTCCTTAGTTTTCTTTCTAACCTTTTTGTACCTTCCTTGCTTTCTTTCAGGAAGACTCATCTTTCTGAGTTCAGATCTAGCTATATGACCCCAGACAAGTCACTTTACCCTGTTTGCCTCAGTTTCATTTTCTATAAAGTTCCTTCTTATAATCTGGCTAAATCTCATATAGATCCAGTCTCTTTTATCAGAATATCTGTTCCTTGAGGGCAGGGAGTTTTGGGGTGCCTGGAAATAGTGAGTGCTTAAGAAATTGTTTTTGACTCTGTGTGTGTGTGTGAGATCCTGATCAAGTCACAACCTCTTTGGATCTGAGGCAGCTTTCTAAACCTATAACTTGTAGAAAAGGTGCTGATCCGCATTGGGAGGCCTTCACCTGGACTTTCCTACATGGATGTTTCTTTATGTCCCCAGCACCTAGGGAAGTGCCTGGCCCTTAATAAATGCTTGTTGACTAATGGTGCCTAAATCCCTAGGATGGATCTGATGACCCCAGTCCACTCTTGGAGGGCCATCAATGGTCAGAAGTACTGAAGCATGCTTACTTGACCAAGCAAGCTTCTTCGCAGCTTGCCCATGCCCCTCTTCTCTTCTGAGTGTGGATGGGAAGAATTCAGAGGGACCCTTTTGGTTACCATAGCACCTCCTTTCCTGCAGACTCAAAAGGATGTGAAGGTCTCTTTTAGCTGGAGCCCATCCATAGGACTGGGGGACTCCTGGAGACTGCCTGACTCCAGACTTGACTGTTTAGATATCAGTATGGTGGTGATTTTTGATAGTTTGGAGGTAGGTTGTATATTGGGTGATATGATAGAAGTCAATAAGGATTTATTGAGCACCTATGATGTGTCAGGCATTTTCCTAAGTTCTGGAAGTGAAAAGTAGAGGCCATTTTGTTCTCATCAGAGGAAAGGAATAGGTTGCAAGGAAAGGAATAGGAAAGGTTGTAATTTCCTTCCTCTGGCACTTCTGCCCATTCTCCAGCCTCCCTAACCTCTCCCCCTTGATCTCTGGGCCAATCTAAGGAGACAAGAGGAATTTTTTTTTTACCTTCATTGTGGTCCAAAGCCCCTTTGCTGAGTCATTATGCCCTGAAGGTACTGCAGTGACTCCCCTGCTTCTATCCCCTTTTCTCCTTTCACACAGCTACCACCTTCATTCACATTCTCACCACCTCTGGTGGCACTACTGTAATAGCCTTCTAACCAGCCTCCCTGCCTCAAGTCTCTCCCCACTTCAATCCATCCTCTCCTCAGCTGCCAGTAATTTCCCTAAACCATAGGGTTGACCTTGTCACTCCCCTGTCCCCTAACTAAACTCCAGGGTCTTCCTATTTCTTCTAGGATCAAGTTTACACTCATTCATTTGGTTTTAAAGTTCTTCACAACATAGTCTCACTTAAGTTTCCAGATTCTAAGGAATCATCACCTGGCCATTTCCTATCTTTCTAGCCTTTTTTTCTTTTTAAATAAAGGCCAGGCTTTATTTAACTCTCCAATAAAATACAAGGCACAAATGATTCACACTCCAGGTCATAAACACTCCAAATGACTCTCCTGTAACAGGCCCACTTCCTCTAGGTACCTATTGAAAGGCCTTAAGGTTTACCTCAACCCCCCATTTCCTTTAAAGCTAAAGTACCAGGAATGAGAGAGTTCCCACTCTCTGTCCAGGGACCTAAACTATCTATAGAAGTCACAGGACCAGTGTAGGCCAAGGTCTAAGTTTAACCTTCCCCACTGTTGCAGTCATAAACTTATCTCCTCACCTTCACTTCTTAGAATTCTTGGTTTCTTTTATAGCTCACTCTTGTCCATCATTCAACCAACAACGCCTGTCCTAGAATTTAGGCAAGATCTGTGGTTTCTTTGGTGTGAGCAGCTCTAGGTAAGGAACTTACAATGCAGATCAAGGAAAAGGGTCATCTCCTTATCTGAGACTGGAGAGGAAGAAGATAGTAGATGTCTAAATGATGTGAGATGACATTCTCTCCATGAATGGTCTCATTTTTTTTTTCAGTGAATTCTAAGGCTGGGTTCCCTGTTACTAAAGTGTTGGGAGGGATGTTGTGGAAGGTTTGAGGAGAGATGGAAATGTTTGGTACAGCCTTCACAGAGAGTGGGATAGCAAAGCAAGTAGAGAGGAATGGAATATTTGCCTTGCTCCATGGAGGGCCCAGTTGGGGCTGAACAACATAAATTTGTGGTGGGTCTGGTCAGCATGGTTTCATAATTTCCTCCAGATCTGTTCAGCAGCAAATGATATAGAGCAGTGGTTCTCAACCTGTGGGTTATGTTCAATTTGTAACAATGAAAATACATCCTGCACATCAGATATTTACATTACGATTCATAACAGTAGCAAAATTACAGTTATGACGTAGCAACGAAAATAATTTTATGGTTGGGGGTCACTACAACATGAGGAACTGTATTAAAGGGTTGCGGCATTAGGAAGGTTGAGAACCACTGATACAGAGTAAAGGAAGTAGTAAATCCGAGTTGGAATTTGGCCGGGCATGGTGGATGATAAGACAAGGGGGCAAAGGATTTGAAAGTAGAGGTTCATATTAAGTTGAGCTGATTCTCAAGGGGTTGAGCTGGGAAAGGAAGGAAAATGTAGCCAGTGCAGGGGTGATGGCCTGGGAAAGAAGGGATTAAGGGAGTGAATTGAAGTTATATCTAATGTTAGGGGTTATTAGGTAGTGGGAAAGATATGAATGATAAAGGATCAAGATTATATGAAAGAATTATAATTCATGAGCACAGAAATGGAACCCTTATGGGTGATGGCAAGGTCAATGGTGTGACCATCTCTGTGTGTAGCTAAGGTAGTCAGTGGAGCAGTAGATCATGGGAATAGTCTGGAGTAGATTGAGGAACTCGGATGTTGGGCCATTTGAGCAAGTATCACTATATATGTTGAAATTCCTTAGTCAGAAGACAGGAGATGGGTAGGAGAGAAAGACTATGAGGCAAGCACTGAACTCACTGAGGAAAGAAGGAGACCGTCCTAGTGGTCAATAGATAATAGCCACCAAGATCTGGATTGGGCAATATATTTGGATAGCCTGAACTTTAAAGGAAGAAAGGCAGCTTAGTGAAGGTAGTCAAGGGAGAATCTGGAAATGGTGATTTATAGAGTACCATTCCAACTCCACCACTAGAATCACTAAATAAGAGGGTATGAGAGAAAGGTTAGGCAACACTTGAAAAGGTAGCAAGGGAAGTGGTGCCATTAGGAGGGAGCCGTGGCTCAGTGAGATCCAGAGTGTGGAATGAGTGAGAAAGAAAGTTTGTGTTTTTTTGAGAAGGAAAGTTTTAAGAGGAAAGAGAGTTTTTTAATTATGGAGCAGGCATTCCAGGGGAAGGGGTGGGCAGAACTGGAGGGGGCATTTTGGAGATTGGGTTGAAGTATATGAGCAAAAGGGAGTGGTGAGTTGAGGATGGGGAAATGAGGTTTGTGTATTGGCACCCAGGGGTTTACAATCACTGGGATGGAGTATGTATAAAGGGATGAAAGTATGAGGAGCAAATCCAGGAAGAGTATCAGTGATTGGAGAGAGGACCAATGTAAGATGCACAAGACTGAAGTCCTTCCTTGACATTCAGCCTCTCGGCAGGGGGCAATGTTTTATCTTGTACATCATTGCAGGTAGAAGCAGGGGGTGCCATGCTTATCCTGGAGAAGATCCTGGTGGGGGGGGGGCAGTAGGAGATATAATACCAGAGGATTTGGTACTTGATTTAAGAGGCAATAAGGAGACACTGGAATTTAGTGAGTAGGGGGATGACATGGTCAGAAATGGGCTTAAGGAAAATCACTTTGGCATGTGTGTGGGATGGATGGGAGTTGGGAGAGATTTGAGGAAATGAGACCAATTGGGGGCCATTACAATAGTACAGGCAAGGGGTGATGAAGGCCTAAACTAAGATGGTGGTCATGTGAGTGAAAAGAAGTGGAAAGATTTTCAATATATTGTCAAGGGAGAGATAACAATACTTGGCAATTGCTCACACAGAGGTATTGATTGAGACTAAGCAGGCATTTGGCTATTATGAGGTATTTTGAGGAGATGTCAATAAAGAGGTTTTTGGTTTTTGTAAGGATGAGTGGTACACGGTGGTGTTCATAGGCAGCAGGGAAAGGGAGAGACCAAAAACTACAGAAAGGGCGTAATTGTGGAGGTAAGTGGTTGGAGGAGACAGGTGGGGATGAGGTCCAAGGCTCAAACAGATGGATGACTTATCCTCAGGGAAGGGAATGACAGCTTCTACATCTGAGATTAAAGGAGGTGGAGAGAACAGGGACCCTGTCAGGGGTTTAAGATGTTGAATAGAGAGAGTTCAAAATGGATGGCCTCTATATTCTCAGCAAGGTAAGAGGTGAAGTCCTCTGCCGAGTGGGATGGGGGAGGTGTTCCACAAAACTGCTCCACTTTCATTATCTCTCTTTATTGATTCTTTCAGCTTCAAATCATTGTGACAGTTCCTTGGCAAATGGAGTGGAGCTGGTTCTAGAGGATAAATAAGGCAGGAAACATTTCAATTACCTTGGCACTTAGTGCTTAGAAGGGAGGACAGGGCTTCACAAAGTCCCTTGACTGTGTTTAACCTTTAATCACTTTGGTTCATTGGCAAGTTCTTCTAGTTCAAAGTTACTTAGGCCTTGCCTGCCAGGGCATGGACTTTGCCCCCTTGGCTGTCTCTAGGAAGTAGCTTTTGCATCCAGATGTTAAATAAGAACAAGTTTTGTCCATACCTGTGTGATATCATTTCCCTGAACTGTAAAAATAAAAAAATGAAATGAATAAACTTGCTATTAAAGACTTGCTTTTCAGAACCACGGGAACATTGTACACAGTATCAGCAACATTGTACAATGATCAACTATGATTGACTTAGCTCTTCTCAGCAATGCAACGATCTAAGACAATTCCAAAAGGATCATGATGGAAAATGCTATCCACATCCAGAGAAAGAACTATGGAGTCTGAGTGCAGATGGAAGCAGATTATTTTCACTTTTTTTTCTTTCTCATGGTTTTTCCTTTTGTTCTGTTTCTTCTTCCACAACATGACTAATGTGAAAATATGTTTACATGATTGCACATGTATAACTTATATCAGATTGCTTGCCATCTTGGGGAAGAGGGGGGAGGGAGAGAGGGAGGAAAATTTGCAATTCAAAAATTTTATTAAAAAATATGCCTTTATGTATAATTGGAAAAAAAATAAAATACTATTTTAAAAAGACTTGCTTTTGCACAATTTCTCTTCATTCTAGCACACATTTGGCTGAGTCCCCCTCACTATGTAGAAAGCATGGAGTTTTCTGTGATATTATCTTGAGCTATCTCTCAGTCTGCTCCAGTCTCTGAAGAAAAAGGTGGCCATTCTAGCCAAGGCTGACTTTTCTTGAATGCTCAAGCTTTTCCCCTCCAGTGCATTGCCCATACAATCAACCCCACTCTTTCATTTTCAGCATTGATCTTCTGGTTTTCAGTTAAGCACAAATATGCCCATGTCCTTATATAGATGCCAGTTTCAGAAGTCTAGTCGACCCATGAGTAGCAAAATTGCCCCCTCTGCCACCTCCTTCAGCTTCTGGTCACCTTTGTGGAACAAGGCAAAGGGGTGGTTTGAATCTACATTCTCAGACTGTCTATAAGCACCACTGAACTGTTGGTTCTCAGTGAAGGATTTCTGTCTAGCCCCCAATATGGTGATGGGATGGGGAGGAACCACATGTGACAGAAACATACAAGGAATATCAGACACCATTTAGTCCAACCCATAGCTGAACCTGAATCCTCTCTACAACCCAGATAAGTGGGCATCCAACTGCTGTTTGAAAACCTTCAGGGTTCACTCCCTCCCAAGGTAGCCCATTCCATGCCAACAGAACTCTACTAGTGAGGAAGCTTTTCCTGACAAGCTGAAACCTCTCTCTCTGAAACTTTGCTTCTAGTTCTGTCTTCTGGGATCAAGCAGAACAGGCTGGATCCTTCTTCGCCAAGATGGCCCTTTGAATACTTGTAGACAAATATGTTCTCCTCTATTCTCTCCCTACCTTCTTCCACTGTCTTCTATTTTCCAAGTTCCTTCAACTATTTCTCACAGGGCTTGACTTTGAGCTCCTTCACCAATGCAGTCCAAGTGGCCTGGATGCTCTCCAGCTTATTGACATCCTTCCTAAAATTGAGCAGTCACTGTGTGAAGAATGAAAAGGCCTCTGGTGTTCTGAATGGACCCTCTGTGGGGGACTTACTCAAGTCACAGACTAATGTCAAACATAAAGACGCAATTGAAAGGCCTTCTGATGTGTTCCTGTAGGAGTGCCCATCCCCATGAGATCCCAGCTCCATCTATAGAAGTATAAAATGACTATTGTTTTTAAAAAAAATTTTTAAGTTAATTTATTTTTAGTTTTCAACATTCACTTCCATAAGTTTCAAATTTTCTCCCCCTCCTTCCTCTCCAAGACAGCACACAATCTGATATAGGCTCTACATATACATTCCTATTAAACATCCCTATTTTCACATTAGTTATGTTGTATAAAAGTATTATAACAAATGGGAGAAACCATGAGAAACAAAAAACGAAACAAAACAAAACAAGAAAATAGTCTGCTTCACCCTACATTCAGATGTCATAGTTCTTTCTCTGGATGTAGATGGCATTTTCCATCATGAGTCCTTGGGAACTGTTTTAGGTCCTTGCATTGCTGAAAAGGGCTAAGTTTATCAAAATCAGTCATTGTACTAAAATGACAATTGTTTAAAAAAATCTGATATTGGGTTCAAGATTTTAAAAAAGTAGACCAATGTAAAAGTCTCTCAACCCTAGAAATAAGTCCAATTACATATAAATAATATGCTATAAAATTAAACAATGGGCACACGAAATCACCATCTAGCATATGCTATCTGGAAAGCTGGGGGAAAATCTATACTTTATATCACACAACATAATCAATTCTATTTTTGGTGGTGGTGTTCGGTCATTTTGGTCTGACTCTATGTGACCCCATTTGGGATTTTCTTGGCAGAGACACTGGAATGGTTTACCATTTCCTTCTCCAGCTCATTTTATAGATGAGGAAACTAAGGTGAACAGGATTAAGTGACTTGCCCAGGGTCACATAGCTAATAAGTGTCAATTCTATGCAGAGTCTTAAATAGAAAAAAGCCTTAAACAAATAAAAACCAGAAGTACATGGGATAGTATTTCCACCCCCAAATGTGGAGAGGAGATAAATTCTTGACTAGCAAAGCGAAAAGATAAATTAATCAAGGATGAAATGAATGGATTGCACAATAAAAATTACAAAATAGGAGCAGCAGCCGCTTTTGCCAGTCAGAAGAGCAATGAGACTGAAATAAAAGAATAGCAGCAGATGGAAGAAAACTCTTAGCACCCCAAAAGATCATGATTTCATCTGTGTTCATACTCCCTTCACCCCCACAAATTGCAATTAAATTCAGTTCAACAAACATTTATTAAGACTCAACTGTGTGTAAAGCACTGTGCTGGGTCCTGAAGATTCAAAGACAAAAAAACTAGATGGTTCCTGCCCTCAGAGAGCTTATATTCTACTGGAGAAATAACAGCATGTATGTTCATAATTAAATACAAATGAGTATGTGTATATAACATACACACATGTATATTAATATATTCATAGAATTTATATAGTTATCTCTTCCATATCAAGGGAGTTAAGGGAAGGCAGTCTCCCCCTCCCCCAATCTGGAAAATCCCAGGAAAATTTTTCAGCCCTCCCTTGGGACCAGAGAACAAATCTCCTGGCTTCACAGATTTCCTTCTCTTTTTTCCTGATATTATATAATACTACACATATATTTTTATGTGTTTCTGAATTTCTAAACTTTTTCTGTCATCCACTGGTCTTCCCGTATTGTTTGTGGTTTCTGCAAAATTCCCCCAAAATTCCGATTTAATTTCTTAGGTAGACCTGTGAGATATCGAAACCAAGATGAAGAAAGTCATGATGTAGAAGGGGTAATTGTATATGTTTATGTATATAGATGACTAGAGATAGATAGATAGATAGATAACAATGATATAGTGCTCACTATTTGCTAGGCATTGTGCTAAATGCTTTACCAATATTATCTCATTTGATCCTTCCAATCACCTTGGGAGGTAGGTGCTACTATGACTCCTATTTTACAATTGAATTAACAGAGGCAGAGGTTATGGGACTTGACCAAGGTCACATAGCTAGTGAGTGTCTGAGTTCAGATTTGAGTCAGGTGTTCCTGACTCCAGGCCTAGCCATTTATCCACTGTGCCACCTAGCTACCTAAATACACACACACACACACACACACACACACACACATTCTCTCTCTAAATCTGTAATTTTATTGGCGTAGGGAGCTTCCAGTGAGGAAACTCCCTCTACCAATGCAAATGAGTAACTTCTAGGCTTAGAGAATTGCCTGGGTCATGAGTGAAGTGACTTGCTCAAGGTCTTACACTCAGGAAGTATTAGAGTCAGGATTTGAACCTAACCCTTCCTGATTCTGAGTCTGGCTCTCCACACAATGCTGCCACTCATACAAAACACAGACATGGCAAATACAAAGTAATGTCACTGGAGGGACCATACTAACCACTAGGGGGAGGGAGTTGGGGAGGAAAGGGGGTCAAAAAAAAGCTTCTTTAAGGAGTCACTTGAACTGAGCCTTTAAAGGCACTAGAGATTTCAAGAGGTGGAAGTGATGAATGAGTGCAATCCAGGCATGGAGGCTAGCTTGTGCAAACGCATGACGGCAAGAGATGGGATGTCACATATAGGGAACAGAGAGGCCAGTTTGGCTGAATGGGGAATGAGTGAGAGGAAGTAATATGAAATCTCTCTGGAAAGATAGGTTAGAGTTATAGTATACAGGGCTTTAAATGACATGAAGATGAATGTGTATTTTATTCTAGGAGCAACTAGATGTCCCTGAAGCTTCCTGAACAGAGCAACAAAACAGTCAGACTTGCTTTAGGAATATAGTTTTACAGCTATAGAGAGGATAGATTGGATTGGGGAGAGCCTGGCAGCTGAGCACCCAATCAGAAAACTACTACAACAGTCAGGTAAGAGGTGAAGAGGCCTGGATGAAGGTAGTGGCCCTGTGAGTGGAGAAAAAGGGACAGATGCACAAGATGTTATAGAAAGAAATTTGACAATTCTTGTTAGGGGACAGAAATGGAGAGTGAAGAGACAAAAATTGAGTCAACCTAAGGATAGTAATATCCCAAAAAGGCCAAAGAAAGTTAGGGAGATGGTTGGAGATAAGGGGAAATATGTGGCCACGTTGATTGAAAACCCAGGGGGGAAAGAGCATCCAGGAAGAGAGGGTAGGCAGTATGATCAAATGCTGAAGAGATTCAAGAATGATGGGGTTGGATTGAAAACTTCTAAGATGCTTGTGAATTTGAAATCTAATCATGTTTGTTTGTTTTTTTCCCCAGTGATCACTCATTGGTTACAACCCTTCTATATAACCAAACTATTGTACAATGTGAAAGTATTTGCAGATCCTATACGTGATTGCACACCACCATGGAGGGGGGGGAGGGCAGAAAATCTGAAACTCAAGGGATTGTGGAATTGAATCCTGTAAACTAAAAGTAAATAAAATAAATTTAAAAAAAAGAAAAAAAAGAATTTGAAATCTAAGATCCTATGTATTATATACAAGGGTACTGAGAGAACTAGAGGATATGATTATTGAAACTGTCAATGAAGTTTGAAATGTCATGGAAAGTAACTTCTTTCTCGTTCCCTCAGTAGTACCCATGGAGGCTACCATTTTTATGCTTGTAGCAATATAGTTTTCCTCAGAGCCCTCAAAAAGTCTAAAATAGTCAAAAAGGGAACCCCCAAATCCATTATGCACCAGATTGGATACATTCATCTATCCTCAATTCACCCCTCCCTCATGCCTTTCCAGTTCAACCTTACCCCCACCCTGCAATTGACCTCTTCTAGATACACCTGCCCTTTCCACTGCGTACTCTGGAATGCCTGCTTCAAAATTAATGAACTTCCTTTCATCTAAAGCCTATTCCTTCTTCACTCCTTCCATCTTCTAATCCTCACTGAGACATAACTCCCTTCTGATGAAATTACTTCATTTGCCGTTCTTTCCAGTTCTGGTGAAACTTTTGCTAACACCCAAGACTTACTGGTCATGGTAGAGCAGTTGGCATATTCTTTGTTCCCCCTTGCCATTTCCAGATTCTCCACATAGCACTTTGACTAAGTAACTTCTCCTCTTTTAAAGTTTGTATTTCTAAATCTAAATCTAAAATCTGAATTTTATCACCCAGTTTAGGCCCTGGAGGCTGTTATCTATTAAACTCCTCTGGTCTCCCTGTTTCTAGTCTCCCCTCATTTCAGTTCATCTTTTGTTCAGCTGCCAAGGTGGTTTTTCTAAAATGTGGGTCTGACCACATTAACTGAGCTGTCAACGAACTCTAGTGGTTCCTTATTTTTGTTGTTGTTCAGTCTTTTTTCGTTTATATCTAATTCTTCATGACCCCATTTGGAGTTTTCTTGGTAAAGATCTTGATGTGGTTTGCCATTTCCTTCTCCAGCTCATTTTACAGATGAGAAACTGAGGCAAACAGAGTTAAGTACCTAGGGTCACACTGCTACTAAGTGTCTGAGGTCGAATTTGAACTCAGGTCTTCCATACTCCAGGCCCAGTGCGCTATCCACTGTAGTGCCCCCTAGCCGTTCCTTGTTACCTTGAGGATTAAATAGAAAGTCTTGTGTTTGGCCTTTATAAAATGACCCCTTCCAGTTTTTCCAGTCTTCTTACACTTGGTTCCCTTTCATGTGCTTGGCAATTCAGTTCCTCTGGTTTCCTTACAGCTCCTCAAGCATGTGACTTCATCTCCTGTCTCTGTGCTTTTGCATTGAGTGTCCCCTCTGTCTAGGAATCCCTAACCACTCACCTCCATCTTAGTTTCTTTGACTTCCTTTAAGATTCAGCTCAAATATTACATTCTGTGAGAAGGCATTTTTAAAAGCATATATACAGTACTTTAAGATTGGCAAAGGTTGGCTTTACACACATAATCTCCTTTTGTCCTCACAAGAACCCTGGGAGTTAGGTGCTAGCTGTAACTTCATTTTATAGGTGAGGAAACTGAGGAAGAGAGAGATTCAATTACTTGCCTATGATCAACAGGCATAGAGTCTGAGGTCAGATTTGAAATCCAGTTTTCTTGATTCCAATTCCAACATTCTATATGTACTGCGCCACCTAGCTGCATTCCCAGAACACCCCCATCTGCTACCTTCTCTTCCCGCTACTACTTTGTAGACTTCATGTCTTGATTTATTTGCATGTTCTCTTCCTTATTAAAATAAGAACTCTATAAAGGCAGGAACTATTTTCTTCCTTTTCTTTTTTTTTTTTTAAATCTCTAGCACTTAGCCCAGTGTCTGGGATATACATAGTACTTAACAAATGCTTTGTGACTGACTGTGTGATCCAGGGCAAGTCATAAACTCTGTGTGTTCCAAGAAACTCCCTAATCCTAGAACTTGCAGATGAGGAGATGATCTGCTTTGGGTGAAGGTCTTTACCAGAACTTTCTTACAGGGATGTTTCTTTGCATCCACAGCACTTATTGAAGTGCCTGGCATAAAGTAAGTCATTAGGAAATATTTGGTGACTAAAATGTTAAGATAAAGCAAAAGTGGCATAAACCCAAGAGGAACTGACAGCTGAATGCAATGGTCCAAGGGCCAAATTTGGATCCCCAGTATTAGTTACTGGCAGCTAGCTTGGAGTCAGGAAGACCTGAGTTCAAATCCGACCTCAAGCACTCTCTAGCTGTGTGACCCTGGGAAAGTCACTTAACCACTGTGTCAGTTTCTTCATCTGTAAAATGAGCTGGAAAAGGAAATGGCCAATCACTCGAAGATCTTTGCCAAGAAAACCCCAAATGGGGTCATGAAGAGTCAGACACAACTAAAATGAATGAACAACAATATTAGTTATCGAAGCAATGAGAAGACAAAACCCATGCTACACTGTGGGTTGATGACATTGTTGATACCCAGCATCAAAGTAATGTGTCCTAACCATGTAGATTTCATTCACTATGTTTCCTCAAAGACCTATAAAGCCATCTAGATCATCCACTGGAGGAATGCTTACCTGAGGAGTGAAGTACATTAGTAAACTGCTTTGCACATTTCTATTTGTGTTAAGTAAAACCTCCAATGACAAAAGAAAGAAAGAAAGAAAGAAACTTCTACTTGGCATTCTAAGTGCTTCAAAATTTGGCTCTCATTTACCTTTCCCACCTTATTATGCATTATTCCCCTTCAAAGGTTCTATAGGCCAACCAAATGGGTATCTTCTCTTCCTTACACGGGGCCTTCTATCTCTCTCCTCTGAACCTTGGCACTGGTGACCTGGAATGCATTCTGTCCTTACTTCTGCCCCAGGATCCCTGGTTTTCTTCTAATTTCAGCTCAAATGCCATCTTCTATACAAAGGCTTTCTTTTCTCTATTTCTACTAAGGGCACAACCATCCTTCTCATCACTTGGGCTCACAACCTTGAAGTTGTCCCTGACTTTGTCCCTATGTTTCATGTTTCCCCAATAGCCAATAAATTACAATTGTCCATTTCACCTCCACAGCATCTATCCACATCTTTTGCATGTATCCCTTTCCCCAAGCTGCTATGACCTTGTATCTATATTGACTACAACCATATGTTACACTTTGTCTCCCATGATAGAATGTAACCCCTTTGGGAATGGAGAGTGTTTTCACTTTTGCTTTATATCTCCAGTGCTTAGGACAATGAATTGTATGTAACAGGCCTTTATTAAATGTTTGTCAATTGGCTGGTATATGTAGGCAGCAAGGGAAGAAGACAGTGGATAAGGAGAGGTTGTCAACTAGGGGTGGGGAATGATTGAAAGACTATGGTCTTGAAGAGGATGGTAGGAGATGGGATGAGAGAAGTAGAGGGGTTGACCTGTTGACCTTGGTGAAGAGAAGGGTCACCATTTCCTCAGAAACTGCAGCATAGGGGGATAAGATTAAGGGGATCTGAGATCTAGAATTGGGGAAGAGAAGCTCATGATAGCCCTCTAATACCTTACTAGTTTCTCAAATTGTAGTAGCCCAACCTCTACCATCTCTTGGCCTCCATTTTGGAGATGGGCTTTTCTGAAGTGACCTTAGATGGTTTCCAATAGTGAAGAGGTTACCCATAAAGAGGGTTAGGGTTGTTCTGGAGACCCCAAAATGCCAACACGCTGGGGCCTGCCAAATGAATTCAACTCAAGTCTTCTCTCAGCTAAAGAAAAGTAAAGTTTATTGAAAGTTCGCCATATGGGGTAGACTCTTAAGGGGCCTAGGTATCTGTGATGGCCGGAGCAAGTCTGACACAGAGTAAGTCTGTGCTAAGTCATTCTTCAGAAGCTCTCACAGAGCAAATTTGTGCTAGTCACTAAGTCATTCTATGGCACTCTCACAGAGGAAGTCTGTGCCAGGGCATTCCACAGTGCTCTCATACCACATGGAGAGAAGATGGGGTCTTATGTACAGAGGAATCTAGGGGTGGTCTAGAGGAGGAGATTGGGAGGGTCTTTAGGAGGAGTCAATGAGGTCAGACTCCAGTAATGAGTGTGAGGAGGGTATTCAGGAGGAATTAATGAGGTCAATGCAAGGGTGGATTAATATTTTGATAGGCTCAAGGGTGGGAAGCAGATGGACAATGGAGGGCCAGGCTAGTAACAGAGGCTTGGGCCCAGTCACAATGAAAAACTTATGGCCTCTGCAAATGCCTCATCAAGTGGAAAGATTTAATCAGACTTCAAGGGGTTTCCCAGAGCCTGTACCTCAAAGATTCAAGGAGAGCTCAAGGGGGCTCCCAGAGCCTGCACCTCATCAATATAGCCATAATACCTCAGCCTGGTAGGACTTACCAGAGCTTAGGCTTTTCTGATATAGCTAACAGAGCCCAGGGTGATCTCCATGCTCCCAGTGAATTATCAAAGGAGGAAAGTAGTAGGTTACAATGGTTTGTGAGGGAAAAGATTGAGAATTGCCAAAAGTTTGATTTCCAAAATGACCCCTTCAAGATGGAGGCTAAGGTAGGATTAGCCCCAGCCCTCTGACTTCTATCACAATGCTGTCATCAGACTGTCTCCTAAACTACAAACAAGTTTGCTAATTTTAATGTCTAAGAATGGACAAACCTTTCAAAGGCTATGAAATAGGAACTTATCAAAAGAAAAAAGGCAAAGATCTGAAAAAAAAATGCTCAGACTCATTAACTTATAACACAGCAGATATAAAGTGCTGCCTCATCTGTTTGAAACTACTTGATACTTTGATGGATCTGTGATTTTTATCCAGGGATGTCTTGCAACCTCTGTGTGATTCTTAGCTTCATTTTCCCATAAATCTTCTATAGGAGGTCTATCCATGTAACTTCCATACTCAAAAATTTTCAATAGCTCCCTATTGCCAAGAGGATAAAAACTCCTCAGCGTGGTATTTAAACCCTTCCATCACTTGGTTCCCATCTACCTTTCCAGGATGATTTTAATGTTCTCTACTTTCATACACTTCAAGTTTCTGTCCACAGGCCTATTTGCTTTTCAACAAATGAACACTCTACTTCCTGCTTTCCACAGAAGCTATTCTCGTTCTGGCGGCTCCTCCCCACCCCCCACTACCTACTGCCCTTTGCCACTGAGACCCCCAGGCTCCTTCAAAGCTCAGATCAGGTGCCCTCTCCTTTCATTTCCCTGAAGCCTTCCTTCTTTTTTCCTACCTGATACTATTACTCTGTGTCTATATATGTGTTATGCTTCCCCTGTTGGAAGGTAACTTCTCTGAAGACAGGGACTGGTTCCTTCTTTTTTTTTTCCTGTCTTTGAAATCTTAGTACAATGCCTGGTACCCAGAAGGCATTTTAAAAGCATTTTTTGAGCTGAATTAGGGGAATAGAGAGTACACATAACTGAGGAGAGAACACCTTATAATTAGAATCTAAAGATGCCAATTTGATTTTAATGCTTCCAAGTCTGGGAACTCAGGTCCCTTCTGGCTCTGTCAGCCTGTGATTGCTAGAAGGCCCCTGAGGTTGACAAGTTGAGACTCTATTAAGTACTTTCCAGCTCTGGTTAGTCTGTGACTATTAAGAGGGTCCCTGACGCTGACAAACTGAGACACCAAGTCTCTTCCAGGTCTGCAGCCTGTGGCCTCTGGAGGTGCTCTTCCTTAGTTACTACAGGACAGGGACTAGGCCGAATTAAGCCCTAGGCTAGGTGGTGAACTGGTTTGAACCACTTTGAACTGCCTCAGATAGTTAATAAAGGGAGGGGGCACCAAGGAACATTCTAGCAAGGCTGGTCAGGGAGCAGGGGCAGAGTGGCAGTTGGAAACAGGTGCTGGAGGAAGGAGGAGTTGGGGGGAGGAATAAGATAAAGTGGTAGTTTGGGGGGGGGGCACAGCTTTGCCATTAATGGACAGCTCAGTGGGCATTGGGTGGAAAGTGGTGGTGGGGAGGGCAGAGCCCCCAGCCCCCTTACTAAGGGGGCCCAAGGTCACCTTGGTGGCTATTTTCAAAGCCATCAGCTGAGAGACTGGAAAGAGAAAAGGATTATAAAATAGAGGTGGGGAGAGTGGCTGATCTGCAAAGATTTGCTGGGATAACTGAGGAGAGAAGGAAGCTCAAAGATGTTTGTTCTTGGGGAGAATCAATTTTGATAAACGGAAAGAAACAAATTCCAAACCTCCTGGGACAGTGAGCCACTGCTACCACAGTGCGGCAGCGACGACCGCTTACCGCCGCTGCCTCGGCGGATCGTGACAGAAGAATGGGAGAGTGGACCTTTAAAAGCAAGACCGGCAAAGGGGTAAGATCAGCTAGCTTGAAGAGCTGGAGGGGGAAGAGAAAGGGAGAGAAAGGGGCTCATTTTATTTTTTATTTTTGTTAATTAATTTTTGAAAGGGGCTTATTTTACTACAATTACTTACTCAAAGCCATTTTCAGTAACCATGCATATAAAACAATGTAACTATTACTTTTAGAAAGGGAAAGAGAAAAACAAAGTGATCTAAGTCTGAGATACATAAGAAATAAAGTGGCATTTCAAATACAATATGAAATTAGTCAGACTTGAGGGTGGTTTTTGCCAAAGCCATTCGATGGGAGGGGGACTTTTCAGAGGAAGGAGGAGGGGGTTTTGCTTTGGCAATTCGATGGGAGGGGGACATTGCAGAGGCGGGAACTGAGGGAGCAGAGGTAGGCAAGCTCCGCCCAAATGCGACAAAGGGGGTGGGGTTTTGTGTCTTTACTAGGGGAAGGATCGCCCTGCGCATGCCCACTCGGAATCCTAGACTTAGCCACGTCAGTTGGGTCTGGTCCGCAGTGCGGCGTTGGAGCGCGACTGGACAAGACGCTTGTAGCGGTTGCTCTGTGACTGGCGCCATTCCTGGGCCTTTAGGCCTCAGACTCCCACAGAAAATCCACAGATAAGATGTCCCCCCCCATGCTACCTGCCTGTGCCCAGAGGAGGCGGAGAAGATCCTTAGATGATCCCAAACACGATTCTCTGTAGATGGCGGGCCGATGGCAGCGGATGGTGCTCGGATGGTGCTCGGCCTGCAGAAGCGGCGTGGGCCTGTGGATGGCCAGAAACCCACACGGGGGACCTTTAGATGCTGCGGTGGAGGCTTGAAGATACCTCAGCTGTGAACCAGCCAGCAGCAGCGGTGAACCATAGCAGGGAAGAAGCCGCGGATGCCCCACGACAGCAGTGGCTGGCCGCTGCTGTAGCAGCGGCTGCCCGCGGTGGCTGGCCCGCTCTCCCGCTCTCCGTCTCCTGCTACTTGTAGATGCCATTTCGTCTGCTAAAGGTGCCCGCAGGAACTGCTGTGTACCAGAGAAGGACCAGGACCATCTTCGAGGCACCTGGAGACAGAGAGGTTAGTGAAGGGGGAGCCGCAGACCCAGCAGGAGAGGCGGGAACGGTGGGAAGAACCAGGACCAGCGCTAATGAAGCAATAAGGGGGGGGGGGGCAGGAGAAAGCCGACAGGAAATTTAAAAATTGTTCCAAATTGTGATTGTTGGGGGAGGGGGGAAGATGGGGAGAGCAAGGCATCCAAAATTGCCACCCCCTGCCCCATGGGATTGTCTCTTAGTGCTCAGAGATTGTGCAGATGCTGGAGATGCAAAATGAAGTGGGGAAGATTGTGAGAGCTGGAAAAAATTTCTCCTTTGAATTGCTGGAGGGTAGTGGTTGTGAGGGGAGAACTGCTAGAGGCTTGGGAAAGGGGCAGTGAAAGATTGTGGGGCTCATGGAGAGGGGGGAGGTGGTGGATCGTGAGGAGGGGTGCCCAGGAAGGGGGCCGGGGAGGATTCAAGGGGGAAGGTGGTGACGACTTTGGCTGTGGTGGGGGAGAGGAGGGGGTGCAGCGCGTGGGGGAGTGCCCTGCTGCAGCTGGGCAGGATTGTGAAGAGGGGTGCGTGAGCAGGGCTCCCCCCAGTATTGGGGGGCCGCGTGTGCTGTGGGAGAAGCCTGACAGGATTGTGAAGAGGGGTGGCAGAGAAAGGTGGCTTAGGACGATTAAGAGGAAGGGGTAGAAAATTGTGGAAGGGTGAAGGAGGCCATGGTGGCGGCAGTGGCATTGGGAGGGGGGGCGGGTACGGTGGTGGCTGCGGCTATAGCTAGGGCTATAGCAAGGCTGTGGCGGAAATGGCTGGCAGGATTGTGAAGAAGGTTGCCTGCAAAGGGGCACGAGGAACATTTTGGGGAGGGCATCCATTGAAGGTTGCAGGGAGGGGGCTAGGAAGGGGAGTGTGTCTTTTCCACTTAGAAAGCAAAGCCCTGGGGGATTCGACCAGCCACCAGTGAAGGAAAGTTAAGGGGGGAGGCAGGGGGGATGGCAAGGCTGTCCTTCTCTGAGTTATTTTTGCCTCTTTTCTGCTATCCTAGAGGGTTCCCCCAATGCTCCCAATTCCCGCTAAGGCTGTTAGGACCTCACCCTCAAAATGGCGCTGGTCGCCTTTTCCCAGATCCTTCTGGAAAAAAAATCTCCCTGGTGCCGCTAGTCGGGGCTAGGAGAGAGAGGGGCGGACCACTGGAATGAAATTCAAGCCCCCCTCCCCTTTGGAATGCTGATGATGTCACCTGGGGGCCGGGCAGCCTCTGGCTCACCCTTTACCCGCCCACCTGCCATCCATTGGTGCACTGAGGATCAGCTCAACCCATCTTCTCCGCCCCTCCAAATTATTTGAATTTAATCTGCAGTGCCAGTTCTAGCCCTCCCTCTTCCCTATAACGGGTCTTCTAAACACTCTCTTTTGCTAAATATTTGAGGAACAGTCGCTATCCTCCCAAACATCCTCTATTTCTAATATCTCAAATTCTTAGCAAAAAAAACTGATTCTAGACTCTCTTTCTATTGATTAGACTGCTTCCATTTCTAAATAATCTCTAATTCAGAACAGAAATCCTCCCCATTTCTGAGCATATAACTCTAAACTGAAAAAAGTGGTCATTCTTCCTGTCTTCCTTCTTGCATTCATAAATAGCTATGATTTTGAACAGGACAGCTGATTTTATCCTTCTCTTTATATTTCCCCAACACCTGTCATGTCCAAGTATCTTTAATTCAGAACAAGAGGTGATTCCAGCCCCTTTCCCAAACCATCTCCCCTTCTAAATATCTCTGGTTTTGAAAAGAAAAGCTAGTTCTAGCCCTGCCCCCCCAACTAAATTTTAAAATATTTGATACTGAATTAAAACTCTCCACTTACTACCTGCCAATCTCCTCCATTTCTAAATATCTCTGACCAGACTATCCTACCCCTCTTCAATTCTAAGTATCTCTGATTAACCACATCTGCATCTACCTCTTATATCAGCCTAATTATGGCTCTCTTTGCAGTTCTTGTCAAACCTCCTTCATTTCTAAATATTTCTGATCAGAAGAGCCTGTTCTACTACCCTCACTATCCCACTTCCTATCTCCAAATCCTCTTTACTTATACGTACCTCTGAGTATGAACAGATTTAATTCTAGTCCCATTTCACACCCTGCAAAACTCCAACAATTTAAAGTATCCCTAACCAGCATAGTTTGCCACTGCCCCACCTCTCTGGATCCTCTGCAGTTTCCATTTCTCTCTATCTCTAGCACAGCTGATTCTGTATCCCCCTTGCTTTCTTCTCAAACCCCTGCCATTTTAAAGTGATTTTGACGAGCAGAACTGTTGCTGCCTCCCTATTCTCATGTGCACCAAATCCCCTACATTTTTAAGTAACTCTGACCAGGACAGCTGACTGAGTCCTCCCTTTCCTATCATCCCAAGTTCATAATTTCTAAGTATGGTCAGTCCTGACATACATTTCTAAAAATCATCTCAGTAAGCCAAAGTGAGTAATAATACCCACAGGGCTTATTGGGAAAATAGGCTGAGATGCCCAGCACTCCCAGATTTCATCAGCAACACAAAGATAGGAACCTAATAAAATCAGTGGCACAATTTTATGCGTGTTAAATGGTTAAGAAACAAAAAAAATCCCCATAAACAGTATAGTACCTACTGGTGGTATCCACAGCCTCCATCCCACTCCCACAGAGCCCTGGGCTGGCAAAGTCAGGTCTCTGTGGGTAACAGTGGAGCTCTGGTGGGAAGAAACTGGGGGTGAGGGCATGGGCCTCTCAGCCTTGGTGGAAGAAGGGGGTGAAGGCAGACCAGCCTTCCTCCTATTGCACCAGAGGATGACAATAAATGATGCTTTACCTGGGAAAAGTAGCTGATTTGTGGAAGTGTCTGAAAGCTGGCAGCAGCAGGCCAGTGAGGTGCTGTGAAGTTCTTTAGTATTCTGTGTTGTCACTGTTTCTCAGGGATGAAATTGTGGATTAGCAAAGGAAAGCTGTGCTGTGCCTAAATCTTCCCTAACATGACAATTGTGTTTGAAGAGATTGATGTATTCAAAACTGGTGTTATAGCAGAATGACTGGTATTTCTGATGAGCAGACTGTCCACACCCCTGCTTTTTATCCTCCCCCCCTTCTAAGTATCTCTGACCAGCAAAGTTGGTTCTGGACTATTCTCCCACCTCAGTCTCTAAGCCTCCTCTATTTCCAATTCTCTCTGACTAGTAGAGAGATTTCTTTTTTTTTTTTTTTGGAGGGGGAAGGCAGGGCAATTGAGTTTAAGTGACTTGCCCAAGGTCACAGGGCTAGTTTTGTGTTAAGTGTCTGAGGCTGGATTTGAACCCAGACCCTCCTGACTCCAGAACCAGTACTGTATTCACTGGACCACCTAGCAGCCCTAGCAGAGAGATTTCTACCCCACTTCCTATTATTCCAAACCCCTTCCAATTAAATGACCTAAGATTAGATAAAGCTTTATTAAGTTTCAGGCACTGATTTTAAGAATCTCCTTAGATGTGCAGATTCCAGCCCTCTTCCTATCCCCCAAACACCTTACAATACTAGTATCTTTGTGACTAAGAGACCAGGTACAAAGCTCCACCTAGTGCTACCCTAAGCCCCTTTATTTCTAAGTATCTCTGACCAGCCAAATTATTCCTACTTCCCCTTTCTATTCCCTTAAAACCTTTCCATTTCTATGTGTCTCTGACCAGCACAGGTAGTTCTACATCCTG
>CM053582.1:25543236-25565774 GCA_028627135.1 Pseudochirops cupreus | reverse complement strand
CCCAAAACAGCCATCCCAGTGTGTCCCCCCTCCCCCAGTCTATTCTCTCCTATGTCACTTTTCCGTAGGGCAGGATGGATCTCCCAACCACAGTGCCTGTGTATCTCAAGTTCCAGTTGGATGTAGTCAGTAATAACAATAATAATAATTGCATATGTATATATATTTATAACATTTGATTATGGAACTTTAGATTCTAGATTCTTTCTCTTCCTCCCTCATCACCCACCCCCACTGGACGGACAAGCAATCAAATACAGGCTGAACATGTGAAATTACGCAGAACCTCTCCACAGTGAGCGCACCGTGGGAATCTGATTACACGTCCCTTCTTCCTATCCTGCCCCTCCCATCCACTCTCCACCCTGTCCCTGTCCCTCTACAAAAATGTGACTCCTTCATTTCTAGGTACCTCTGAACAGCAGAGTTATCTTTCCCCTCCCTCCCTTCCTCCCAAGGCCCCTTCATTTTTAAGTATCTCTGACCAGAAGAGCCTTTACTGCCCTCTCCCCCAAAGCCCTCTCTATTTCTAAATATCTCCGAACAATACAGCTGATTCTAGACCCCCCCTTCATTTCTCCTGAAATCCTGGCCATTTGTGAGTATCTCTGAGGAGTAAAGCTGGTTCTGGGCCCCCTCTCTCCCTATCCCCTTAAACTCCCTCCATTTCTTAGTTTTTCTCACCAGGAGAGCTATCTCTATCTGTCTCCTCCCCGACTATCTCTCTAGACCCCCTCAATTTCTTTGTTTTTTTTTTTTTCATTTTGTTTTGTTTTGTTTTTTTGCTTTTTGGAGAAGGGAAGGCAGGACAGTTGGGGTTAAGTGACCTGGCCAAGGTCACATAGCTAGTTAAGTATTAAGTGTCTGAGGTTGGATTTGAACTCAGGTTCTCCTGACTCCAGGGCAGGTGCTCTATTCATTGGGCCACCTAGCCGCCCCTGGACTCTCTCAGTTTCTAAGTACCTCTGGCCAGCAGAATTGTCTCTGCCCCTACTTATACCCCCAAACCTCCATTCCTAAGAATCTCTGACCAGTATCATTTACTCTCTTCTGCCTTCCTCTCTCCCTAAATCCCATCCATTTCTTTTTGAGGGGGGAAGGGAGGGCAATTGGGGTTAAGTGACTTGCCCAAAGTCACACAGCTAGTAAGCATGTCAAGTTTCTGATGCTGGCTTTGAACTCGGGTCCTCCTGACTCCAGGGCAGGTGCTGTATTCACTGTGCCACCTAGCTGCCCCAACCCCATCCGTTTCTAAGGATCTCTGAATAGTACAGCTGGTTCTGGGTCCCCATTCCTCCCCCACTCCCATTGATTTCTAATTATGTCTGACCAGCAGAATTGGTCTATTCCCCCCACAACCTGTCCCCCTTCATTTATAAGTATCTGTAAATGGCAAAGCTGGATTTGGGCCTCCCTTACTATTAAGGCAAACTCCCTCCATTTTTAAGTATCTCTGACCACCAGAATTGTTTTTATCTCCCCCACTTCCTCTCCCTGACACCCCTTCATTTTCAAGTATCTCTCACCATCAGGATTGACTCTAACCCCCCTTACTATTTCCACAAATGCTATCAATTTCTAATTTTTTTTGGAGGGCAATTGGGGTTAAGTGATTTGCCCAAGGTCACACAGTTAGTTTTTGGGTTAAGTGTCTGAGGCTGCATTTGAACTCAGGTCCTTCTGACTCCAGCGCTGGTGCTCTATTCACTGCGACACCTAGCCACCCCATGTTCTCAATTTCTAAGTGTTTCTGCTTAGCAGAATTTTCTCTGCTCCCTCTTCATATCCCCACAAGTTACCTCCCTCTGCAAGTACCTCTGACCACCAGAGTTGTCTCTATCTTCCCTGCCCCCCCCCCTTCCTTTCCCTGAAACCCCTCCATTTCTAAGTATCTGATCCACACAGGTGGTTCTGGGTACCTCCAACATCTCCATTTTAAAGTATCTCTGACCAGCAAAGTTGGTTCTGGACTATTCTCCCACCTTAGCCTCTAAGCCTCCTCTATTTCCAATTCTCTCTGACCAGCAGAGAGATTTCTTTTCTTTTTTTTTTTTTTTGGAGGGGGAAGGCAAGGCAGGTTTAAGTGACTTGCCCAGGGTCACAGGGCTAGTTTTGTGTTAAGTGTCTGAGGCTGGATTTGAACTCAGGTCCTCCTGACTCCAGGGCCAGTACTCTATACACTGGGCCACCTAGCAGCCCTTAGCAGAAAGATTTCTACTCCACTTCCTATTATTCCAAACCCCTTCCAATTAAATGACCTAAGATTAGATAAAGCTTTATTAAGTGCCAGGCACTGATTTTAAGAAATCTTCTTAGATGTGCAGATTCCAGCCCTCTTCGTACCCCAAACACCTTAAAATCCTAGTAGCTTTGTGACTAAGAGACCAGGTACAAAGCTCCACCTAGTGCTACCCTAAGCCCCTTTATTTCTAAGTATCTCTGACCAGCCAAATTATTCCTACTTCCCCTTTCTATTCCCTTAAAACCTTACCATTTCTATGTGTCTCTGACCAGCACAGGTAGTTCTACATGTGCACCCCCCCGCCCCCGCCTTTCCTATCCCCTCAAAAACCTTTCATTTCTAAGATCGCTATCCAAGAGAATTGTCTCCCTTTCATCCTCTCCTCACAAGCTTCCTTCATTTCTAAGTATTTCTGACCAGAGTTGTCCCTGTCCCTCCTTCCTATCTCCTCAAACCCTCTATTTCTAACTATCTCTGACTAGCAGAGCTGTCTCGGTCTAATTTCTTTAATCTACAAACCTCCTTCTTTGATAAGTAAGTCTGACCAGCACAGGTGGTTCTGCCCTGCCCCCCACTTCCTATCACCTCAAACCCCCTTCTATTTCTTTTCTTTTTTTTTTTGGAGGGGGGAAAGCAAGGTAGTTGAGGTTAACTGAGTAGCCCAAGGTCAGACAGCTAATAAGTGTCGAGTGTCTGAGTCTAGATTTGAACTCAGGTCCTCCTGACTCCAGGGTAGGTGCTATATTCACTGTGCTGCCTAGTTGCTCCTCCCTTCTATTTCTAAGTCTCTGATTAGCAGAACTGTCTTTATCCTTTTATAAGCCCTCCAAGATACATTTCTAAATGTCTCTGACCAGCACAACTCTTTCTGCTCCCCATTCTCTCCAAAGTCTCTCAATTCCTAAGATCTTTGACGAGAATTGTCTCTATCCCCTGTTCTTACCCCCTCAAACATCCTCAATTTCTAAGTATCTCTGACCAGCACAGATGATTCTGCTCTCCCTGTCCCCCACCTTTTCCACTCAAACTGCCTCAATTTCCAAGAATCTCTGAGCAGCAGAGCTGTCTCTGCCCCACCCCCCAGTCTCTCCCCAATTCTCCGGTTCTAAGATCTCTGACCAGGAGAATTATCTGTCTCCCCTTTCCCCTCCCTAAGTCCACTTCATTGGTAAATATCTCTGACCTGGTCCTGGCCCTCTTCCCCATCTATCCCTCTAGCCCCCTCTATTTCTCAGTATATGCCCAGCAGAGCTCTTACTGCGTTCCTTCCTATCCAGACATTCTCAATTTTTAAGTAACTCTGATCAGTACAGCTGGTTCTAGTTCCCCCCTCTCCCTCCCATTCCCTCTAATCTCCATTTCTCAGTATCTCTGACCAGCAGAGTGGTCTCTGCCCTTTCCTTAAATTCCCCCAAGCCTCCTCCATTTCTGAGCATCTCAGACTAGCAGAGCTGATTGTAGTCCCTTTCCTATCTACCCCCTCCCCCATCTCATTTTATAAGTATCTCTGATCAACACATCTGGTTTTAGCCCCCTTCCTATTCTCCCAAATTCTCACTTTCTACATATCTCTGAACAGATCTGGTTGTACTCTACTTGCCAGGACCCTAAACCCCTCCCCTTTCTATTAAAGTAGATAAAGTATTTATTGTTCTTGTGGCAGGCACTGATTTGAAGCATCTTTGATCCTGCTTAGATCTGTTGATTTTTAGCTGCCCTCCTTTTCCCACAAACATGTTACATTTTTAATATCTCTATGGCTAGATCTGGTGCCAGGCACCCCCCCCCATTCCTTCAAGTCACCTCTATTTCTAAGTACCTTTGACCAGCACCAGTATTTCTGCCCCCCCATCTCCCCAGATCTGCTACATTTCTTAGTATCATTGATCCCCAGTTTTTAAATCTGATTATAGCTTTCTTTCCAGTCTCCCCCAAACCTTCCCTGTTTCTAAGTCACTTTCTCTGTTCTAGACCAGAAGAGATACATCTATCTCCTCATTTTACTCTCCAAACTCTCCTTCCATTCCCTGATTCTCAAGAGAATTAATTCCAACCCTCTCTATCTTCCCTAAATCCTGTTCAAAGCTAAGTATTTCTGATTCTTATGTGAAGGCCCAATTATAGTACCCCTTCCTATCCTCCAAATGTACTCTATAAATATATCTGACTAAAAAAGAGGTTCTGGCTTCTGACTGCATTTTTCACCCTACCCTACTTCCCAGTCTCTTAATTCTCAATATTTCTTTGGATCAAAAGAACTGATCCTATGCGTACTACCTATCTCCCAAACCCCATTCATAGCTAAGTATCTCTGCCTGTTACCTGCACAAGTATTTTGTAGTCCCCCTTCCAATTGCTTCAAATTCCCTCCATTTCCAAATCTCTCATTCTGACATTTAATATGATTATAAGTCCTACCTTACCATCCCACCAAAACCCTTTCATTTCTACTGATCTGTTATCACAAGCAGTTTCTAACCATTCCCTTTTATCTTTCCAAACCCTATTTCTAGATATATTTTAACTGATCAGAACTGAATCTGTTCCATCTCCTCTCTCCCTAAACAAATATCTATGTGATCAGTTTAGTCTGGTGTCCCTTTTTCTTCCTCTCTAATCGGCCCTCTCCATTTCAGAGGAACTATGATTCTGAACAGAAAAGTTATTTCTGTGACCCAAGCTCCCAGCATTTATAAATACACTGATTGTGAAGAGAAGATTTGATTTCTAGGTCTCCCTATCTATCCCTTCAAACCCCTTGAACTTCTAAGTATCTCTGAATCTGACTCGACAACCTGATTATAGCACGCCCCCCCTCCATCTCCCAAAGTCCGTCAATTCCTTTCTGATCCCCTCAATTTCTAAATATCTCTTGGATCACAAGAGCTAATTCTGTCCTACTTCATAAGTCCCAAAACCTCCATTTAGCAATTTCTTGACCAGATTAGCTAACTCTACATTCTCTTACTTATTCCCCCAAACCCCTCAATTAGTATCTGTGAATATAAGAGTTCATTGGAGACTCCATTTCTATCCCCCTAAACCTCCCTGTTTCTAAACATCTCTTGCTGAAGAGATGAGCTATGGCCCTTACTATCCCTCCACCCCCCTCCCCCCAACCTACTCTCTCTATAAATATCTCAGTATCTAAACAGAAGGGATTCTAGTCTACTTTTCAATCACCCAATCTCCCTCTGTTTTAAATATCTGATTTTAACTTTAACGGCTGATTAGCTGTTTCCTTTCCTCTCTCCCCAAACTCTTTTCATTTATAAATGTCTCTGAGATGAGATGGTTCTAGCCTTGTTCTGTTTTTCTAAATCCACCCCATTTCAAAGTATCTCTGAATCTGACTTGAAGATGAGATTAAAGTTCCCTTTTCTATCCCCCCAAACCTTCTATTCTTAAAAATATCTTTAATTCTAAGGAAAAGATCCAAGAAAACCCATGCATCCTATCCTACGAAAGCCTCTTCATTTCTCAGCATCTTTGATCTTGTGATGAGCTAAATCTAACCCATTCTCTATTTCCCCCCAGCCTACTCCATTCCTAAATGTTTAATCCAGAGCAGGGCTCATTTTAGCGCTCCTAGCTAGCCTTCCACATAGGTTCTATTTCTCTGCTATGAATTTTTGTTCTGAGGGCATCCCCCCCCAATCCTCCCAATGACCTCTGCATTTCTAAATAGCTCCAATTTCTTGCTTAAAGAGCTGATTGTTGTCATCCTTCCCATCCCCTGAAACCGCCATTTAAAAATATTTTAAAGTCAGTCCAGAAGAACTGATTTTACTCTATTTGTCTCCATTCAAACCTTGTCTTTTTCTTTTTTTATTAACTTTTGTTTATTTTTAGTTTACATCATTCATTTCCACAAGATTTTGAGTTACAAATTTTCTCCTCATCTTTCCCTACCCACCCCCCCCAAAACAGGGATCCCACTGTATACCCCCTCCCCCAATCTGCTCTCTCCTATATCCTCCCCCATACTCCCTCCGACTTTCCGGTAGGGCAAGATGGATCTCCCTACCCCAGTGCCTGTATATTTTATTTCCCAGATGCATACAAATAATATTAATAATAATATATACATATATTTTTTAAACATTTGATTTTAAAACTATAAATTCTAGATTCTTTCCCTTCCTCATCATCCACACCCACTGGGAAGACAAGCCATTCAATACAGGCTGTATATGTGTAGTTACACAAAACATCTCCACAATGGACATATTGTGAAAGACTAACTGTATTTCCCTCCATCCTATCCTGCCTCCCATTTGTTCTATTCTCTACTTTGTCTCTGTCCCTTTACAAAAGTGTGTGCTCCTAACAACCCTCCCCCCAACCTGCCCTCTTCTCCATCATCCCCCCTCTTGCCCCCTTCCCCCATACTCTCCTGTAGGGCAAGATACCCAATTCAGAGTGTATGTCATTCCCTCCCTAAGCCAAATTCAGGGAGAGTAAGGTTGACCCCATTCCCTTTTGCCTTCCTGTTCTTCCCCTCCATTGTAACAGTTATCCCTTGCCTCTCCTATATGAGATAATTAACCCCATTCTGTCTCTCCCTGTCTCCTCATTATATTCCTCTCCCATCTCTCAATTTCACCTTTTAAATATCATCGCTTCCTATTCAATTGATCCTGTGCCCTCTATGTATAACTGTACACATATATACACACACTCACATATGTATTCATATGCCCACATATCCTCCTATATAGACATATATATGTATGTATACATATATACATTTATATTCCCTTCAACTGTCCTCATACTGAGAAAAGTTTCATAAGTTACAATTATTGTTTTTCCATGTAGGCATGTAAATAGTTTGACTTTGATAAGTTCCTTATGATTTATTTTCTCTGTTTACCTTTGGCTCTGGGGGCAGCAGGCTGGACCCACTTCTCTGTCCCCCCAAAATTTAGCCGAGTTACACTGGCCTTTCATTTTGTCTTTGGCATTTATGGTTAATAATTCTGGAAATGGCCACAGCTGTTGGTGATCCACTCTCAGGAATGCTCAAGCATGGGCTTGACTCCCAGCACACTGTGATGAACCCTTCCTGTCTGCCTGCCAGGCTGCCTTTAGAGGGAGGAGCTTTGTTTCTTTGTCACTTTGTGGGTTCTGGAGCTTTCAAATTTGTTTAGAGTCATATTTTTGAGGTGTTTGAGGTGGTTATGGGGGGACCCGTGGAATTTTCCTGCTTCTATGCCACCATCTTGACTCGGCCATCCCAAACCCTGTCTTTTTCTAAGAATCTATGTATCCCATCCAGATCAGCTGATTCTCTCCCCCCCCCCCCTTTACTAACTTATCTTTCTCTGCATCCAAACACCTTACATTTCTAAGTATCTCTTTGACAGAAAAGGTGATTCTGGCCCACCTTTTCTAATCCCTCCCAAATCTTTTCCATTTCAAAAAACTATGAGCAAAAGACATTAATCTAACCATACTTCCTATCTCCTTAAATCCCATCAGTTCTAAATATTTGGGGTCAGAATAGATGGTTCTCTCCCCTCCTGCAGCATATCCACCTGAAACCTCCCCATTTCTGTATATCTCTGATTCATAACTGAAGATGTGAGTCTCCTATCCCTGTAATCTCACTCTATTTTGTAACTACTTTTATCCCTTCCCCATTGCCGGGGTTAGCAGCACAGCATCCATGTGATCTGAGAAATTCACATAAAATTTTTTGGCTTTACCTTCCTCTGAATTTTTTTCTTTTATGGGGTGTTTATAGTACCTTGTTGCAAAATTTGGGTTAAGTCTTTGGTCACAGGCTCTGTATCATCTGTGGCTTAAACAAAACTCTCAAAAATTCCCATTTAATTTTCTTAAGCCAACCCATGATATATCAGAAACCATGATAGGGAAAGTTGAAAGTCATAATGTGGGGGAGGGATAACTATTATTTATTCTTACTTGAAGCCCTGATTAAAGACCTCCTTCCCATCTTCTCAAATCCTCTCTATTGCCTAATATCCTTAACATTGAGTCCAAGAGCCTGATTCTATCCTCCCCTTCCTATGTCCTCTCAGCCTCTATTTTTAGGAATCTCTGATCCTGCCTAGATCAGCTGATTTCAACCCCCCTCCCCTTACTTATCCTCTCAAATCTTATTTCTAAATATCTGTGGCCAAAAGTGCTTATTCTAGCCCTGCTTCAAATCATCCCATGTGCCTCCATTTCTAAGTGTTTCTGATACAGTCCAGAATAGCTGAATTTACCCTCCTCTATCCCCCCAAACTCTTTCCATTTCTAAGTATCTCTGTTCTGGACCAGGAGAACTGATTCTATCCTCTCCTTTATTTCATACCTCCATTCTCTAATTCTGAACAGAAGAGCTGATTCTAGCCCTAGCCCTAGCCCTCTTATCTATTCTCCAAACTAAGTATTTCTGGTCATGACTTATAAAAGTCCATCTTTCCAAACCTCCCCTTTTTCTAAATAACTGATTCTACCCTCTTGCTCTGACCCCTAAAAATTCTTCCTATGCTGATTTTACACCCCTCCCTTATTTAGTCCCTCAAAGCTCCCTCCATTTCTAAACATATCTGTGACCATAAGAGCTGTTTCTAACCCTCCTCCACAACCCTCTTAATTTCTAAAAACCTTGCAATTTAAACAAAGGAGCTTCTTCTAGCTGCCCTTTATCTCCCAAACCCCCTCCATTTCTAAACATCTCTGACCTGAAGAAGTCATTCTCCAGTCTCCCTTCTATCTCCTCCAAACCCCCTTCATTTCTAAATGGCTCTGATTTTGAATAGAAGTGCTGATAGTACCTTATGTCTTTCCTAGCACCAATTCCTCTATTTCTGTCTCACTCTAAGATAGTGGTTCTCAACCTTGCTAATCCTGCGACCCTTTAATACAGTTCCTCATGTTGTGGTGACACCCAACCATAAAATTATTTTCGTTGCTACTTCATAACTATAATTTTGTTACTGTTATCTATCTGATATGCAGGATGTATTTTCATTGTTACAAATTGAACATAACCCAGGGGTTGAGAACTGCTGCTCTAACAAGTAAATTGTTACTGTTTCCCCTTCATTCTAGAAGAAAACCAATGACGTTTTGAGAGTGGTGTCTTGAGTCTCCTAAACTGGATTTAAGTGAGGCAGAGCTATGCAAAGGAGGCAGCCTTAACTTTGTCCTCCACAGATCTCAAAGTCCAGTGGCAAATTATTAAGGGGAATAGGTAGGGGGGAAAAGGGGAGAGAAATGACTGGTAGTTAGCCTGAGGCAATTTTTTCATCAAGTCACCTAACATTTAGGGCAGTTAGTCTCTTACCAGGTGAAGTGATCAAGGACATTCCAGAAATATATTGCCTCCTTAAAAATCTACCTTCCTGAAATTTCCAGAAAGTACAGCTGTTAGTATAGAAGCCAATTTAGAATCAGGATTCATTCTCTGGCCTCTGCACTGGATTGGGGTCGAGGAGAAGGTAATATCCAGGACTGATGACTGGAATCTCAAATACACAGAGTGACTTAAAGGGTGTATCACAAGTTATTCTCAGTGTATCTAAGATAAGGGGTTGGATATCACCTTCACAAAGATCCTAATTATATTAAATTCTTTGGATCTCCACAGGTAAACCATTAGCATTCTGGGTGAACTCCATTGGAGGCCTTTGAGGAAGAAATGGATAGAATCACTTAAGATGAGAAGTGAACCTCATTTTTTGAGAGAAACATGAATCAGATCCTCCCAGAGGCACTGAGGAACTGAGGCTCTTGAAAGGTAAGTGGGGAAGGTGACCCCCAGAGCTGTATAAAGGACACAATGTCCTCGCCTTCTAAAAACCCCATGGATTTATTCTCTGCCAAGTTCTAAGGCCCTGTCCAACTACTGCCATATTGCCATTTCCAAGGGAAAATACTGGCCTTGGGTTGTGGGAAACAAGATTTGAGTGTGTAAAAAAATGTAACCATGTCATTCATGCCATTTCAGGGAAGTTATGAAACAGGATGGAAAAAAAATTAAAGTATCAGATCCTTGTTACAACTAATGCTATTTTGTAGATGACTTTTCTTATTAAGGTCAAATGGTTAAAATACATTGCCATGTCCATCTATGTAGCAAGGTGGAGGGGAAAGAAATGAGTGAGACCCTGGTTTCCACCAACCATTAAGCACCAAAAAAGCAACTCTGCAAAGCAGCTGCAGGCTCCAGATGACATCACATTTGGACCATCATCTGCACTTCTTCCTGGCCTCAAAGGTGATCCAGGTGTTAGATTTGTTAGCTGCAATTCCAAAAGGTTTTCTGGGCATCTGGAGCTGAGCTGTAGAGCTTACCTAGAGTGACCCCAGAGGCCATCCAGTCCCCACTCTCATTTTAGAAAGAAATGGAGTTCCAGGGAGGCTGTGACTTGTCCAAGGCCATACAAGTAGCAAGCATCAAAGATGGAATTTGAAGCCAGGTCCTGCTGAGTTAGGGCAGAGAAAAGTGTCAGTTCTTTTCTCAAGTGCACCAGAAAATTACATGAATTAGCTATGTGGCACAGTGAAGAGAGGCTTGGACTTGAAGGAAAACAAACCTGAGTTCAATTTCTGCCTCAGATACTTAGCTGTGTGACCCTGGGCAAATAACTTAACATTTATGAGCCTCAGTTTCCTTTTCTGTAATATGGAAATAATAATGACACTTAATTTGCAAGTATCTTTGTAGGGATCAAATGAGATAACATGTAAAGTGCTTTTGAAACCTCAACACTGTATAAATGCTATTATTATTGAGTAAAATGTTTGGTCTAGGTGCAGATGCTCTTAACATCTGGAAACAGACCAGATTTTCCACTTGATGTCTGAGAATTCCAAATGTTCTATTTTGAAGGTGCTAGGTGGTGATCTAGAGTATTGGATCTGGAGGCAGGGAGACCTAGAAGTCCAGATGGGTCACTTCAACTTGGCCTGCTTCAGTTTCTACATCACATGGGAAAAAATAGCATCTGCCTCCCAGGGTTATGAGAATATTTGGAAAGTGCTTTGCAAACCTCAAAAGCACTATTATTGTTGTTGGTCATTAATATCATTATAATCAGAAATTCTAATTTTTTTCACTAGACATGGTATTCCAAAATTTAAGTTTGTCTCACTTTCCAAATTTTATGATTCTAGGTATCAAGTGGATTGTTTTTCTTTAATGTCACATAATGTATAAAATTTAAAAAAAAATCATAGTTTGAGTGACAAGGTAAATATTCTACTTGGTATCTAGGATCACAACTTCTTTGTATATAATGCTAAATTCCTTCTTGGCATCTGAAATTAGGAACTATTTATGCCTGGAGGCAGGGATATGAGGCTCAAATGAGATCATAGAACTTTAAAGGGCTATGGAAAGGCCACTTAATCATCATCATCCTTGTTAGCCCACAGTCAGTTGCTAGCCTTTCAGTCTTGATGGTCCTGAATTCATTCCCCGAGCCTTGTATTGCACTGCTGCTGAGCTCCAGCAATATAATCTGCATTAATAACATTTTCAGTCTAGACCAGTGGTTCTCAACTTGTGGGTCGTGACCCCTTTGGGGTGGAACAACCCTGTCACAAGGGTCGCCTAAGACCATGGGAAAACACATATTTCTGATAGACTTAGGAACCTCCTCTATTCATTTCCAGGCGGGTCTGCCCACATGCAGACACACCCACATATGACTATTGAAGGGTTGCCACATTAGGAAGGTTGAGAACCACTGGTCTAGACAATCAACAAAACAGTAAATCAAGTCCTGATCTGCAGCACTTGCAGATATCTGTGATATAGGTGATGAAAAGGAAAATTTAGCAAACTGTAGGTAAAAATGGACTGCTAAATAGTCCAGAGTTTCTACCATTTTCTGCTTGGCATATGGAATCTTAAGTTTTTGTGGAATCTTACATTTTTCGATTGTTTTGAGGAATTTGACATTTTATTTGGAATACTATAATGTCCACATGGTTTGTAGAATCCAATTTTTCTGTGATTCTCATCTGGTATTAATAAGTGTTTTGATTGGTATCTTGGACCTTGCACATTTTCCATCTGGCCACTGGAATTTTAAATTTGCGTTGCTGTCTGTGACTTGAAAAAGTTGTTTGGCAGGACCCTCAATTTGCCTCTTTGTATCATAATTACAAATGTTTTTATGGGCGTCTGAATTGCACATTTTTTGTTTGGTGCCAAGGAATTACACTTCAGAACAAAACAACACAGGTATCTAGAGCCCTCCCCATATTTTCTACCAGGGAAATGAAAATGTAAAATTCATCAGTTTTTGTTTTGGTAGAAAAGGTTTCCTTTCTATGTAAATATTAATACTCCACTGTGTCCTAGGAGGAACAGTATTGCAATCCCAATATTGTGCTTTGTGTTGGGCTCATCAAAGTTTTGCCATTGGGGTTGGGTATGTATTTCACTTGGCTAAAGTGAGATAAAAAATACTTTTACTTGCTATCCGCAAAAGCCAATGTTCCACTTGGAGGCCATAAAGACAAGTGTTCCACTTTGGTGTCTGCTTAATACAATGTTCTATTTGGGTTCTGTTATGAGATTGTTCTTTAGATATTTGGAAATTATACCCCTGGGTTTCCAGATGTAATTGTTTCATGTGGTTCTTGGCTAGGTCAATAATGTGTGGCGAGATGGACCATACCTTTGATGTGTAGAAGTTGGAGGGATTGGACCTAGACACTCAAGTAATGCCATTGCCAGGAAATGCAAATTGTTCTTTCTGTACCTGCCTTCCACTTGGTTTCAGAAGACAAGCTTTCCAAAGGGATCCAAGGGACCCAAGCCTCCCACCAGGAGGCAGAACCCAAGCCTTAAGCTTTCGACCAGGCACAAAGGGAGACCTAAGCCTCCCACTGGGAGCCAAGAGACCCAAGTCTTTCCAACAGGAGGCAAGGGACCCACCGGGAGCCAGGAACCAAGCCTCCCACCTGGACCTAGCAACCACAAAAATCCGTACCTTTCTGCTGGCAGCCAAGTGACCACCCACAGGAACCAGAAACCAAGCCTCCTACCAGGAGCTGGGAATTAAGCCTCAGTCCTTCCAGTGGAAGCCAAGGGACTTCCCCTGTGGGGGCCATGTCAGGACTCAAGCCTCCCACTGGGATCCAGGACCCAAACCTCCAGTCAACTTCCAGGAACTAAGCCTCAAACCTCATACTGGGAACCAGGCCAGGACCCAAGCCTCAAGACTATCCCTAGGAACCAGGAGATCCCAGCCTACCATGAGGAATCAGAACCCAGTACCCAGGACCCAGGCCTTCCCCTTGGAGCAAGGAGCAAAGACCTAGGATCCAGGATCCAGACTTTTACCAGAACCTAGCACCCAGCACCCAGGCCTTCTACCTTGAACCAAGAGCCAGGAGCCAGGTCTTAAAACAGGGTCCGGGATTCAGGCCTTGAACTAGGATCCATTAGGAGTCAGGATCCAGGACCTGGGCTTTCTACCAGGACCCAGGAACCAGGCCTTGAACCAGGAACCAGGCTCTTCTGCCAGGACCAAGGACTCAGGACCCAGGACCCAGGCTTTCTACCAGCATCTAACATTTAGCACCTCACACTGAAGAATTCCACTAGGAGCCAGGACCAAGGACCCAGAAAGCCAGGACCTAGGCTTCCTACCTGGTTGTGGGACCTAGCACCTAGTACCTAGCACCCAGGCCTTGAACCAGGAACCAGAGTTTTCACCAGGAGCCAGGACCCCAGTCTTTCATCAGGACCCAGGCCCTTCTACCAGGACATAGCACCCAGCACCTAGCACCCAAGCTTTCCAGTAGGAACCAGGACCTAGACCTTCTACCAGGAGCAGGGATCAAGGACCCAGGATTCAGGACCCAACCTTTCTACTAGGATGTAGCACCTAGCATCCAGGCTAGAGGCTTTTTACCAGGAGCCAGGACCCAGGATTTTCATCAAGACCCAGCTCCTTTTATCAGGATCAAGGATCTAAGAGCTTGGACTTGGGCCTTCTACCAGGACCTAGGAACCAAGCCTTGAACCAGGACGGAGGCCTTCTCCCAGGAGCCAGGACCAAGGACCCAAGTTCTAGGACTCAGCCTTTCTACTAAGCCCCAGGACCCAGCATCCAGAACCCAGGCTTTCTGCCAGGAGCCAGCACTCAGGCCTTGAACCAGGAGCCACTAGGACCCAGGCCTTCTATCAAGACCCAGGACCCAGGACCAAGGACCCAAGGCTTCCACAAGGACCTAGGATGCAAGCCTTCTACAAAGACCCAGGACCAAGGATTCAGGTCTTCCACCAGGACTAAGGATCCAGGACCCAGGGCACAGGACCCAGGACGTAGGCTTTCCACCAAGAACCAGGACCAAGAATCCAGGACCCAGGACCCCAGGCCTTCTACCAGGACTGAAGACCTAGGCCTTCCACCAGGTTCCAGGACCCAAGCCTCAGGCTTTCTACCAGGAGCCACCACCCAGGAGTCAGTCCTTGAACCAGGACCCAGGAGCTAGGCTTTGAACCAGGACCCAGGACCCAAGCCTTCCACCAAGAGCCAGAACCCAGGATCCAGGCCTTCTACCAGGAGCCACAGCCAGGGCCAGAGATACAGGACCCATGAATCAGGCCTTCTACCAGAAGCCAGGACTGAGGACCCAGGACCCAGGACTTCCACCAAGATCCAGAACCCAGGACCCAGGCCTTCCAACAAGACCTAGAACTCCCAGGCCTTCCCCCAGGACCCAGGACAAAAGAACTAGATCTTCTGTCAAGACCCAGGACCAAGGATTCAGGTCTTACACCAGGACTAAGGACCCAGGATGCAGGCCTTCTACCAAGGTCCAGAACCTAGGACTCAGGCCTTCCAGGAGCCACAACCAAGAACCTAGGACCCAGGCCTTCTACCAAGACTAGGACCAAGGATCCCTGCCTTCCATCAGGAGCCAGGACTGAAGACCCAGGACCCAGGCCTTCTGCCAGTACCTAGCTCCCAGGCCTTCCACCAGGGAAGAAGGACCCAGGACTCAGGCCTTCTGCCAGGGCCCAGGATGCAGGACCAAGGAGGACCTAGGCCTTCCACCAAGAACCAGGACCAAGAATTCAGAACCCAGGAACCAGGCCTTCTACCAGGAGCCAGGGCCCAGCACCCAGGCCTACCACCAGGAATCAGGACCAAGGACCCAGGACCCAAGACTTCTAAACCAAGACCCAGGACCTAGGACCAAGGATTCAGGTCTAACGCCAGGACTAAGGACCCAGGACCCAGGCCTTCTACCAGGACTAAGGATGCAGGAGCCAGGACTCGGGACCAAGGATTCAGGTCTTCTATCAGAACCCAGGACCTAGGCCTTCTCAGGGCCCGGGATGGAGGACTAAGGACCTAGGCCTTCCACCAAGAACCAGGACCAAGAATACAGGACCCAGGGACCAGGCTTTCTACCAGAACTAAGGACCCAGGCCTTCTACCAGAAGCCAGGACTAAGGACTCAGGACCCAGGTCTCTTACCCCAAGATCCAGAATCCAGGACCCAGGTCTTCTACCAGGTGCCAAGTCCCAAGCCTCAGGCCTTCTACCAGGAGCCACCACCCAGGAGTCAGTCCTTGAACCAGGACCAGGATCTAGGCCTTGAACCAGCACCCAGGGCCTAGCACCCAGGCCTTCTACCAAGAGCCAGAACCCAGGATCTAGGCCTTCTACCAGGAGCCACAGCTAGGGCCAGAGATCCAGGACCCATGACACAGGTCTTCTACCAGAAGCCAGGACTAAGGACCCAGGACCCAGGACTTCCACCAAGATCCAGAACCCAGGACCCAGGCCTTCTACCAGCACTGAAGACCTAGGCCTTCCACCAAGTTCCAGGACCCCAGCCTCAGGCTTTCTACGAGGAGCCACCACCCAGGAGTCAGTCCTTGAACCAGGACCCAGGACCCAAGCCTTCCACCAAGAGCCAGAACCCAGGATCCAGGCCTTCTACCAGGAGCCACAGCCAGGGCCAGAGATACAGGACCCATGAATCAGGCCTTCTAGCAGAAGCCAGGACTAAGGACCCAGGACCCAGGACTTCCACCAAGATCCAAGATCCAGAACCCAGGACCCAGGACTTCCACCAAGATCCAGAACCCAGGACCCAGGCCTTCCAACAAGACCTAGAACTCCCAGGCCTTCCCCCAGGACCAAGGAGAAAAGAACTAGACCTTCTACCAAGACCCAGGACCAAGGATTCAGGTCTTACACCAGGACTAAGGACCCAGGATGCAGGCCTTCTACCAAGGTCCAGAACCTAGGACCCAGGCCTTCTACCAAGACTAGGACCAAGGATCCCTGCCTTCCATCAGGAGCCAGGACTGAAGACCCAGGACCCACGCCTTCTGCCAGTACCCAGCTCCCAGGCCTTCCACCAGGAAGAAGGACCCAGGACTCAGGCCTTCCACCAGGACTAAGGATCCAGGAGCCAGGACTCAGGACCAAGGACCCAGGCCTTCTATCAGAACCAAGGATCTAGGGCCCAGGACCAAGGATTCAGGTCTTCTACCAGGACCTAGGACTCAGGCCTTCTAACAGGATTAAGGATCCAGGACCCAGGACCTAGGCCTTCTACCAGGGCCCAGGATGCAAGAACAAGGACCTAGGCCTTCCACCAAGAACCAGGACTAAGAATACAGGACCCAGGGACCAGGCTTTCTACCAGGACTGAGGACCTAGGCCTTCCACCAAGAACCAGGACCAAGAATCCAGGACCCAGGGACAAGGCTTTCTACCAGGACTGAGGACCTAGGCCTTCCAGCAGGACCCAGGACAAAAGACACAGGCTTTCTAGGAGCCAGCACCAAGAACCTAGGACCTAGGCCTTCTATCAGAAGCCAGGACTAAGGACTCAGGACCCAGGTCTCTTCCCCCAAGATCCAGAATCCAGGATCCAGGATCCAGGATCCAGGTCTTTTACCAGGTGCCAGGTCCCAAGCCTTAGGCCTTCTACCAGGAGCCACCACCCAGGAGTCAGTCCTTGAACCAGGACCCAAGCGTTAGGCCTTGAACCAGGACCCAGGGGCCTACCAGCCAAGCCTTCCACTGGGAACCAGGACCCAGCACCCAGCACCCAGCACCCAGGCCCCAGGTCCTCCCTCAGAAGCCAGGACCCCAGACCCAGGCCTTCTCCCAGGACCCAGGACAAAAGACACAGGCCTTCCAGGAGCCAGCACCAAGAACCTAGGACCCAGGCCTTTTACCAGGAGCCAGGACCCAGACCTTCCACCAGGATCCAGGACCCAAGCCTTTCACCAGGAGCCAGAACCAAGGACCCAAAATCCAAGACTTTTACCAAGACCCAGGATCTAGGACCAAGGATTCAGGTCTTCCACCAGGACTAAGGACCCAGGACTCAGGCCTTCCACCAGGACTAAGGATCCAGGAGCCAGGACTCAAGACCAAGGACCCAGGCCTTCTACCAGGAGTCAGGACCCAGGACCCAAGCCTTCAACCAGGAATCAGGACCAAGGACCCAGGACCTAGGACCAAGGATTCAGGTCTTTCACCCAGACTGAAGACCCAAGACTCAGGCCTTCTACCAGGACTAAGGATCCAGGAGCCAGGACTCGGGACCAAAGACCCAGGCCTTCTACCAGGAGCCAGGACCCAGGACTCAAGACTTCTACCAGGTGCCAGGTCCCAAGCATCAGGCCTTCTACCAGGAGCCACCACCCAGGAGCCAGTCCTTGAACCAGGACCCAGGACCTAGGAGCCAAGCCTTCTACCTAAAACGAGACCCAGCACCCAGGCTCTAGGCCCTCCACCAGGAGCCAGGACCCCAGGCCCAGGCATTCTCCCAGGACCCAGAACAAAAGATACAGGCCTTCCAGGAGCCAGCACCAAGAACCTAGGACTCAGGCCTTCTACCAGGAGGCAGGACTCAGGACCCAATCCTTCTACCAGAAGGTAAGACTAAGGACCCAGGACCCATACCTTCTACCAAGATCGAGAACCCAGGACCCAGGCCTTCCACCAGGAGCCAGGACCCAAGCCTCAGGCTTTCTACCCAGAGCCGCCAACCAGGAGCCAGTCCTTGAATCAGGACCCAGGAGCTAGGCCTTGAACGGGTACCCAGGACCCAGCACCCAGGCCTTCCACCAGGAGCTAAGACCTAGGATCGAGCCCTTCTACCAGGAGCCAGGGCCCAGCACCCATCACCCAGGCCTTCCACCAGAAGCCAGGACTAAGGATCCAGGAAGCAGGCCTTCTACCAAGAGCCAAGACAAAGGATTCAGGACTCAGGACCAAGACTTCCTACCAGGATCCAGGACCCAGATCCCAGGCCTTCTACCAGGACTCAGGATGCAGGATCAAGGACCTAGGCCTTCCATTAAGAGCCAAACCAAGAATCCAGGACTCAGGCCCCATACCTTCTACCAGGACCCAGGACATAGGCCTTCCGCCAAGTTCTAGGACCCAAGCCTCAGGCCTTCTACCAGGGGCCAATCCTCGAACCAGGACCCTGGAGCCAAGCCTTCTACCAGGAACCAGGAACCAGGACCAAGGACCCTGGCCTTCTACCAGTAGCCTGGACTGAAGACCCAGCTCCAAGGCCTTCTACCAGGAGCCAGTACAAAGTATCTAACACCCAGGAGCCAAACCAAGAATCCAGGACTCAGGCCCCATACCTTCTACCAGGACTGAAGACCTAGGCCTTCTACCAGGTTCAAGGACCCAAGCCTCAGGCCTTCTACCAGGAGCTACCACCTGGGAACCAATCTCTGAAGCAGGACCCAAGGACCCAGGAGCTAAGCCTTCCATCAGGAGCCAGAAACCAGGACCCAGGGCAAAAGACCCAGGCCTTCCAGGACCCAGGCCTTCTACCAGGAGCCAGGATCAAGGAACCAGAACCCAGGCCTTCCACTAGGATCCAGGACCCAAGCCTCAGGCCTTCTACCAAGAGCTACCATGTAGGAGCCAGTCCTTGAACCAGGACCCATGAGATAGGAGCCAGCACCCAGGCCTTCTACCAGGAACCAGGGCCAAGGATTCAGGACTCAGGCCTTCTATCAAGACCCGGGACCAAGGACCCAGGCCTTCCACCAGGAGCTAGGACCCAAGGATCCAGGACCCAGGCCTTCTACCAAGACCCAGGACCCAAGCCTTCTATCAAGACCCAGGACGAAGGATTCAGGTTTTCTACCAGGGCTAAGGACCCAGGACTAAGGATCCAGGACCCTGGATGTAGGCTTTCCACCAAGAACCAGGATCAAGAATCCAGGATCTAGGACCCAGGGCAAAAGACCCAGGCCTTCTAGGAGCCAGGACCAAGTACCTAGGACCCAGGCCTTCTACCAGGAGCCAGAGTCAGAGCCAGGGATCCAGGACCCAGGAGTAAGACCTACTCCCAGAAGCCAGGACTAAGGTCCCAGGACCCAGGCCTTCCATCAAGACCTAGAACCCCCAGGCCTTCCCCCAAGATCCAGTACCCAGGCCTTCCACCAGGAGCCAGGACCCAGGCCTTACATGAGGAGCCAGGCCCAAGCCTTCCACGAGGAGCCAGGGCAAGGATCTAGGATCTAGGACCCAGGCCTTCTACCAGGAGCCAGGGCAAGAATCCAGGATTCAGGACCCAGGCCTTCTCCCAGGACCCAGGGCAAAAAGATCCAGGCCTTCCAGGAGCCAGGACCAAGTACCTAGGACCCAGGCCTTCTACCAGGAGCCAGAGCCAGGGATCCAGGACCCAGGACTCAGACCTACTCTCAGAATCCAGGACTAAGGACCCAGGACCCAGGCCTTCTACTAAGATCCAGAACCCAGGACCCAGGCCTTCCATCAAGACCTAGAACTCCCAGGCCTTGACCCAGGACCCAGGCCGTCTACCAAGATCCATAACCCAGGACCCAGGCCTTCCATCAAGACCTAGAACCTCCAGGCCTTCCCCCAAGATCCAGGACCCAGGCCTTCCACCAGGAGTGAGGAGCCAGGATCAAGGAAACAGAACCCAGGCCTTCCACCAAGATTGAGATCCCAGAACCCAGGCCTTCCACTAAGATCCAGGACCCAAGCCTCAGGACTTCTAACAGGAGCTACCATCTAGGAGCCAGTCCTTGAACTAGGACCCATGAGATAGGAGCCAGCACCCAGGCCTTATACCAGGAATCAGGGCCAAGGATTCAGGACTCAGGCCTTCTACCAAGACCCAGGACCAAGTACCCAGGCCTTCCTCCAGGAGCCAGGACTAAAGACCCAGGAGCCAGGGCCCAGCACCCAGGCATTCTACCAGGAGCCAGGACCCAAGGATCTAGGACCCAAGCCTTCTACCGAGACCCAGGACCAAGGATTCAGGTTTCCACCAGGGCTAAGGACCCAGTACTCAGGCCTTCTCCCAGGACTAAGGATCCAGGACCCAGGACATAGGCTTTCCACCAAGCATCCAGGACCAAGAATCCAGGACTCGGGCCTTCTACCAGGACTGAAGACCTAGGCCTTCTACCAGGATCCAGGATCCAAGCCTTCCACCAGGAGCCAGGGCCCAGCACCCAGGTCTTCTACCAGGAGTCAGGACCAAGGACCCAGGACCCAAGACTTCTACCAAGACCTAAGACTCAGGATGTAGCACTAAGGATTCAGGTCTTCCACCAGGACTAAGGACCCAGGACTAAGGATCCGGGAACCAGGACTCAGGACCAAGGACCCAGGCCTTCTACCAGGAGTCAGCACCCAGGCCTTCTACCAGGAGTCAGCACCCAGGCCTTCCACCAAGAGCCAGGACCTAGGACCAAGGATTCAGGTCTTCCACCAGGACCCAGGACTCAGGCCTTCTACTGGGACTGAAGACCCAGGCCTTCCACCAAGTTCCAGGACCCAAGCCTCAGGCCTTCTACCAGGAGCCACCACCGGGAACCAATCCTTGAAGCAGGACCCAAGGACCCAGGAGCCAAGCCTTCCACCAGGACCCAGGCCTTCTACCAGGAACCAGGGCAAGAATCTAGGATCCAGGACCCAGGGCAAAAGACCCAGGCCTTCCAGGAGCCAGGACCAAGTACCTAGGACCCAGACCTTCTAACAGGAGCCAGAGCCAGAGCCAGGGATCCAGGACCCAGGACTCAGACCTACTCCCAGAATCCAGGACTAAGGACCCAGGACCCAGGCCTTCTACTAAGATCCAGAACCCAGGACCCAGGCCTTCCATCAAGACCTAGAACTCCCAGGCCTTCCCCCAAGACCCAGGACCCAGGACCCAGCATCCAGGACCCAGGCCTTCTGCCAGGATCCAGGACCCAGGCCTTCTGCCAGGATCCAGGACCCAGGCCTTCTGCCAGGATCCAGGACCCAGGCCTTCTGCCAGGATCCAGGACCCAGGCCTTCCACCAGGAGTCAGGACCAAGGACCCAGGACCCAAGACTAATACCAAGACCCAAGACCCAGGATCTAGCACCAAAGATTCAGGTTTTCCACCAGGACTAAGGACCCAGGACCCAGGCCTTCTACCAGGATTAAGGATCCAGGAGCCAGGACCTAGGCCTTCCACCAAGAACTAGGACCAAGAATCCAGGATCCAGGGACCAGGCTTTCTACCAGGACTGAGGACCTAGGCCTTCCACCAGAAGTTAGGACTAAGGACCCAGGACCAAGGACCAAGGACCAAGGACCAAGGACTAAGGACCAAGGGCCAGGATCCAGGCCTTTTACCAGGAAGCAGCATGCAGGATCAAGGACCTAGGCCTCCCACCAAGAGCCAAGACCAAGAATCCAGGACTCGGGCCCCATGCCTTCTACCAGGACCAAGGACATAGGCCTTCCTCCAAGTTCCAGGACCCAAGCCTCAGGCCTTCCACCAGATTTGAGGACCCAAGCCTCAGGCCTCTACCAGGAGCCAGGGCCGGGGATCCAGGACCCAGGACTCAGACCTACTCCCAGGACTAAAGATCCCAGGACCCAGATCTACTCCCAGGACTAAAGATCCCATGACCCAGGCCTTCCACTAAGATCCAGAACCCAGAACCCAGGTCTTCTACCAGGAAGCATGCCTTCCACCAAGAGCCAGGATGAAAGATTCAGGACCCAGGACCAAGGACCAGGCCCCAGGCCTTTTACCAGGACCCAGGACCTAGGACGTAGGTCTTCCACCAGATTCGAGGACCCAAGTCTCAGGTGTCTACCAGGAGCCAGAGCCAGGGATCCAGGACCCATGACTCAGATCTACTCCCAGAATCCAGGACTAAGGACCCAGGACCCAGGCCTTCCACCAGGATCCAGGACCCAGGCCTTCCACCAGGATCCAGGACCCAGGCCTTCCACCAGGAGCCAGGACGCAGGCCTTCCACCAGGAGCCAGGACGCAGGCCTTCCACCAGGAGCCAGGAC
>CM053582.1:25524894-25542736 GCA_028627135.1 Pseudochirops cupreus | reverse complement strand
TATATATATATATGTAAGTATACATACATATATATATCCTTTCTTTTTTTCTTTGTGATCTACCTTTGGCATATACCTGCTACCCAACTTTCACCTGTGGCTCTAAGAAGCTGTATCATGGTCAGTGGCCACGCCCTGGTAAAACCATCTTGGAAGATAGGTAGCTAGCAGGTCTCAAACCTATTGGTGAATTAGGGGGTATCCACCCCAAACATGTGAAGACTTCCCCCAGCAGAATGGGCAGATAACAACCATTCATTCCAATGGTCACGAAGATGGCTGAAGCAGTCACTGTGGAGTGTTTAGAGCTTGATAAGGCATCAAAGACACCAATGTCATCCACTGCATCCCTGGCCATCACCAGTCATCCTGGCTTTTGTCTTGCCACGGGACTTTGGTGACTCAGGAAGAGAAGGTGAGGCTGACAACTTTGTGTAACTCTGTTTCACTTAAATCCAATTCACATGCAAGTCAAGACATTACCTGTGTTGTCATTGATCTTCATCCATTAAACTTCTAGGTAGTATCTCACCACTGGGTATAGGGGGATATAACATCAGAGGCATCTTCCTGGGGGGAAGGTAGCTGAGATGGAGGTAGAAATATAAAAAGTGTCAAAAGTAGAGTTGGGAATGACATGAACTGGAGAGAAGGAAGCATGTTTATCCTGCGTGTTTCCTCAATTAGACTTTTCAGGCAGGAGTTAAACAGTGACAGTAGGAGTCTGTGAGAGTAGAAGCATCTCCAGGGTGAGAATGTAGTTGAAGTATAGGTGAGAATGACTGGAGAGTCAGGGGTATAGCCAGGATAAAAGGGATCATGGCTGGCTTGAACATGTCTCACAATGGAAATTCTGGGCAAGAGCTCAGCAATGAATGAATGAATGAAGCATTTGAGCACTTAATACGTGCAAAGTTCTGTGCTGCACTAGTTACACAAATAGAAAAGTAAAATGATACCTCCTCTTAAGGAGTTCACATTCTCACAAGACAATATATAGGGAAGGTTTCAGTTACTAGGGAAAGTCCCATAGTGCTGGGATACCGTGGCAAAGCAGATGTTAATGATTCCTCTCTAATATTCTTATTTAATGTTATTGTTCCCAGAGGTCTTGGGTTCAGGATCCCGGGCTGTCTCCATCAGTGTCTTAGGGGAGATGTTGGTGGTTTGCCTTACTTGACATAGGTTACCGCATATCTCTACCTCATGGAGCCTCGCCTGTCCTGTGTGTGGTAGTCATTTGGCCAGTTAGTGGGGATGGCTGGCCCTTTCTCCACAGGAGTTTCTTCCCTGGATGATGGCTATGAGGGTGGGGCTGGAAGCAGGAATAATCTGAGGAGTGCTGCCACTCCCAGGGCTCCCATGCCTACCTTTCTGTTGGTGGTAGTTGGTCAGCAGTTGTTGATAAGGAAGGTAGCCTCACCTCTGTGCACAATGACCTCTCCTTAATGATGGTTGTGTGGGCTGGTCTCAAAGCAATTTTGATAGTTTCACCATTTCCAGGGTGAAAAGACAGCTGGGAGTATAGTTGAATAAATCAGACTTAAGAGCACCACCTGAAGGGAAGTGTGCTGGAGAGAAGAGAGTACGTTTTTCTTGAGTGCTTTTTCAACTGGCTTTTCTAGTCTGGAGCTCAGCAGTAGGAGGAGACAACAAGAATGTGGACTCATTTCCAGTTTTAGAAGGCAGATGGGATGGAGGAAAAGAAGTTCAGAGTCAGGAGTGGAGATGGGAAGAGGCAGGAATGGTTAGACTGAACTTTCATTCAATGGGGGTTTGGGTAGGATCTCATCAATGGGAAGAGATGCCTGCAGGAGCTGAGGCAAGTCCAGAGTGAGAAGGTGGCTGCTGTAGAGTTCGATAAATTAGACTTAGCAACAGAGCCTTGAGAGAAGTGACCTGGAGAGAAGGGAATGTTTTTGGTCTGGATGTTTCCTCAGTTGCACTTTCTAGGCAGGAGTTCAGCATTGAGAGAAGGGGGACACAAGTGTGGCTGTATCTTCAAGGTGAAAGGCTTGCAGGGGAAAAACAGAAAAAAAAAAACAACAGAAAAACCAGGAGCCGAGTTGGGAATGAATTGAGGCAGAGAGAAGTGAATGCTTGAGGTGGCTGCTCACTCAATGGGATTTTTTTTCAGGCGCAATTCGGTGATGTAAAGGGAGACAACAAGGCTGGAGGCATGCTCAGTGTGAGAATGCACTGGGGGTGGAGTTAGATAAATCAGGAGGTTTAAGACTGAGCTGGAGAGAAAGGAGCATGTTTGTTCTGGGTGCTTTGTCAGTTGGATCTTCTGTTCAGGAGTTCAGCAATGGGAGAAATGGGCCACAAGGGTGGGAACGTCTCAAGTCAAAGAAGATAGCTACATTTAACAAATTAAAGTCTGGTGAGTCAGTAACAGAGTGCCAGTCTCCTGATGTGAACTCTAAATGTTAACAGGAGACAGCATTCCATGACATGCTTGTCACCTGGGCTGGCCTTTTCCTGCTTATAGGGGACTCTTCTTATCTGCAGGGGATCAGAGAAATAGAATCCAGTGCTGGTCCCTTGGCCTGGCCTCTTTCTGCTTGCAGGGGAGACAGAGAAAGAGAAGGAAGAGCAAATAGAAGTGGGAAAGTGATTGAGAAGGGGAGGGGGGAGGGAGAAAGAGGATAAGGAATGGAGAGAGAGAGAGTGTGTATATATGTGTATGTGTGTATGTACACAAGAGCGCCACATATATGTGCATACACACACCATGCCATGCTATTGTGTGCCTGTCTCTCATGCTGTCTTCTCATTTGCAAGGGACTCTTCCTGCCTTCAGGGAACCGAGATACATTATTCCTTCATGTTCCTGCCACCTATCTCCCGGATTGTCCTGCCATTCCATCAGCTTCCCCCACTTGTCCCTTCACTTGAGCTGCCTAACACCCTGAGGGGTCCCCACCATGAGGTCAAACCTCTCCTGTTCTTAATAACCCACCTAAACTCATTTGTCAATGATTAACAAACTCCCATCCAGTCATATTTGGCTTAAGTGCTTCCTCAAATGGAGGTTCTGGGCAGGAACTCAGCAATATGAGGGGGAATGAAAGTACTTATATGAGGACATGGTTTTGACATCTGGAAAGTCAGGAGCAGAGCCAGAAAGGGAATGAAGGTTGACCTCCTTGGACCCTTCCACAAAATGGAGGTCCCAGCAGGAACTTCCCAATGCAAAAAGGGCCTGCCAGGTAGAGGGCTATTCCAAGATGAGAAGGTTATAGGCACAGTTGGATGTTCTACTTTCAGGAGGCCCCAGGTGCTGAGGAAAGCTCCAGGATTAGACAGCAGGTGAGTCATAGTTTTGAAGTGCAGACATTTAGGAGCAGAAATGGGAGGGAAATGAAGACTGGCCTGTCTAGGCCCCTATACAAAATGGAGGTCCCAAGAGGAATTCACTAACAGAGAAGGGAGCTTACCTGGCAAAGGGCTATTCCAGGGTGAGGAAGCTGCAGGGTGTTTGGCTGTTCCAAGGTGAGGAGGCCTAAGGTGCTAAGGGAAGTTGTAGCAGGAAAATCATGAAGGCCAAAGGAGTGCAGGCATCTCCAGAGTGAGAATGTAGGTGGGTGAGAGGTAGAAGAGTCTAGACTCTGGAGAGTCAGGAGTAAAGACTCCAGAGAAATTAGCAAGGGTAGTCTGATCCTTTCTTCAAATGGATATTCCTGATAGGAACTCACCAAAAGCTGAAGGGACCTGCCCAGGCAGGGGTGTCATCATGTGCAAAGGCAGGTTAGACAGGAGTAGAAAATTCTAGAGAGTCAGGTTCAGCTGTCAGAGAATTGAATATGGTTGACTTGCATGCTTCCCAAATGGAACTTGTGGGTAGGAACTCCCAAATAAGAGGAAGGCCTGATGGCATGTATCACCTCCAAGGTGAGAAGTTAGCTGTGAGCATGTGTAAAGGTCTGAAGAGTCAAGAGCAAAGTGGGGAGAGAAGTGTTCATAATTGATCTAGGCATATCTTCATTTGGAGGTTCTGAAAAGGAACTGACTAATGGACAGACAAGGCTGCAAGGCATACGGATCTCTACAGTGAGAATCCTGCTGTGGGTGGACATAGAGGGCAGAGATGTAGAAGATCTGAAGAGTCAGCAGTGGGCCTGAGACAAATGCTTCTGTTTGGTCTGGACACACCCTCAAATATAGGCTCAGGGTAGAATCTCATCAATAGTAGGTGTGCTGGAGGGATCTTCGTGGTGAGAATACAGCTGTGGCAGAGTTGTAAAAATCTGGATAGTAAGACGTGGAGCCAGGAGGGAAGTAAGCATGTGTCCTGGGTGCTTCTTTAAAATAAAACTCCAAGCATGAACTCAGAACTATGCAATGGAGCCACAGGGATAGAGGCTTCTCCAGGGTGAGTAGGCAGGTGGGAAAAGTTCAGTGAGGAGTGGAGCCAGGAGAGATGTAATCATGGTTGATCCAGGTTCTTTCTCAAATGGAAGAGCTGGGCTTGAACTCATCAATAGGAAGAGAGGACCCCAGGGGTAGAGGTATCTATAGGCTGGGAAGGTAACTAGGGCGGGTAACATGGTAATGTTCTGGAGATTCAGGAGTGGGGAGTTATGTAAATTGGGAAAAAGAGAGATTGTTAGACTTGGGTGTTTCCTCAGTTAGACTTTCTAGGCAAGAACTCACCAATGGGAAGAGAGGGGTGTAGGGGTAAAGGCATCCCCAGGCTGATAGACTATTGGGGTAGAGTTGGACATGTCTGGAGAGTCAGGAGCAAAGCTGTGAATCAAGTGAGTTGCAGTAAAGTGTTTTGGGCTTGGGTGCTTCTTTGGTTGGGCTTTCCAGGTAGGAATTAAGCAATGTAAGGAGAGGAAGCAAGTGTGAAGGCATCTCTAAGGTAAAATGGTAACTAGGGTAGAAGTGGAAAAGTCTGGAATGTCAGGAGCAGAGAGACTGGAGAGAGATTCCTGGGAGAGAAGTGAGCATCATTAGCTTGGACACTTTCTCAAATGGAGGCTTTGAGCAGGGACTCAGCAATGGGAGCACAAGGCTGACAGGGCAGTGACCTTTCTAGGATGAAAAGGTAGTTGACTGGGGGTGTCATGAAACTATTTGAAGAGTCAGGAATGGAACCAGGAAAGAAATTGGCCTGAACACGTCTTCAGATGGAATTTCTGGGGTGGAACTCATCAGTTTTACATAGGATCTACAGGTTGTGGAAGCATCTCCAGGTTGCAAAGGCACCTGGGGAGAAGGTAGGAAAAATCTGGAGATCAGGAGTGCAGCTAGATTCTTCACTATTAATTCCTTTAGATGAATTTTAGTATTGTTTTTCCTCATTCTATAAAATAATCCATTAGTAACTTGATTGGTCTTGGCACTGAATAAGCAAGTTAATATAGGCAATATTTTTGTTTTTATTATACTGGCAAAGCCTACACGTGAGCAATTAATATTTCTCTTTTTCAGTATGCCTTCATTTTTGTAAAGAGTATTTTGTAGTTAAATTCATATAGTTCCTCACGTGTGTCCTGCTGGACAGATCCCCAAGTACTTTATAATTCTATTGTCATTTTGTATGGAATTTCACTTCTTTTTTTGTCCTCCTACTTTTAAAAATAATCACTTCAGAAGACTGATGATTATGCGGATTATTTCATATCTTGAAACTTGATGAATTTATCTATTGTTTCACCAAATTTTAGTTGATTCTTTAAGGTTCACTGAAGCCATCCTATCATCTGCAAAAAGCAAGAGTATTGTTTATTTCTTTGCCCATGTTTATTCCCTCAATTTCTTCATATTTGTATTGCTGTAGCTTCCTTTCTAGCACTGTGTTAAATAGTAGTGGTAATAATGAGCATCCTTGTTTTGCCCTGATTTTATTGTAAAGTTCCTCCATTACATATAATATTCATTCTTGGTTTTAAACATGTATTATGTACCATGTTAAGTAAATCCTATTTATTCCTGTGCATTATAGTATTTTTAAAACAGAAATTGACGTTAGATTTTATCAAGTGTTTTCACCATCTACTGATATAAACATGCTGTTTTTATTATTTTTGTTTTTAATGTGGTCTATTCTGACATAGCATAGATAAGCATTCCTATGGGCTGCATATTGATTTAGAAAACCACAATAGTTTATTTCTTTTGTTATTAATACATCAACACTTTAAAATCAGACAGGAACTACCTTTTAATTTGGTTCAGGCTTCACTTGCAGGCTGAGTGCGGCCCAAGGGCCATATATTCATTGGACACTTTCAGTTTTTGTTCTCTTTTGATTCTCCCTGTGTTAAGTATCAATATCATACTTATAGAAACAGTTTGCAACAGTCCCTTCTTGTCATTCTAGTTCTATTTTGTCCTTTGGGAGTTCACTTATAGTTTGCTTAATTTCTTTCTATGATATTGTGTTTTTAAAATAACTTATTTCTTCTCTTCACCTGGGCATTTTGTATTTTGGCAAGTGTTCAACCATTTCATCTAAGTGATCACTTTTGGGCATCTAATCGGGCAAAATAATTTCTGACATTTTCCTTTATTGCTTCTTCGGTGGTTGTGAATTCTCCTTTTTCTATTTTAGTATGAATTATTTAGCTTTTCCTTTCTTTGGAATCAGACTAGGTATTTATTTTATAGTTTTTTTTTCAAGACAAATCCTAGTTTTATTGATTGATTCACTGGCTTATTTTTTTTTTACATTTTGAACTTAAACACCAAAATAAAGCATTTCCATATATATAGTAGAAAAGAGAAGGTTCTGTATGAAAATATGAATCTCCATTTCATACCACTTGCTTTTGTAAACAAAAAAAAAGATATATGATGAATTCCATACCATATGTTCCCTTCAAAATCGTCCTGCTTGTCTACGTTTCCTTCTAAACTTCCTCATCTTCTCCTCTGTGCATTTTAAAATATTACAGTGACCCTGTTTTATGAGTAATCCACTATTACTAACCTATTATCCTCCTGTTCCTTCCTCAAGTATTGTTGTTGTAAGAGTTCGTGTAACAAATAACCATAATCAAGCAAAAAAAGTATACATGCAGTAGCCTTATCCTCTCAACCTTGTGTCTGTTACTTTTTGTCAATAGACGGATACCGTGCTTCATCGTAGGTCCTCTACAGTCATGGTTGGTCATTGCTTTGAACCAAGGTCTTGAGTATTTCAGTTATTCTTCTATGCTATCTTTGTATAAATTGCTCTGATTCTATTAACTTTACTCTGAGTCAGTTAATACCATTCAGGATTCTCAGAGATTGTCTCTCGTCACTTCTTACGGCACAATAATATTCTATTGCTTTCCTGTACCACAATTTGTTCAGTCATTCTCAACTATTTAAGGGGGGAAATCCAAGGCACACTCTTAGATTCTAGCTCTTTCTTTCCTTCTTCCCCTTTCCAATGCTCTCTTCAGGATAAGGAAATTTGTTTTGCTTGAGATTATTCCCTCCTTGTATTATTTTCCCACTTAACAACCCCATCCATATCCCTGCTTATTTCCCTGTTAATTTGGAATTTTAATATACCAAACAGTGAGTGCGTGTTCAACTCTTTTTTGTCTATTTAAAAATGAAGTTCGTCTGATGTTCACAATCTTTCTCCATGCTTATACGTTCTTTTTCTTCTTCACCTCAATTACTAGAAATACCAAGTTTCACTCTCTTCTTCCTCTATTATACATTAGTGTGCTCCTTTTACCCTTTCTTTTCTTTTCTTTTCCTTCTTCTGATGCTCAGAAGAGAACTAATCCACCACTAAGAAAAATGTTTTTCTTATTAAGCTCCTTCAATATCCTTGGAGGACATTAAAGTTCTAAAAAGACACTTGTTTCTTTTTGATCTATTGGGATGTTAGTACTATACCACAATACAGCTCTTTCTAATTCATCAAATACATTTACCTTATCAGGATTCTCTGGATTCTTGAGTTTGTATTTCAGCATTTCGATTCAGCTCTGTTCTTTTCATCAGAAATGTTTAAAAGGCTCTATTCCGCTAATGGTCCATTTCCCCTCATAAAAAAAAATTGTGGTTGTTGGTTAAAGCCTTTTGCCTTTTAGAATATTGTTTTCCAATATCTCTTCTCATTTATAGTAGATACTATCAGGTCTTAAGTGATCCTGGCTGTAGTTTGGTAGTTGAACTGCTTTAAGATACTTGTAGGATTTAAACATTTTTTTTGGAGCTTTTCATGATCTTGGGGCTTTTCCTTTGGGGGTTCCTTTTAAGAGGTGACCAAAGGATTCTTTTTAATTTCTTTTTACCAGGAGGTCATGCTGTTCAATCCAAGAACAAAGCTTTGGAGAATTTAGCCTTTTCATGCTCAGTGTTCAGTCATCCATATGTAGGCTGTTCTCCAAATCATACCATTTCACTCCCTGAACTTTTTACCAGTCTTCCTGCTGCCATGTGGCTACTTCGTGTTTGTTCCCCTTTTCCAATTCTGGAATAAGTTATTGATCCTGGAATGATTGTGTTAAACCATTTCCCTGTGACTCCTCTTACCATTCCTGTAACTTTTCAACCCAAAACATGATTCCATGACTACCATTTCCCTATATGTGTTGCCTCTCCTCATCAAAATGTCAACTCCTAGGGGCAGCTAGGTGGTGCAGTGAATAGAGCACTGCCCCTGGAGTCAGGAGAACCTGAGTTCAAATCCAGCCTCAGACACTTAACACTTACTAGCCGTGTGACCTTGGGCAAGTCACTTTACCCCAACTGCCCTGCCTTCCCCCCTCCAAAAGGAAAAAATGTCAACTCCTTGTGGGAAGGAACTGTTTTCGTTTTTGTATATCTAGAAATTAGCACAGGGCTAACACTAAATAAACTACTAGGTGACCATTCATATCAAGCTACTGCTGAGGTCAATCTGCTCTAAGAACCCTTTCCACTGTAAAATTTGGGACCAGCTGTCTGGGCTACAGTGAGAAAGGATTACTTGATAGAGGTTTTAATACAATTTCAAGTTATATGTGTGAGTACAGGGCTTAGTCACAGAAGCAAGAAACGTCCCAATGGGGTTCAAAGACCAATCATAGCCATTCAAAGTTGGCCAGCTGTGAGGGGGAGATTGCAGAGGAGCACTATTTGATTAATACTAAATGTGTGCATGGTGGCCTGTCTATCCCAAGGAGGCATGAGTTACCTTGAAGACCATAGAGTCTTTTTAATTTAAAAATTATCTTATATTTTTGCTATTTTCATCATATTAATTTCTGAATATATCTCTTTCCCACCATTGAACTTTCCACTGGTAACAAAAATTTTAAGAGAAAAGAAAAAAAAGTGGCAAAACCAAGTGACATATAAACTATATCTGACCATAAATGCAACATTTCACTCCCATAGTTCCTCGTCTCTGCAGTGAAGAGAGAATAGTGCATTTTTTCAACTTTTCTCTGGGGTCGCGCTTTATTATAATTATACAATGTTCAGTTTTTGTTTTATTTTTATTTAATTGTTGTACGCATTGTGTATAAATTTTTTTGTTTCTCCTTACTTCACTCTTTATCAGTCTTCCCATGTTTCTTTTAATTCTTCATATTCATCGCTTTTTTACAGTGCCATAATATTCCATTAATTTATAGATTACAATTTGTATATTCATTTACCAATTAATGAACACTCATTTTCTTTCCATCTTTTTACTAATTTAAAAAGTGTTGCATCTTTTTACTAATTTAAAAAGTGTTGCAAACAATATATATGGAACCTTCTTTTCTATCTTCAGCTTTCTTGGGGTATATGCCAAGGAGGGGGACCTCTTTTAGTCCCTTTTGTAGCACAATTCCACAGTACTTGAGAATGATTGGATAACCAACAATGAATTAATGTTAGTGTTCTCCTTAAGGCCCTTCTACCATTCCAATGTTCTTTTTTGGTCAGCTTTGGCAACTTTATGGATGAGGTAGAACCCTACCGTTGTTTTCAGTGGTTTTTCTTTTATTAAAAGTGATCAGGAATAATTTTTCATATTGTTGCTCATAGTTTTGATTTCTTCCCTTGAGAACTTCCTATTTATATATTTGGGTTTTTTGGTGGGTTTTTTTTTTTGGCTTTTTGGAGGGGGGAAGGCTGGGCAATTGGGGTTAAGTGTTAAGTGTCTGAGGTCAAATTTGAACTCAGGTCCTCCTGACTCCAGGGCTGGTGCTCTATTCACTGCATCACCTAGCTGCCCCCCTGTTTATGTGTTTGACTACTTATTTAGTAGGGAATGACAGTTATTACTATACATTTGCATTAACATCTTGGATATTCGACACCTATCAGAAATCTATAATATAATTCATAATGTTTTAATTTATCAAATTCAGTCCAGAGTTGCTATTCCCTCTTCATTTCTACTTTTAAAACTTCCTTTGGGATTTCCAGATCATTCTTCTTCCTAATAAATTTTGTCACTACTTTGTATAGCCTTAGAAAGTAATCCCAGGGTAGTTTCATTGGTATAGCACTGACTCTAAATTCATTTGGATGGTATCATCATTCTTATTACATTGGCACAATCCAGTATACTTCCAATAAAATAATGAACTCTTTATTTCTTTAAATGCTTCTGTAGTGGAATATCGTCCGTTTGTGTCTAGCTAAATTGACCCATATGGTTGATGTATTTTATAGTTATTTGGACGGGATTTTCCATTTTATTCTTTCCTTTTGATTTTGTTATTGCTATGTAACAATTTTCCATTCTCACTTCTGCCTTCTGGCTTTCCTGAAGACTTAAGCTCAAGTCCTACCTTCCGCAGGACTTTCCCACCCACCTCTTCCCTCCTCCCAGTACTAGTGCCTTTCCTTTGACGTCACTTCCCGTTTATATCGCGTGAATCCTGTTGCCTTGCAATCCTTGTTGTTTGCATTCAGTCTCCGTCATTGGAATATTTCTTGAGGAAGAAAAACTATGTTTCTGATTTTCTTTCTATGTCCTGATGCAAGGTGACCTCCACAGTGACTGATACGTAATAAGCATTTATTTATTTATTATTTTATTTGCTTTTTTTTCGGAGGGCAATTGGGATTAAGTGACTTGCCCAAAGTCACATGGCTAGTAAGTGTGTCAAGTGTCTGAGGCTGGATTTGAACTCAGGTCCTCCTGACTCCAGGGCCAGGGCTCTATTCACTGCGCCACCTAGCTGCCCCCCATAAGTATTTAATAAATGTTTGTTAACTGACTGGTACTGAAACCCCAGTTCTAGAACCATAAATACTTTTCTTCAATCCCAGTTGTCCCCTCATTTATTCTCATCCACCTCCACCTTGCTCCCCTAATTCTTGCTACAGGTTTTTTTTTTTTAAGTTTAAAGTTTTGGGTTTACTTAAACAGGACAAAATAATTCTCTTGAACCCTCTTCCTCAAACCTATTACCTTATTTTAAACCACTCTAAAGGATCCCCTTTCTTTTTTTTGTTACAAAACTCTGTATTAATCATCTTCCTTCACTTTCAATATACGAAATATAGCCATGATTTCTTAGTTACTTGGGAGAAAATAAGTAATAAATATATTGTAGCAAGTTTAAACCACAGAGATGTTTTCCCTGGTGACAACATTTGAAAACTGTATACTTGCAAAGAATGGCATCTCCAAACATTAGTATTTCTGTATATCAGTAAAGCTTTTACATGTAACAAACATGCTATTTTCATATATGACCAAAAATTTAAAATATTGCTTATGTTGCTTGGCAACATAAACTAGGCAAAAATATCCCTTTATGCACAAATTTTGTGCAGAAAAAGAGGACTAAATGCATGCATGTACAATATCGCTTGCTTGTATGGGGCATGCAACAACAAAAAAGGCAAAGCTTTTTAAAAAGTCAACTTACGTTACGCAAAAATACGTAAGGGTTATATATTAATACGGGAGGAAGCATTCTAATTAACATTATTAGCACTGCTATTTTCTTCCTGTTCCTCCCAGAGGCAAGGAATCCCTTTTCAATTTGGTCAGAGGTGTATAAAGTCATATGTTTCTTAAATGAATTCAATAAGACATTCCTGCTGGTGGTTTGTTCTACATAAATGAGACTAACTCTAGTAATTCTAGTCTCAGGGACTCAAGATTCCTTCGTAGGATATATTAAACCTCTTTTTGAGGCTAATTAGGTCGAGTGAGTCCAGGTAGTAGCCCAGGACATTGTTTTCATATTATTTCTTAATATTTTTTCCCCCTCAAAATCTTTTCCTTACTCACTTCTGCCATCTTCTGGCACTTTCTGAGACCTGGCTCCCTCCTAATGATAATCCTTTCTTCCTACACTTTTCAAAACTGGCTATACAGTATTTTCTTTCATATCCTTCCCATTCCCCACTCCCTCAACCCCAACTGGTTGGTTGTGGGGGAGGAACTGGAATAAAAAATTGTTCCCCATTAACACTTACAAACTCTCCGCTATTTAGCCACCTCTCCTCCACTGAAGTTCAATCATCCATGTTATTGTCCAATCCAGATTCTGGCAGATGTCACCTACCAACCCCCAGATCGTTCCCTCTCTTTCTCTATAAATTGAATGCCTAGATCATTGTCTTTCTTTCCACTCCAATTCCCTCCCTAGTAGTAGGTGACTTCAACTTACCTATTGATGTTTTCTTAAGTACTCTAACTTTACAGTTCTTCAGTCTACTCAATTCTATTCCTAACCCTGTTTTTCTTCGTCATAAGAACCTCCGAGCCCTCCATGCTTCAATGTTATCCCTCACCCTGGAATATTCCTATAATCTTTCTCCTTCCCTCATATTCATGTGAAGGTGGAGGGATGTGAGATGAGGGACAGGAGAGGTGGATGGAGGTGGAAAAAATCATGCTAACTGGATCCATTACAAATATATATTACATAATTTCAACTGCAGAACTCTGCGAAAAGGAAATCCTTCTTTTTCTTGCTAATTAATTCTCTCTTCCACCTACCACAGTTGCTGTTCCAATCCTATTTTGTCTCTCCTTAAGCCTCCCGTGGTACCCTTCCCTGACCATCTCAGCTCAGGACCTTATCCCAAACTTCATTGAAAAAACTGAGGCCCTGAGTTTCCTCTTCTCTCCTGTTCCTCATCTCACCCTCTGACATCAGTCACCACTCTGTCCTCCTTTACTACTGCTTCCCTTGGAGAGGTGGCCCTTCTCTTTGCCAAAGCCAACACTTCTACATGTAACCTTAGTCCTTTTCCATCCCATCTTCTCTAACAGGTTGGTTCCACCTTCATCCCTCTTTCCTCTAATCCATAGTCATCCAAGTCTTATAATTTCAATGCCATTCTAGACTCTTCACTCTTACCCCACATTTTTAAATCTGTTTATCAAGCCTTGTCATTTTTACCCTTACAACATGTCTCTGATATGTTTCCTTCTCTCTGCTTTCACAGCCACCACCCTTGTTCAGACCTTCGTGCCCTCTCATTTAGCTTTCTGCAATAGCTTTCTTATTGGTCTCCTGTCAAGTGCTCTCCTTGGTCTCAAGTCTCTCCCCTCTCCAGTCTATCCTCCCTTCAGCTGCCAAAGTGATTTTCCTAAAGCTCAGGCATGAACATTTCAACCCAACTCAGTAAACCCCACTATCTGCAAAATATCCCCAGGATCACATACAAAGTCCTCTCTATGGTACTGCATACTTAAAAACCTGGCACCATCTTTCCTTTCCAATCTTTCCATGCTTCTTTTCCCTCCACACATTCTACAATTCATCAACCCTGCCCTACTTGCCATTCCTTGCACATCTCACTCTGTTTCCCATTTCCATGCCTTTGCACTAGTTGTCTCCACTCCCATGCCCACCATAATTGGAATATATTCCCTCCTCACCTCACCCTCTTGACACCCCTGGATTACTTCAAGATTCAGTTCAAAACCTCCCTTTGACAGGAGGACTTACTTATCCTCAAGCCACTTGAGCCTTTTTCCTCTAACGTTTTCTACTCTGTATGTGTCTTGTATATACTCATTTATTTACACGTTGATTCTCTTATTAATATATAAACTCCTTGAGGACAGGGCTGTTTAGGTTTCAGCTTTTTTTTAATCTTTAGAACATAACACAGTGCCTGGAACATAGTTAAGCACTTAAGAAAGATTGCTGATTGATACCTTCTTGGCAAGAGTTCCATGGCCCTCTGTTGGCTTAATTGACTAGTCTTGGACACATACAATTTAGGATAGATCACTTGCAATGCTGTGTATTCACAGGAGCCACTTTCTGGCCTGCCTGAACACTTAGGGGCAATTAGTTGGCCGTCTTTCTTGTCTCTGGCCACATTCCTGACCTTTTCAATTTGGTTTATGCTCCATATATATTCTCTGTCCTGTCATGTTTTGAAACTAATCTGTTTCTTTCTACTCTTTGTACCCATTTACTCAACTGTCCAATTCTAGAAATATTCTTGGATTTCTGTCTACTAACACATTCTCTGACCTGTCTAATTTGAGAGAGATCCCTGTTCCTCAAAAAATATGTTCTCTGAGACCTTTTTCTAGTTTGGAAGAGTTTTCTGTGTACCTGTGTATCTATTAAACACATTCCTTGACTTTTACTATGAATAGATTCTTGACCATCTGTCTATGTTTTGGATGCATTCCCTTACCTTTCCACTTTGGAATAGGTCTCCTTACTCCCAAGACGCTTGACATAATCTGTCCAATTCATGATTAGTTCCTACACGTATTCTCTGAATACATTCCATTACTTACCTCTCAAGGACAAATTGCTGGTCTGTATACTCTCTGGACACATTCCTTGACCTGTCTAATCTGGAATAGGTCTTTGGTCCTTTGCCTATTCTTAACAGATTCTCTGATCTATCTTGTTGTTGAGTCACTTCGGTTGTATCTGACTCTTCATGACCCATTTTGGGGTTTTCTCAGCAAGGGTACTGGAGTGGTTTGCCATTTCCTTTTTAGCCCATTTTATAGAAGAACAACTGAGGCCTACAGGATTAAGTGACTTGCCCAGGGTCACACAGCTAGTAAGTATCTGAGACGAGATTTGAATTCAGGTCTTCCTGATTCCCAGCCCACTGCTTTATCCACTATACCACCTTGCTGCCTTCTAGTCTCATATAAATTCCTAGCCACGTCTAAGGTATGCAGCCTTTTGCTCTTGTCATCCATCTATTGCAAGAAGGGAAGTGTTTAATCTTTTGATTTCTGGGGAAAAAATTGGTATTTTTAATTTGCCTGAGTTCCACTGTCTTTTAGTGTTATTTTCAATCCTGTTGTTGTCATTGTTTACATTAATTTTCTGGTTTACTTTTTGGTTCAGTATCAGTTTTTAAAAGTATATTTTCAATTATTGAAGATTTATTTTCTCACCTGAGGTGGTTTGACTTGCCTAGTACATTCTACCTCTTGCCTCTCCCTTAGGGTTCCTTGCTGCTTCAGGGTCTCTGAGTCAAAAGACTCTTGTTCAAATGTTCTTGTGTTTCTCTGCTTTTTGCAGGATCGTTGTTTCTTATGATGCAGTAATATTCCATGATGTTCTTATACTACCCTTTGTTTCTATCAGTCTGCTTTTCAGATTTCCTATCAGTTCTTGTCCAATAAGGAGTATTCCCCAATTACCATACTTTCTTATGTTTATCACACACTGCATCCATTTGTATCTCTATTCTTAACTAGTCTATTCCATGGATCTACTTTTCTATTTTTTAACCAGCACCAAATAGTTTTGAAAATCATAGTTTTATAATAGTTTGAAAGCTAGTATTACTAAGCATTCTTCATTCCTATTTTTTTCATTATTTCATTTGATATTCAAGACTTTTTGTTCCTCAAAATGAATTATTATCTAATCTAGTTCTACAAAGTAACCTCCTGGTAGTGTCATGGAAAGAAAACTCACTGCTTATAATTTAGGGTACATCAGTAAAATGCTTTATTTTGTGAATAGTTACAAGCCATGATATGGAGGGGCATCACGGGGTAGCCTATAGAGCAGAGAAATTTCTATGGGACAACAATAATGTAGTCACACTGAGCTCACAAATAGACCTTGGAACAGGAATTAAGGGGAGAAGTTGGATAATGTCATCAGCCTCAGGATGGCAAATAGCTTTAGTTAGACACTGAAGGACCTGGTGGATGGAAGAAAGCTGAAGGGCAGTGGCCCTGGGTATCCAACACTTGGATGAGGGTATGCGGGGGCAGGGATGGGGAACCAGGGTGAGACAGTTTGATCCAAGAATCAGAGAAACATTCCAGTTTGAGTCTTTAGCTGGAAAGACAATCTGGGAGTGGAATTTCTAGGTGGTATGGAGACAGGCTGGTACGTTCGACCTAGGGTTCTTTATCCTTGGTCACAGACGGGAGCAGCAGCACAGGACAAGAAGAGAGGTGTTTGCTTCCAGGGGATGATGAGTCTCTTTTGTAGTGTGATGTATAGCTCCATGTCTGATGGTCAGATAGTGGATGGCAATGTTGATGGGCAACAGGATCTAGGATGAACTCTTCCAGTATGATCGAAGGGTACTTTTCTCACTGATGTGCCCAGTCTTCCAGTTGGAAGTTGTGGCAAGGAAAAGGTGCCAGGTGATTGGGGAAGAAATTCTGATACCTAATGGTGAACAGACTTAATATATTTCATTAGTACTTGAACATAGTTAGTGGTCTCATCTGTTAAATAAAGATCGTTTGGTAAGGGAGTTTGAAGGCATGCTTTTTTGCTTAATAAATACTTGTTAATGGAATGATAATTCAAAAGAATCTCAAAGGATATGGGGGTCATCAGGTCACTTATGTCCAATCTTAGTATACATCTTAGCTATGTTATTTATTATGATTATATTTGTTATTTATAAGGATTAAATTACATTGCCTCTGAAACTCAGGGTGGTACTGGAAGTGAGAATGCAATTAAAAAAGAGAAGTATGAAAATTTTTCTCACAATTTGTTCTCTATAATGACTGCCTCTACCAACACAGGTAGATATAGGGGAATAAGAATTCTTAGTATTGCTGAGCTACCTTTTATCCAATTCTTTCTTTTCAGGAGGGATTGGTGGAAATGGGATTGGGAAGGTTGTATCTGGAAGTGGGTGAAATTAAAAAAAATGAAAGGGAGGCAAGAGAAATAATGGTAAGTATCAGGTCACAGTTATGGAGAAATTGTAGGGGTGAGAGACTAGGTAGGTCAAGGTAATTCTACAGAGCTGAAGTTTCCAAGGTTACTCACCCTATAAATTCCATCCCCATCAATTATTCCCTGGGCAATGACTGATACTTAATTAACTTCAGGCAGGAGGAGCAGGAGAAGGTCCAAAGAGTCTGCAGGTGCTCTACTTTCAGTCTGGTGGCCAGATGTCAAGAAGCAAGAGGGCAGAATATCTACTGAGTTTAAGCAAATTGCGCTACTAGAATTGGCTGCATGATGACTACAATGGAATTCAGGAAGAATAGGTAGGATTCAGGGAAGAAGCATAGGAAAACTCTTAAAAGCTGATGCAGAGGGAAGGAAGAAGAACCAGTGACAACCATAATGTCAATGGAAAGTCCTCAAAGTGAAAGTGATTGCATTGTCTTTGCAATAACCAAGGATCTTGGCAACAGAGAAGAGTTGAGAAAAGTCACCTCTGTTCCTTCCACGTAGATGAAGATATAGATGTAGATGGTCTGAGTGTGAAATATTGCACATGTAGGCTGACTTGGTGGATGTGTTGGTTGGTTTTATTGAACTGCCTTCCTCCATTTCTTTTCTAATTCTTGTACCAAGGGATGGTTAACTTTGGAAATGATGGGAATGGGTATATTTGGAAATGAGGGATGATATGAAAACAAAAAGCTATGAGGAAATGGTAATGATAAAGCCATGGAAAGAAGTATGGGTGGGCACTGTAGAAAGGGGGCAAATTCTACCCAGGTGGTGAGAGA
>CM053582.1:25465854-25524394 GCA_028627135.1 Pseudochirops cupreus | reverse complement strand
TTTTTTTCTTTTTTTTGGGGGGGGTGCTTGGAAGATCTTATCATCCTCCTTGGTTTGTGGAATACAAGTTTTAGTGGTTTTTTCTTTTTTTGGGGGGGTGCTTGGAAGATCTTATCAACCTCCTTGGTTTGTGGAATACAGTTCATTTGTGGAATACAAGTTTTGGTGATTTTTTTTCTTTTTTTTTTCGGGGTGCTTGGAAGATCTTATCAACCTCCTTGGTTTGTGGAATACAGTTCATTTGTGGAATACAAGTTTTGGTGATTTTTTTTTTCTGGGTGCTTGGAAGATCTTATCATCCTCCTTGGTTTGTGGAATACAGTTCATTTGTGGAATACAAGTTTTGGTGATTTTTTTTTTTTCTGGGTGCTTGGAAGATCTTATCATCCTCCTTGGTTTGTGGAATACAGTTCATTTGTGGAATACGAGTTTTGGTGGTTTTTTCTTTTTTTCTTTTGGGTGCTTGGAAGATCTTATCATCCTCCTTGGTTTGTGGAATACAAGTTTTGGTGATTTTTTTTCTTTTTTCTTTTTTTTTGGGTGCTTGGAAGATCTTATCATCCTCCGTGGTTTGGAATACAAATTTTTTTTGCCTTTTTTTTTTTTTAAATACTTGGAAGATTTCGTCATCCTTGGCTTGGAATACAAAATTTATCACTCCTTATTTGTGGAATATAAGGGTTTCTTCTTTTGTTTTGTTTTTTTTAAGAGTGGTTTTTATTTTTTCGTGCTTGGAATATCTCATCCTTCCTGTTCTGGAATACATTTATTCTTTGTGAATACAAGTTTTTTGGTTTTAATTTATATTTTTTTTGTGCTTGGAAGATTTCATTCTTTTGTGGAATACAAGTTTTTTTGGTTTTTATTTTTGGTGCTTTGGGGTTTTTTGATGCTTGAAGATCTCATCTTCCTCCTTGGTTGGAATATAAAGTTTATCATTTTTTGTGGAATACTAGTTTTTTTGGGTAGTTTTGGTTTTTTTGGTGCTTAGAAGATTTCATCAGTTTTCTTGGTGTGGAATATAAGGGTTTTTTTGGCCTTTTGGGTTTTTTTTGGTGCTTGGAAAGTCTCATCATTTTTCTTGGTTTGGAACACAAAAACTATCCTTTCACTACATTTGTGGAATATGTTTTTTGGGTTTATATGATGCTTGGAAGATCTAATCCTCTTTGGTTTGTGGAATACAAAGGTTTTTTTTGTGTGTGTGGTTGGTATTGGTAAGTGGAATTGGTGTTGGTAAGTGAGAACATTCCACTTCATTTAGGTAAGTGCCAATTTTTTTCTTGATATTCGGAATATGTAAATATTCTAAAGCAGCAGTTCTTAACCTGTGGGTTGTGACCCCTTTTGGGGTTGAATGACCTTTTCACAGGGTCTTAAGAACTGAGACACCGCTCCTCTAATCGTCTCCAGGCCAGTCCGCCCACATGCAGATACACCCACATCAAGTATTAAAGGGGTTGCCGCATTAGGAAGGTTGAGAACCACTGTTCTAAAGTATTCCTGGGCGGGGTAGGGAGAGGGAATACTATATCTACAATACAGGAAGTCTCCACTTAGAAACCATTGCAGAGTAAGAAGAAAATTAATGCAGGAATCTCCATCCTTGTTTTTATAAAGCTGAAGGTAACATTACTGGATTTGGATTTAAGAGGTCTGAATTTCTACTCTCTCCTGGACAGTGTCTACATGACAGGTAGTCTCCACTTAGGGGAAAGTGTATTGTAAAGTAAGGGGAAAAACATAAGTACACTTAGAACATAACTTCCCCACCAACTTTCATAAAGCTGAAAGTAACATTTCAGGATTTGGAATCAGATGGAAATTAGAAGTCTTTGGTTTGACTCTAGTCCAGAGGTTCTCAACCTCTGGGTTATGTTCTATTTGTAACAAAATACATCCTGCATATCAGATTCAAAACAGTAGCAAAATTACAGTTATGAAGTAGCAACTAAAATAGTTTTATGGTTGGGGGTCACCACAACATGAGGAACTGTATTAAAGGGTTGTGGCATTAGGAAGGTTGAGAACCACTGCTCTAGTCTGTCACTTTCTCTCTGAGCCTCCATTTATTCCTTTTTAATACAGGTTGAGATGTAGTTGACCTCTGAGGTCCCTTCCACCTCAATTCTCTGAAAATCCAACTTTTAGCTTACTGTAGTAAAACACATAATACAAATAGGTCTTTAAAATGCCTTCCTAACCCTTATGGCTGCATTAATATGTATACTTTATTTTCTAGGTGTGGTAGAAGCCCAGCATTGAAGAGCCCAAGCAGCCCTCCAGGTCATAGGATGGATCCATTCATTGTGGATTTCTGGACCAGAATCATACATGTTGAAGGTATGTCTTCTCTCTTCTGTATCTTTAAGGGAATTGTCTCATATATGTGAAATTTGGGGTCCTTTGAAGAATGTTTGCATCAGTGTGCATCTAAAACTCTGGGGACCTAGGGGGTCATTCTTCATTCTCTATGTTCCTTACTTATTATTCCCTTGTGGGATGCAGTGGGCCATTCGCTATAGTCCTTTAGCCATTTCCCAAATAGTTTCTTTCCATGTTTTCTCTATTACAAATATCTTTACTGATAAGCACCATTAGGAAGTTTCCAGCTGGTTGCTGATGACTTCTTTGAAGCATATTCCCAGTAGTAGGATTGCCTTTAAAGGGTTTATAAAGCCAAATTAATAACACATTTGTAGTCCGTGTGATTGTGCTGACAAGATTGTGCCCCTTCTCGTTGCCACCATTCTGTTGCAAGTAGGCCTGTTTCCCCACGATCCCTGCCAGTTGTCATTTCTCTTTATTTTGCTTGTTGTTTGGGTATCATATGATACTTTTGTTTGTTTGTTTTGCCTTTTGTAGGGGGTAAGGCAGGACAATTGGGGTTAAGTGATTTGTCCAAGGTCACAGGGCTAGTAAGTGTTAAGTGTCTGAGATCCGGATTTGAACTCGGGTCCTCCTGACTCCAGGGCCAGCGCTCTATTCACTGTACCACCTAGCCGCCCCTAACGATACTTTTTAAAGAAGCCTATTAGTCTATTTGCACCTATTTAAGTACAGTCTATGCTTCTGTGAATTAACTCAGAGAGTCCTTTAAACATTTAATAGTGTCAGTGGATGCTGGATTCTGCCCAGATGTTGTCTGATATATTTCCCTTTTCCTTTTCAATGAAAAAGAGCCAATATTTGAATTGTAAACTGACAGCCTGTTTATCAGCAGCCTGGGATAACAGAAGGTGACCTGGCTCAGAGCTTAAGACCTGGGTTCCAGTCAGGTCTGCAACATTTCAGTATAACAATATGTACTCCTTGTCTCAGATGCAAAGCATTGCTCACCCTAAATAATGGCTGGATAAAGTTTGTTGAGCACACCTCTGTTAAGCAAAGAGTCCTTGCTCTGTAGAAGAATCATGAGATTTAGAATTCCAAGGGATCTTAGATCCCAGAGAAGGTGTACAATCACAAGTTCACTTCTTTTTTCAAGAGGAGACAACTCAGGCCTTGAGGGAAAGGGGTTTGATACTGTTCTCACAAGGATCCCATGCAGTACTTACAAGTGTCTCCTTTTTTTCCTTCCTTCACATACCAGTCACAGCTCAGACCTGTTGCTGAGGAGATCTTCCCTGGGACCAGAGAAGAGGAAGATGGAGAAGAATATGTACGAAGAAAACTTTTTGTTAAATTTCTTAAATGATTTTATGTCTTTTGTTATAATTGCAAACCATCTCCATAGACCAGATTTTGTTAGTTTCCCCTCCTTCCCCCTTATATCATGCTTGTGGCAACTCCCTTGTTGCTTGAACAGAGCTACCTCCTGTTAAACTCTTTCTTCCTCTTTTTCCCCAAATCATGTAATCATGTAATAAACTGTTTCCTTTTCAAAGAACTTTCTTGGTATTGAAAGTGATTTCCTGAGGTGAACTGGAGTACAAATCAGTTTGTTTTTAATTCTTGGCTGAAGGAAGATAATGCATGTAGGGGTGGAGTCAGCACTGGGACCTGGCTTCTAAAATCAGAGAAATTATTCAAACTCACTCTCAGTAAATGAGCTCGTTGGTCACTAGGACAGTGGAAAGAGGACCTGAGCTGACTGAATCATAAGGTCTGGATTTGACTTTTTTGTCCTTTGTGACCATGATCAGCTCCCTTGGTCATAATTTCCCCTGCAAAATGAACAGATGGGAATAGATCCCACCTCTGAATCGCTGATTCTGCATCAGTTTTAACTAAGTTTAAATAAGCTCATTCTGTTAATTTGCTTCAGTTTGAGCCTATATCAGCTTTACGTTCCAACCTTCCCTCCCATGGCACTTTCCAATGGTGGAAACTCCGTCTAACAGTCAACACCTTGTTAGCCTGACAGATGATTCTAATTTTAAGACTGAGATACTTGGGGGCACCTGGATTTGAACCACACCCATCATTTTTAGGCATAATCTTTGCTTACTTTCCCCCATAGTATTTGTTAACTCAGATTGTTTATTTGCTGCAGTGGTTCCACACACCTGAGCTTAAAATTTCTCAGCCTTTCTACCAACTATATTCACCTCTCAAACAGTTAATGATTTGTAAACAAACACTTATTTATAACATTTAACTGGTCTTGTATAAGGCCCTATATCTTTTGCTAACTGCCAGGCCATTGTATGTGTTATACCCACAATTCATCAATTCCATTTTTGTAGGTCTGTTTATATAGTAAGCGCAGTCAGCTTTAACTTGGTGGCTGGTGGGGAAGAGGAGTGTCTTAACAGTATATAATACTCCTGCCTCCTGGGCAGGCCTCTTTTTTTCTATTAAACACATTGAGACAAGTACATTACCCCTCTAGTTTTGGCCAGTCCTTAAGGTACGAATTGGAAAATGGACTCATCTTGTCTGGAAGTCAATGGAATCCCATTTCTTAGTTTTCTCCTCATCCCCTCAATGGTGTCGCAACAGCATCTAGAATCTAGAAAACATCTAGAAAAGAGTTCTTGACCTAGGTTTCGTGAAGTTGGATGGGGGGGAAGTTGCATCTTTATTTTCACTAACCTCTCTTTGAAATTTAGCATATTTTTAAATGATTTAAGGATATTCCAAGAAGGGATCCATAGCCTTTAGTAGATTCTCAAGTGATCCATAACACAAAAATTAAGAAGTCCTGCTCTAGAAGAACTGAAAACATAACCAAGTAATATGGAAGGCAGTCCTAAGAGAGGCCTGCTGACCCCTGTGGATCATAGCAATTCAACTGTGGCTGCTGCTATATTACACAGTTGGGGAGGGTGGTGGGGAAGGGAGAACAAGGTGGTGGGGGGCAGAAGTGATAGAAGTCTCCAAGTATTTTAGTTTGCCAGCTCTTTGAGGGGCAAGTTGGGGTTCCACAAGAGAAGCTGTCAGGTCTCATTCCTCCACTCTGTCATCTCACCATACTCCCAAGGAGGAGGACCTCCATTTTGGGCTCCCAGCTCACCATGCCCATCCCTCACCTTTACAGTTGGCTCTGGGCCCTTCATGAAGTCAGGCCTTTTATCTAACAGCTCTTAATAGGAAAAGGACCCTGTCCTAGTCGGTATAGTTTGAGGAAATGTGCTCCCTAGAGGGTGGAATTAGATTCAGCATACAGCAAACAACCCATTGGCTCTTTTCTGGTACCTCAAGTTTGGACAGAGTGAGGAGCCAGTCTAGATAATTGGTTAACCAAAAAGAAAGGCACTTCCTTCCCCTGCACCTTCCTTCTCTGTGACTCCTAAGATTTCTGGCCCCAGGAGAAGCCTCTACTTACTTAGAGAAGGTAGCAGAAGGAAAAGCCTGGAGCTCCAGGACAAGTTGGAGCAGGTTCCTGCCAAGACCTGGAGAGACCCTGGATGTCAGAGGGGTGGGGTTAGGGGGAACATGGATCTCATAGAGCTGCTGTTAACTGCTCAGATAATGGGCTCAGGTGCAGGCTCCATCTGCTAGCTCCCTTCAGCTGCTGATTCCATAGGTTTTCCGACCTGTCCTTCATTTCCGTGCTCCACATCTAGAATAGAAGTCAAGTAAGTCCCTGCCCTTGGAACTTCCTACCTCTCCAGCCTTTTTTTCCTCCCCACTGCCTCATCAGGGTCATCTCCACTCATCCTGATTTATATCTTACCATTGGGCTCAGATGGTTCCAGAGGACAAAGTGAGACTTTGCCCAGCCCTCCCTCACTTAAATCCAATTTACCTTCAAGTCAAAGCATCAACTTCCTGATGCCATGGTCCACAACAGTGCCTGGTTTCCTCTAAAGTCAGATCGTTCCTTGTGTTGTGCTCTGAAGAAGGCCTAACTTAGGGGCCTCCCTTATAGGAGGCACTCAGAAACAAACAGTCCCTTTCCATATGCAGGCCTCACTTTTCTCAGTAGTTAGAGTCAGACCAGATAATCTCCAAGCATCCTTTTTAGCTCTGACCTATGGTCCTAGGAATTTTCCTTCTCTCCTTCCATTACTGTTATTTAGTGAGATCCTAGGAGTGGGAAATCCAGTAATCATGAAGAACTTGGGGTGGAGAGATAATGCTTGCTCCTTCCCTCATGATTCCTAAAACTCCTATTTATTGACGATTTTTAATGGATAAATGAAATAGCTGAGATAAACTGAAGACAATATACCATCTAGATTCAGAAATTAAACACCTATTGTGCATCAGGAACTAAAAGTATGCTGAGAAGTGTTAGCTAATTTAGCTACAACAGTCCTAGCTATCTTGGAGTTCCAAGTCTAGTAGGTATATTTTCTAAAGGGACAGTTAGCTCTTTTTGGAGGGGCAATTGGGGTTAAGTGACTTGCCCAAGGTCACACGACTAGTTTTGTGTTTAGTGTCTGATTCCGGATTTGAACTCAGGTCCTCCTGACTCCAGGGCCGGTGCTCTTTTCAGTGTACCACCTAGCCACCCAAGGATAGTTATCTTTTTAGGTGGGTCTTTCCTTCCACTCTTCATCTCCGCCTCCCTAGAACTGATCCAGCCTTCAAGGCCACTATAGATGGCAACTTGCCATCCTGACTCTCCTGTCAGTCCCCTGTCAGCCTTTATTTCTACATTTCTATTTCTCTGCTTACTCTTTGTCCACACCCCCCGCCCCAATTCCATGCTATCTTCAGGTTCACATGTTTCTATGTGGTTTATACTTTTTGCTTCCTTTTTTAAAAAATTATTTTTAGTTTTCAACATTCAGTTCCACAAACTTTTGAGTTTTAAATTTTCTCCGCCTCCTTCCTCTCCCCCCTCCCCAAGAGCACGCAATCTGATTGATATAGGCTCTTAAAACATATTTTCACATTAGTCATGTTGTACAGAAGAATTAGAGCCAATGGGATTATATTTTCTTGTGCTTAGAGAGGTTCCATTAAAGTCCCCTTTGGATGCCGCTTGGAGGTCCCTCAAGGGGTCATTCTGGCTGAACAAAATTCTAGCTGGGCATACCATCTTAATGGAGATTGGAGAAGGGACCTCCATGAGCAAAGCTCCTTTGCTTACTAATATCTAAAGTGCTAGTCCCCCAACCTTTCTAATCAGACCTGTTCCTTCTGAACAAATGGTGCTATTCCACTCCGTTGCTATATCCCAGTTAGTGACTACTTCTCCAAGTCAGTGATTTTCTATATTCTGGGCATTGGGTAGAACATTACCTGAAAGCATAGCAACTGTACCTATCCTACCTCATAATGTTGTCTTGTGTATTACTAGTGAGACTCTGAATCCTCCTGCATTTTCTTGTTAATATTTGTCCTCTTGAGTATCTTGTTTCACAGTTTCTTCAGGACATTTTTTTGGTGCCCATCAAATTTCTGTTCAAAACCATCTTGTTTGTGCATACCCCTTGACCCAGCAATACCACTTCTAGGGCTATATACCCAAGAGATCATACAAGTGGGAAAAGGACCCATATGTACAAAAATATTTATTGCAGCTCTTTTTGTAGGGGCAAAGAATTGGAAATCAAAGGGATGCCCATCAAATGGGGAATGGCTAAACAAGTTGTGGTATATGAATGTAATGGAATACTATTGTGCTATAAGAAATGAGCAGACAGATTTCATAATAACCTCGAGAGACTTAGATAAACTGATGCTGAGTGAGGGGAGCAGAACCAGGAGAACTTTGTACACAATCACAGACACAGCGTATGTGTGATGACTAACTTGGATAGACTTACCTCTTCTCAGCACTGCAAGGCTATAAGATAACTCCAAGGGACTCATGATTGAAAGGGCTAGGCATATCCAGAGAAAGAATTACAGAGTCTGAATGCAGATTGAAGCAAACTACTTGCTCTCTCTCTGTTTTGTTTTGTTCCTTCTTTCTCATTGTTCATTCCATTGGTTATAATTCTTCTGTGCAACTTGACTAATGTTTAATGTGAAGGTATTTTTACAACTCATATCGGATTGCATGGTGCTACGGGGAGGGGAGGGAAGAGGGTGGCAGAGAAAATTTGGAACGCAAGGGATTGTGGAACTGAATGTTGTAAACTAACAGTAAATAAATAAATTAAAAAAACAAAACAAAACCAACCAAACCACCTTGTTCAGATTGGTGAGCCTCCCTCTTACTAATCATCAGCCCTTGTGAGATGCGCTCTGTGCAAAGTCCAAAGCTTGTTAATTGGGTATTATAATAAGGCATCCTGCTCCTGGACACCATTGATGTAGCAAGCTGTTCACTTTTCTTTCCCAAATCCCAACCTTCAAGTGGAAAAAGATATGATGATGGCACCTGTGCCCCTAAGTATGCAATTTTGATGAGCCTTGGGAGGCTTTTTATCACTCAAATCCATGCTGATCATAGAGGAGAGGGTGGGATGCAAGCACCATTAGCCGTTCTGTCTCCAAGCTCACTGATCAGAACAGTCCCTTAGCCAGTGAACTAGGAGGGACAGGATTGGTCCAGGAATTTGGGGCATTGCTGGTGGGATTACTTTAGCTCTCAAGGTTAGAGGGATGGGAAGCTGGCAGGTCATTCATTATACCCTGAAGATGACTGCAAAAATGAGAAGCATATCTGCTACCATTCCTGGGAGGATTGTACCAGCCCATCCCACCCCCTGCCATTGCCAGAAAGATATGAGCTATTTGTGAAAACAGAAATTGTTTGGCATTCTGTGAGCTGGGGGTTGGTTTTTAATGGCCCCTGAGGTCCCCCCTTCCATTTTCCCTATTCTCTACTTTTATGCTCTATAAGTAAACCCATCTGACCATTCCTGCTTCTAGAGAGAAGTTGTACAGCCATCCATCCAACCGAGTCACTTCTTTGGCCCCACAACTTAATTCCTGGTCAACAAATGTTACCATAGCTTGGATCAGAATTAAAACAACTTGTGGTATTCTACCATCTTTCCTCCCCTTGGTAGTGTGCTAGCAAACTAAATGTGGACTTTTTGAGGTGAGGAATCTTCTGAAACGCTATTCCTTCACCTGTATGCAAACCCTTCAAAATGCCATTGGAAAATGAACCTTAATGAAAAAACATAAACTTCAGAATCTAATCACTGTATAGGGAGAATTATACCCCAGATGGGGCTGGGGAAGATATTCAGTGCCTGGCAGGAAATAAGTGCATTATAAATGTGAGGACCAGCTCACTGGTCACCAAAATTCTGCAGTCTGGTAGGAGTTCTTACTATGGGGGTGTGACTTTTTAATACTTTGACATTGTATCTGTAGTCCCTTATTTTAGTGTTTTAAAAACTTTTCTTCTGAGAAGGGGGCCATAGGCTTCCTCAGGCTGAGGTCGTGGGGAATTTTCTAGGCACGATGAAAAGATCCCACAGTACATCTCCGGCACCCCACTAACTTGCGGCTGCTTGACTCCCATTTCCCTGGTGCTTCAATACCAGTAAGAGGGTGCTCTGAGTGGCATGTGTCTGTGTGCTGCCTCTAACCCTCCTCTTGATTTCCCACTTACTCTCAAAGAGGACACGGCACCATCCTCCCCATCACCTGGGCTCACAATGTAGGTGTCCCCTGATCATTCTGACCCTCCAGATCTCATCTCTTGCCTGTCTTAATCAATTCTGGTCCCTGCCCTCATCAGCTCACACTTGGGGTTATTGTTGCCTGCTGAGTGGTCTGTCTCCTCTTACTTTCTCTTCACTCCATCCTCCACTCAGTTATGGAATTGATCTTCCTCAAACCCAGGTATCTTGGCCCTCCATTCCCTGTCCTCAACCTCCATTCAATAAACTCTGGTGTTTGCCCCCAGCATCAAATACAAAATCCTCTGGTTTTGTTTTGTTTCTGTTTTTGCTTTTTGGAAGGGGGAAGGTAGGACAATTAGGGTTAAGTGACTTGCCCAAGATCACACGGCTAGTTTGCGGTGCTCCATTCACTGGGCCACCTAGCCACCCCTAAAATCCTCTGATTTTTAAGGCCCTTCATAACCTGGCCCCTTCCTACCTTTCTACTTTTCCTACTGCACCTGACTCCCGTCCACCTTATGGCAATGGCCTCCTGGCTGTTCTCCCCACTTGCCACATCTTCCGGAGCAGGGCACTTCCACTGGCTGTGCTCATTGCCTGGGATTCTTTCTCTCCTCGTCTCTGCCTCCTCTTCCCACCTTCTTAAGCTAGTGCCTTCTCTCTGAGATGGCCTCCCAATCTATCTTCTTTTGCTTCCCCATTAAATGATGAGCTCCATGAGGGTAGAGACTGTTTTAGTGGACTTTACTGGACTGTCCCCAGTATCTAGAAAATTCCTCTTGCGTGAGCTCTGGAGGTTAATCATTCTACAAGAGAGCTTGTTCATTAAATCACTGTAAGTGCATACCCAAAGATCACCCCAGCTAAGGACACAGACTCAGAGCAGCATTCAGCTAGCCCCCTGCTTTAAAACAAAGGCAGGAAGCTCCCCTGCCAGAGCCATTTCAAAGGTTGGTGGCACCAGCGGACAGATACCCTCCCTTTGTGTATTGGTGTATACATGTCCTATCTCCCATCTCCCTCCATCAATATAAGCTTCGTGAGGGCAGGGACTCTGCCCCATTCTTCATCTTCTTTTCCAGCTTTGAGTCCAGAGCCTGGCATACAGTATGTGCTTTAAAAATGGAAAAAAAGACTTACTTATCCTCCTGACAATTATTGAACGGGTCAGTCCCAGTCTGTTTAAAAAGTAGATGAACTGAATGATGCTCTCTCCCAACAACCCCAAATCCCCGTGTCCTGTTGTTTTATTCTGACATCACCTACAGAATCGTCCCCCCCGCCCCGGGGGGTCCTGATTCGTCTATAGAAAGCCTCTCTGCCCCATAGAAAGTGCTTGGAAGGGGGCCTGGGGGTTTGTAGGCTCTGGATCTAGCTTGTAGTCCTGCTTCCACCATTTGTTGACTGTAGGGCCTTGGGAAGCCCTTTCTCCTCTCTGCGCGTCGGTGTTCTCCTCTGTAAACCGTGGGAGGTCGGGCTGGCCTACCCCCAGTCTCTCAACCTTAGGTTCCTAAGGAGCCAAATGCCAAGGCACTTCCCCATTTTGGACAGCAGGTGGCAGGCTTTGACTAGAAATGACGGGTGCTCGCCGCTCTTATGGCAGACAGCACTAGACACGGGGTGTGCTCCAGCTACGGGTCCCCACAGCCAGGCCGCGGCCGAAAGAAGAGCCCCGGGGGTGGCCGAGGGTGGCCGAGGGTGGCCGGGGAAGGCTAGAAAGGTGGCCCGGCTGAGAGTCGGCGAACGAGCGCTTTCGGCTTCGATTAGCCGGGAAAGCGGAGGCGGTGCGGACTCGGGGCAGCTGCTTTGGCCTCGGCCCCGGCCCAATGTATGTGGCCTTGAGAGCCCCATCTCTGTGCCCAAGCTGCCTCCTCTGTAAAATGGAGAAAAATGACGTCAGGCAGCCCCGCAAAAGTCTCTCCCTGCCTCCTAAAACCGAGACGCTAGGCCCAAGCCCTGGCGTCAGATAGCACTCCTGGACTAGAAATAAAAGGCACTGGACTTTTCGGTCACAGCGCAATGGCCTGCCCCAAACACTAGATGGCGCGACTCGACTAGAAATAAAAAGCCCTGGCCTTTTAAGGCACAGCGCAATGGCCTGCCCCAAACACTAGATGGCGCTCCTCGACTAGAAATAAAAGGCACTGGCCATTTTGGTCACAGTGCAACGGCCTGCCCCAAACATCAGATGGCGATCCTCGACTAGAAATAACTAGGCTTAGCGCTCTGAGGTGAAGCAGTAGGTCCACGCGAACACCCAAGGGCGCTTGCCTTCATGGCGCACTCCTGACCGAAATGCAGGGAGAGATGCAGAGGCAGCCCCTGCTCTGCTCTGCGTTTTCGTCTGGAAATCAGAATACTTCAAGAGCCGCCGGAAGGGACCCAACTGCCTCAATTTACAAATCCGGAAACTGAGGCATGGTGAGGAGAAGCCACTTAACCAAATCACTAAGTGGCGACACCTCATTCCGGGTCCATGTGTGGGGCTATTTCCTGTACAAGTCAGTCTTTGAGAGTTGCAAGAGCCCTCTAATTTACCTGAGGCCATCCTGGCTGGTACTCGGGAAACACGGGCACCGAAAGTCCACTGGCACAGAAGCAGGTCCGCCTTGGGGAACACTGCCGGCAGCTGGGCCCCTCCACGGGGACCAACTGGGGGAACCCGGGGTCTGAGATGGCGAAGCGCATCAGATCCTGGCAGCATGCAAGTGCTAAGAAAAAACTAAGGTACAGTATTATTAAAAATTAAAAATTGATCGAGTTTCTTAAATCATAATGCTTCCTCCCCCCCACCCGCCACCCCCCAGTCAACCTTCCTGTGTAACAAAGCAGTTACACACACACAAACAACACACTGGCCGCGTCTAGGAGTGTTTCTGTACCCATAGCCTAGGAGGGAGGTTTTTTCATTCTAAGTCCTGGTGTTGGGGTTTTTGTAGTCATTGTGTATTTTTCTTTTGGTTGTGTTTGTCATAGGTCAGTGTAGACAAGCTCTCACATATGCCTCTTATTAATTCTTCATATTTATCTTTTCACCCTTTATTATCTGTTCAGCCAGTCCCCAAACTGTTTGCTTCTGCCTTTTTGCTACCACAAAACATGCTGCAATGAATACCTTGGTATATATATGGGGCCTTGCTTAGTCTGCTGTGTCTTAGTAGTGAGATCTCTGAGTCAAAGGGGGGGAAATATTTTCTCACCTTTTTAGTATCTTTCCAAAAAGTCTTGCGAACAGTGGAGCCAGTTGTTAGCTGCTGCCTGTCTTCCAAACATTCAATATTTTCATCTTTTATATCTTTGCCAGTTGTTCCTTTAATTCACATTTCCTTATTTATTAATAATTTGGAGCATATTTTCATATGGATACTAGTTTGCATTAAAAAAAACCATTTTCCCCTTAGCTAATCTTTGGGAAAATAACTCTTCCTCATCTATATATTAGTTCTGAATATTTCTTGGATATCTGCCTTCTAGATTTTGATGTAAGAGTTTGCTCCCCCACCAAAAAAACCTCTCCTGTATTTCTTAGGATTGTGCAAAAGTTTTTCAATTTTATATAACCAACATTATTTTGTTTTGTGGCCTATTTTAGTTTATGATTATGAACTTTCCTTAAAACCAAAGCTGTAAAAGATACTTACCAATTTGCAGCTTATTTTGGTAGTATGGTAGGCCAGTTTAACCTTTCTACCAATGTTCATTAAAATGTATTCTCCGGGGTGGCTAGGTGGTGCAGTGAATAGAGCACCGACCCTGGAGTCAGGAGGACCTGACTTCAAATCCAGCCTCAAACACTCGACACACTTACTAGTTGTGTGATTTTAGGCCAGTCACTTACCCCCAATTGCCCTCGAAAAAGCAAAAAAAGAAAAAAAAAAGAAAATGTATTCTCAAAGCACCTCACCCTGGCTGATCATCACCTCCTGTCCTCTCCCCTACACTGTGGGGGATCAGAACACTGCTCATTCTTGGTTCTAGGCTAACCTGTCCGACAGCTCCTATTTTCTTTGCTGATCCTCATCCTGGTCACAATCACTAGCTGGTGGTGTCCTGATGATCTGATAAGCACCAATGGGATTCAGTGATCTGTACATGTTTTACAGATATCTAGGCAGCTCCAGTCTCTCCTGAGTCCCATATCTCAATTGTCAAGTGGGCACCTCAGTCTTGGTTTGGGATTTTTTTTTTTGCTTTTTTGGAGGGGGGAAGGCAGGGCAGTTGGGGTTAAGTGACTTGCCCAAGGTCACACGGCTAGTGTTAAGTGTTTGAGCCTGGATTTGAACTCAGGGCCTCGCGACTCCAGGGTAGGTGCTCTATTCACTGTGCCACCTAGCTGCCCCTTGGGCACCTCAGTCTTAATCAGCTTAGTTCAGGTCCTTATCACCTCGAGCCTGGTCAAGAGCCTCCGAAAAAGGCTTCCTTTCCTGCCTCAAGCCTCTCCATTCCTCATTACACATTTCCACACCTCCCCCTTCCATTCTCTATTTCGTTTCCTTGTTGAATTTGAAGTAATTTTGCACCAAAATGTGTGTTCAACCTTCTTTTATCTATTTGGGTTGAGTGAAGTCCTAATGCCCACTCTGCCCACTCTCCCCACCTCTTCTCTTCCATACTTGGAATATTTTTTTACACTCCAAGTATGAGAAATAGCAAGTTGTAGCCCCCCCTTTAGTCTTACTTTCCATACTAGTGTCTTCCTTTACCTTTTTCTCTTTTCCCTCCTCAAACCTATAACAGAACCAATCTACTCCCAGGTAGTCTTTTTTTTATTTAGCTGTTTTTAAAGCTTTGAAGACAAGATTCTAAAGGGATACTATTTATTCAGTTGCTCAAAGAAATTTATTTTCCTAGATTTTTTTTTTTTGGGTTTTTGGAGGGCAGTTGGGGTTAAGTGACTTGCCCAAAGTCACACAGCTAGTTTTTGTGTTAAGTGTCTGAGGCTGGATTTGAACTCAGGTCCTCCTGACTCCAGGGTTGGTGCTCTATTCACTGTGCACTTAGCTGCCCCATCTAGATTTCTTTGGACTTGTATTTTCTCCCCCACAGCTTAGGTCTTTTCAGATACTTTAAAATCTTCTATTAAGGTCCGTTTTCCCCCCTTGCAAGATCATAACTATGTTGTAGGGAAAGTTGTAAACCTACCTTTTACCTTTCAGAATAGTATATTGTAAGATTGCCAAGTTTATCACTACATCTGAATAGTCCCTCTGATGCTCCATCTAGGGCCGCCCCCCCCCCCCCGCCCCGCCCCGAACATCATGTTCTAATTCTATAATCTATGCCAATTGTTCTGGGCCTGACTCAGCCAATTCCATGATAGTTTATGGAAAATACTAAAACAAAACGAAACACTCCTATTAACTCAAAAGTTAAAAAAAGCTATAGAAGGACATTGGAAAGGTCTTGAGAATATCTTGAGTTGAACTTCACAGAAAGCCTGTGCTCACTATCAGCCACAACACCAGAAAGGGGAGCCTGGAGTTCCTATGGGATGTTTTTGTATTCAGGAGACCAGGAACTGGTCAAACTGAGCTGACCAACTCTTGAGGATGGCCTCAAAATATTTTAAGGAAAAATTAGTGTAACTTGAGTTTTTTTTTTCTTTTCTTTTTTTGGAGTGGGGAAGGTAGGGCAACTGGGGTTAAGTGACTTGCCCAAGATCACACGGCTAATTTTTTGGTGTGTGTGTTAAGTGTCTAAGGCTGGATTTGAACTCAGGTCCTCCTGACTTCAGGGACAGTGCTCTATTCACTGCACCACCTAGCTGCCCCGAAATTAGTGTAACTTGAATGTGGGAAAAGGATGTTAGAATATTGTTCTGACCACACGCCCTAATTCAAGTACTGCTCACCTCCCACCTGTACTTCTAAGACAGCCTCCTAACTGATCCCCTTTCCTTAAGTCTCCCCCATCTTCATTCAATATGCTGTTGGCCCACCTTATATAATCACAGCATATATTCAAAACCAGGAGCCACTATTATTTGTGAGGTTTTCCAGTACAGACAGTCACAAAGCAAAGATCTTCTCCCTCCCCACTACTATTTAACAGAATTCTGCAACTACAGGCCTAGCAGTGAACAGACAAAATCAAAGATACAGACATCCATAACAAGGAAACAAAATTGTCCCTATTTGCAGATCACAAGATGGGCCGCCAGGAAAACCACAGAAAATCCCCCACAAAGCTAAGATAAATACCTTTAGCCATGTAGCAGAAAAAAAAAATCAACCTCCAGAAATCATCATTATTTCTCTAACGGTGCTAATAAATAAGTCAGAGAAATTCCATTCAAAGTAACTCCCAAATGTGTAAAGTAACTTTCATAGACACACAAGATTGATCTCAGCACAACGAGAAGACACTCTCTATTTTATACCAATCAACTGTCAAACTAGACACTTACGCAAAAGAATGAAGTACATTTGGAAGAACAAATGGGCTAGAATCTCAAAGGAATTCATGAGAAAAAGGATGAATAAAAGGGGCAGAGCTTATTAGACCTCAAATGACATTAGAAACTGCTACTCATCTGAAACAGCTTGATACTGGTTAAAAAAAAAAAACCAACCCAAATCAACAGAAGAGACTAGATAAGCAAGAAAACAGGCAATCAAAATAGTATCTTACTGCTTGAAAAACACAAGAACAGATTACCAGAGGAACAGTCCATTTTTTTTAACAAGAAAATAGGAAAGCACTTGGGCAGAAATTAAGGTTAGATCAGCTTCTTATGCCACATGTATGAGTGTATATGTATTTTCACACACACACATACATACAATGTAGGGATTAATTATACTTGAAAATCACTTATTTGTTATAGGGTTTTCTTTTTTAGTATGGGGCAGGTGAGAGGAAGAGAAAATTGATTTTTGTTAATTTAATTTTAAAAATTAAGGGGAAAATTTGCAAGCACGGAGATCATAAAAGATAAAAGACCATTAACTATGTCTACTAAAAACTTTAGATAAAACTTGGATATCCAAATATATAGAGAATTGACAGAAATATACAATTTTGTAATACCTAAGTGGTCAAAGGGTGGTTTTTTAAAATGAATTAAAGGACCTTTGATCCATTTGAAAATTGTCTAACAAATAAAAAATTCAAATTAAACCTTTCAGGCTTTACCTCACTGGTTGCAAATAGGCAAAAGATGAAAAAAAAATGGGAACACTAAATGTGGAAGGGATTTTCTGTAACTGGTACACTAACTACACTGTTGAAATTGGATGCTGGTTCATCCATTTGATATCAATTAGGAATTATGCAAGAAAAGTGACTCAAAGTTCATACCAGTTGACTCCAGTAATCCCTCTACTAGGCATGGTCTCCAAGGAAGGGAGAGCAACCACGGTCTGTTAAATACTAAAATTTATGGCAACACTCCAGCAGAGAACTGTAAACCAAAATTATGTCATGTCAGTGTAATGGAATATGAAGGAATGATGAATAAAGACTTTGGAATAAATGAGATTTGCATGAACTATTAGACAGTGAAATAAGTGCTGAGAGAGAACATACAAAACAGTAACATCACAAATTAAATGAAGTGATCCCTAAAAGAAGTCTAACAGAAATGGTCTTAGAGACACATAGTGACTACACGTTGTACATACTGTGAGATGCCATCACTCTAGTGGATGTTTTTGCTTAACTGTTTTTCATAAGGAAAGGTTCAAGTCTGGAAGAAGGGCTGAAATGACTGATGTAAAAGACAAAAGTCAAGCCTTTTTTTTTTTAAAGAGACAGCCTTTATTTTAAGCATTTTGCATTATAGATTTCAAAAGTAAAATGTCCAGAATGTCAATTCATCTTTAAAAGAAAACTACTTTTGACTGGCGAGCACAGAAAGGAAATAATTTTTAAGAGTGGGACAAACAGCTCAGTGAACTTTTTTTTTTGGCTTTTCGTTCTATTGCCCATCTCAATAAAATTAACTCTTTGCTTCCATTTTAATTCCCCATTTGGTAGCAACAATAACCAAAGTTCTTGAAATAATAATGTAATTTCAGGAGATAGATAGGGTTATCATAAAATAATCAAACCTCTTGGATTCTGTAACAGAACTGGAACAGATATTGAAATTGACTGCTCCCTCTTTGACACCAAAAAGGTGTTAACTAACAATATTCAATCACTTCTCTGCATTTTCATTAACATATAAAATTAAATTACCAATTTAAAAAATCAATATATCCTCTTTAAACATCTCTTACATTCACAATACTTTAACTATTTCAATTCAGTGTCGGTGTGGTTTAAGTAATTTCCCATTCAGAAGTCAAACAGCAATTCAAGCAATACAACCCACCCAGGGGTAGTGATAGTCTCTTTAGGTTTTGTAGTGCAAATGAAACAGCAATCAGAACTGCAGCAACTGTTTGACATTCCTAAAATATAAAACAGACAAGATACAGTACATGCAAAAAGCTCTAATAAGCAGATGGTCACAGGGCTGAAACATTGGACAAATTTAGCTGGTGGTCCAGAGGTGAAGTTGATGGGTTTCCCCAAAGTGTTTCAAAGCTTCTCTGCACACCAAGTTGCATCTCATGCTTTGTACTTGTCTTTGCCAGTCTCACTAATGACACAGACATGCTGAGGAAAGAAAAGCCGGAAGGAGGAGTTAGGAAAAGGGATGATTGATCTTAGAGGCAAGAATCAATTGCATGTTCTAAGCAAGACAAGATTTGTGTTTTACGTTCAACTTGGCGTTTTCCCCTCATCTCCTCCAACTCTTTTCACAAAGGTATCTATGTGACTCTTGCCATTGGAGGGTGGGATTCTGACATTTCAAAGGTGGAATGAATGAAACCTCTCTTTAAGTTTAGGTTCTCATGGACAAATAACAAGAGAAAGTTGTTCAAGGGCTCCAATGAGCAGGAGCGTTCCCTCGCCTGGTCAGGCACCAGCTCCAAGAATGTCTGTTCTGGACAGGAGCTTAATGTGCCTAATGGGAATTACCAGACTGTTGAAATTACGAGGCATAGAGAAGCAAAACAATTCTCTTTCTGAAATGTTATGAAAAATGAAAGCATTACTTACGTTTAAGTCCCTGAAGTATTCGTTGTAGTCAAGGGCATATCCAACGACAAATTTGTCTGGAATTTCAAATCCAACAACTGAAAAGAATCACAATTTATGACTAGGATACAGAAAATATAGTGTGAAGAAATCAAATGCTTGCCAATGAATCTTCCCTACACGGTTTTAAGTACCTTTACGCCATTTTATATATTAAAACATTTAAGGCTAAAATTCATGAAACTGAAAAGCAATTTACTTACAGTCAGGTCTGTATCCTACACTTCGAGGTGTCCTTTTCACCAGCAAGCTGTTAAACAAATACATATAGATACATAAATGAAAGATGGAGATGCTAAAGAGCATTGGAGTTAGAAACAAGGTCTATTCTCCCATTGTACTGAACCTTGGAAATTCGATACGAAGGTCTGAATGTAATCTTTCAAAATTAAGTCAAATTACTGAGGGTATGAGGCACCTTCAGTCTAGAAAGATGACAAAACAAAAAGGATAGATGAGCAATAGATGTGTAGTCATGAAAAGCACAGAGAGGATAAACATGAACTCATTTATCAAGTCCTGGAACACAAGATTTAAAGGCTACTTTTTGAAAGCTCAAAGACTAACCAAAAGTACTACTACACAGCAATAGTTGAACCACAACTCAAGTACGGACTTTTTTATGCATTTCAAATTAAAAGCTGATTTACTATTAGGATGACATACCTGGCTACTTTCACCATCTTTGGATTATACTGCTTGACCAGGGAAAGCAAAGTCTGCATTGTTTTACCAGTATCGATGATGTCCTGATTATAAAAAAAAAGAATGTTAAAATGGCCAAGGAAAGCAGCACCCCTTCAACCTGTGGAGTTCCTTGTTGCAGATAAACAGCAATGGAAGATGACCAGACTGTCAACGAGTCTGTTTCTAACACAAATGATAACACTAGGCTATCGTTTTCATGTCTCCATCAGGATTCTTCTGCACTCTTGGGCCAGAGGTAAGGGCTGTGGGTTGTGAAGCCCCTGTATGGGGTTTTGGGGAGGCCTGGAGCTCAGTGATACTTTATATTTTAGATTGCAGTCATGCATACCTGCATTTCATTACTTAAGAATATCAGAATTGCCCCAAAGAACCTTATAGTTCAGCCTCTCATGAATAAGAAATATTAAGCTTTTATTGTGAGGTATGGATTATCAAGTAATAAAACCAATTCCATGCATGAATGTCAATCCTAGAGGTGCATGACAGTAGAAAGGTACTCCATGGGATAGGGGGAAAAGTGTTGGTGTTGAAACTATAGCACTTGGATTTGGCCTGGTACGGCCAGGAGTTCAATCTTGGTCTTCTGATTTCAAACCTAGCATTTTTTTTTCTGCTCTACCACATTTCTTTAACTTGTTTACATGGTAATGGGAAACCATCAGTTATGACTATAGGACCACACTTAAATATTTTGCTATTACTGATTATAGGATCAATAATTTCAAGCAGAAAAACCTTTGAGGTTAGCTTAGTTCAAACCCCTCAATTAGAAATTAGGAAAGAGGGGGCAGCTAGGTGGGGCAGTGAATAGAGCACTGGCCTTGGAGTCAGGAAGACCCAAGTTCAAATCTGGCCTTAGACACTTAACACTTACTAGTCGTGTGACCTTGGGCGAGTCACTTAACCCCAATTGCCCTCCAAAAAGCAAAAAAAAAAGGAAGTTAGGAAAGAGAAGCCCATCACCGCCTGCCCTAGTGGCCATCAACCAAGGAAGTGTCATCCACCTACCCCCACCTCCTAGCAATCTGGACACTGTGTCTACAGGTGCTACAGGCTCTCCCTCCTCAGTAATCACTCACTGAAGACCTGGAAAGGAAAATCTTCAACACCAAAGTCTTTGATGCTGTTAAATGGTTCAAAATCAGGAACAGATATGACTTTATCAGTGGACACAACACTAAAGAAGATCCATTACTATCTACCTGACCGCTGCTCCCTAAGGTCCATGGGGTCTTTCCATCGGAAATCTTGGTTAATAAATGCTTTTACTTTCTTTTATTCATTTATCACTTAACATCACACAGGTCAGAAGTGGCAGAGTCAAATTTGAATTATGGTTTCCTTTGGTTCCAAAGCCAATGGGACTTGGGTTCAAATCACAGCTCTGCCATTGTCTGGTCTTATGCAAGTCACATGGCTTCTTTGGGGTTCAGTTTCCTAAATTCAAAACGAGGGGGTTGGACTAAGATGATCTTGAAGATCTCAATCTATGATCCTAGGATCACTAGGTACACACCATTTCTTAAACATGGTCCTATGGTTCAATGCTGAAACACAATCCCCTCAAACCATCAACATCCTTTTCTTCTTTCTAACAATCAGAAAAGGATTCCCATCTTGGAGGAAGCAAAGTAATGTGTTACTGTGGAAAGGAGCCAAGCAGCTTGAGCTGTGCCCCTTAATCCCTGTGTGGCCTGGAGCTAGTCATCAGGCCTCTCTGGGTGAGCTTCCTCCTTTGTAAAAGAAGAGGACTGGGCAGACAGATTCTGAGCTCCCTTCCTGCTCTAGGTCTCTATGCCATGTCTGTCACTTGAATATTTTTTTAAAAATAAAAGTTTAGAAATAAGTTAGTTTGCAACTGTTGGCTAGCAAGGCTGACATGTAACCATTTCATTTCAAACAATCAGGGAAAACACTTTAAATCAGATTGATTGACTTTCATGTTAAAAAACTGTATATAAATGGTTTCAGTTCTTTCCAGCTTTAAGACTGCTTTTAAACCCAGCTGCAACTGCACTCCAGTACTGGGAAATTGGCTACATATCACATTAGAATACATATAATGGGGTGGCTAGAGCACCAGCCCTGGAGTCAGCAGGACCTGAGTTCAAATTTGGCCGTGTGACCTTGGGCAAGTCACTTAACCCCAACTGCCCTGCCATGCCCCCTCCAAAAAGAAAAAAAAATAAAAAACAAACAGGAAAATGTGCCTGAATTCCATTGTCTTCCATTATACTAATATCTCCTGGTAAGAAACAAACCAAGTACAACAGCAGTGAATATATTATCTTCAAAAAGCTGTCAACTATTAGTAAGTTGCCAAAGAGGGACGACTTCATTCAATAAGAAAAAAGTTCTGGGGCTGTACAAAGTACAGATTCCCATCATTCTGTGTGACACTATGAACTCTTGCCTCCAGGTCGCAAATGTCTGTCCTGTCAGGGTGGCTGGCTCTGATCTGTGTTAATAGCCACAAGTCATGCAGACACACAAAGTGGCCTGGGAGCCAGGAGGCCAGGCCCGGCTCCCCCTAGCTAGAGGGACTTTGGGTGAGCCAATTAGCCACTAGGAACATCAGCTTTCTCCTCCGGAAAAAGAGGCTAATGATTCTTATGGCATTTACTTCCCCTGGCTGTTGTGGGTGAAGTGCTTTGTAAATTGGAGTTTTCCATACCATATGAGTAGCAGCTGTAACTCCAGCTTGCAGCAGTTGAGTTAGTGAAGAGGAAGCAAGCTTTGAAGCCTGGAAAGGCCTGGATTTGAGCCCTGCCTTTGGGAGAGCCACAGGGTTTGCTTCTAATTCTGTCAGAGGAAGTTCCCTTACCTGCACATTCAATGAAATCACAGACCCATTCCCCATCTCTATAATTATGGTCACTGGGGTAAAGTGTCATAAAGAAGGTCAAGCAGGGGAAGAAGACAAGCAGGGAAAAGGACTTTGAAATGGTAACACTCACTTGGCTATCTAAGTTCTTGCACATTTATGCTTTTAAAAAACCTTACTACTTCACACTTGCACCACTTCAATGGGCCCCCTGATGAGGATGCTCAGGTTCCAAGAATCCGTTATTCTCCTATTTTTACCTCTGAAGGTGTTTTAAGTTAGAAATTTCTCCAGAATCCCCTTCTGCCTCCTTGCCTGTTACATTTGCACCCTGAGAAACCTCTGTTCTGAAGCTCTTCTCTCCCAGCTGGTGATTCCACCCTCATTGGCCCCATGGGGATCAGCTGCTTCCTCCCTCCTACCCTCTTTTCAGCTCCTCATGCACTGCCTTACTCCATTAAACTGTCAACTCCTTGAGGGGAAGGACTAGCTTGCTTGTATCTGTATTCCCAGTGCTTAGCCAGTGCCTGATAAACGTTAGCACCTCCACTTAAATTGATCACAAGAACAAATTCAAACAAAAATATAGTACTTACTTCAACAATCAGGACGTTCTAGGAAAAAGGAAAGAACATAGTGAAATCATTCTCAAGTTCAAGTCAGAAAATGGATGTTTTCAATTCCCCAGCCCATTCCATCACTAGGGCAATGCTTACCAAACCCTGAGGCCCACGTGGATGGGGGTGGGGAGGGTGCTGTAACACTAGATGCAGATAAACATACCTTCAGGTAGACAGACTGACACACACACACACACACACACACGTTTACGTCTTCATTTCCCCAATGTATATAGATGCTATTGCAATCAATAAGCCATATTTAGAGCACTACTGGGTTTGCAGGAACTTTTTCTCATCAAGCACTAAGTGCTTACTTTCTTATCAATGGATACTAAAAGTACACTCCTATTATATAGGGAGTTGTGAAATTTCTTGACGCTATAAGGCATCCTCGAATTGGAAAAGCTCTTTTGCAGCTGTGCTTATGGAACACTGTTTAAAATAAGTGGTCCATCAAGATAGACAATTTCAAGGTAACGGAGTTCGAATGAACTCTTGGTGCCTGAGGTCCCTTCATCTCCCTGGGCCTGGTTCCTCCTAAGTAAAAGGGGACGAGGTTGGACTTTGCCTTGGGACATCTCTTCCGTCTTTCTATCTATGACCCTGAGTCCAGGCTGTGGAAAGTCGGAGTTTTAGTTCTGAGCCACAGGTTTGATTTCTGCTAATATAATCTTGTAACTTCAAACAACTCTATCTTAGGAAAATCACTGCAGACGAATCAGAGAGGGGAGAGACTGGAACAGAGACACCAATTAGAAACCTGTTCTGATAATCTTGGCAAAAGGTGATGAGGGTCATGAGGGGAAAGAAGCTGAGATGGAACTAAGAGATGTTGGAGAGATGGAATTGGTTGTCTGTGGAGAGTGAAGGAGAGGCAAGAGGCTAGATGGGGTGGGTTTGGGGGTCAATAGAGCAAATTTTTGTTTGAACACCAAGTGTGAGATTCTATATATCTGTCTCAAAGCTGGCTGGCAAACATTATTTAAAATGTATTTACAAGCCCTGCAGATACTATCCCTGAAGTCCTATGTGGTCTAAGCTTTAATAAGCTTATATGTACCTATATATATAAAATTAATGAACTATATGTTTTCTAACAGGTAACAGGACTCCAGTGTCTGGATAAAGCCCCAGTAGCACCAATTACGATGAGTCTTTTAACACACGATACTCTTTCCAAACTTTTAATTCAATATACAAACCTTTCCAGTTAAAGTTGAGAGATCATCTCCACCAATCACTTTTATGTCCCCTGTTGACTGGTCATTCTGGTTGAAAAGAAAAAGTATTTCCAACACTCCAATTATCATACAACCAATGAGAAGATTTCAGACATTAGCTGTTGAAACCACTGAGACGTTTATTACAACATATATAGTTAGAAGGATGAAAGTGACAAAATCCTAGTAGTTAGAACTGGGGAGTCACAGGAAACATTCCTTAGTTCCCAGGGGGTTGGCATGAAGGTGGGAGTAAGAACATAGGTATAGGAAAATGCTCTAGAGGAACCCTGGCCTGGGAAGTGGGCTAAAGCAGCTTGCCATAACGCTGGTAGCATACTCCAGGGAGTGGCCAGCACTCCGCTAAGTTGCTAGACATCTTAAACTCTTTCTTGCTAACCAGAAGGATTTTAACTTAGTATCTGGGGGTTATTTTTTCTGTGACTGCATCCCCAATTTTAAATTATTATTAAATTATTTAGAGATAAATAGGATTCTGAAATACAGGTAGAGATGAAATAAAGAATTAAATTTGTAAATAGCTGCTTTCTGCAGCCAGGGTTAACTAAATAGGCAAAATACACCTAATTGGTTTTTTTTTTTTCCAAAGCTCATGATAGTGGTGGTATGGCTTAGTGGAGAGGTTACCTTGGAATTAAAAAAAAAAGAAAAAGAAAACAAAAAAGCCAATGCTGCCTCTGATGGATACTAGTTGATGACAAGCATATAAATCACCAACCGCTCAGAGCATCCGGCAACTCTCAAAGTCTAGGCAGTTACAGTTGAGTTGCTGATGGGCTGTGTCAATGGAAGAAATCCCCACAGTGATGAAAATCACAGGTTGGATGGACCCCTCCCCCAATTTTATTAAAACGCTGAATTTATTTCAGTTCTATTTTGTCTCTTCACCATTTCCCTTTGTCTAACTGCCATCACTACTCTCTCCTACAATATTGTTCCAAATGTATATACCCAATAAACGAATCCAAGGGAAGAAGTGCATTGTTAAAAACTAATGGTCAACACATTCCTGGCAAAGTACTCTGGATGACATCTACCGGACTCAGCAGAGAAAAGTTCTCACTCTGCATTGTAAGAAGGACAGCCAAATTATCAACTATTACAGAAGTATGCTGATGGAAAACTTTTTAACACAAATTTAAAATTATTTTCCTAAAAAGATTTCAATAGGCTGAGATGCTCTGGATTGAACATCCTGAAGCAATTCTTTAACGTTGTGAAATCTGCCTTCTAGTTTGGGGAAGGAATAAGCTACCCTTTTCCATGCTTGCCTGAATGTTTTCTTTAACGTCCTCAGGAGAGCTAGCTTCTTGGGAACTTGGGGGAGTCTTTTCCTCAGTGTCAAAGGACTCCTGGCTTTTTGATTTGGGTGTAACCGGCTCGGAATCTGTCGTTTCCTCCTCCGTGTTGGGTGTTTGTCCATTCTGTGCTGGACTACTATCAGGATCAGACTTGTTCTCTAGAGGATTATTATTTTCAATTTCCTCATCTTCTTCCTCCTCTTCCTCTTCCTCTTCCTCCTCCTCTTCTTCTTCCTCCTCTTCCTCCTCCTCCTCTTCCTCTTCTTCTTCCTCCTCCTCCTCCTCCTCTTCGATCTCCTCTACTTCCTCCTCATCCTCATCCTCCACCTCCACCTCATCCTCATCCACCTCTTCTATCTCCTCCTCATCCTCTGCCTCATCATCATCTTCTTCCTCCTCTTCCTCTTCTTCTTCCTCCTCTTCTTCGTCTTCCTCATCTTCCTCAGACAGTTTTACCTTTTTTGATGGAATCTTGTCATCAATTTCAGAGGCAGCTCGCTTGGCAGGCAGATTTACAAGTTTCACGTTATTTTCTTCTACCTCTTCCTCCAGTGCGACTAGATGCTGGCCACTAATGTACACGGGCCCGGAACCACATTTTAGACGCAAAACGACCGGTGGAGTAATCTCAAAGCCACCAAGTGAAACCGTGGGCTGCACAGACAATTTCAGCGATGCCAGGGTGACTATAGTTGGGCTGCCTTCGAAATTCAGGGCCTCGGCTTCAACAACATGTAATTCATCCTTGGCACTAGCTCCTAAGCTCACTGTCCTCAATGAAAGCTGGTGTTCAGTTTGCTCATTCACCACCTTGAAGTGGAAATCTTTGTCAGCTTTAAGCTCACATCCGAAGAGGTAGCTTTGCGCCCGGATGTGGTTCACATCCATATCCGTGTTCTCGGTGGGGCAGTTGTACGAAAGGCAGCGGGAAATCGGAGTGGGGTGGGCAACGGGTAGCTGCTGGACTCTGTCTTCCGTGGGGTTCTGCTCAGGACAGAATCACACAGAGGAAAAAAAGCAGGAAAGTATATTCTTTCAGGCCATTAGGACAGTGCTTTCCAATTATTTTCAGTCTACCTGTTAACTTGCTGGGATACATTCAGTTCCCCTGCATCCAGCTAGTCAGAGATCCAAACATCACTTCCTCCACCTTTTATACCCCTTGACCACATTCTATACATGTATGTATATGTTACATACATACAAAAATGTCTAAAGAGCATATACCTCAAGGATCCATGGTTCTGTCAGCATAGGCACTTCTTTCCACTGACACAGACCGTGACCCTTCTATGACTTCAGAGAGTCCTTAGGAGTTGCTGTGACCCAAAAATTCATAACCATATGGCCAGCTTAGTAGTATAAGCCTTCCCACACTTAGCTAGCCTGGTTTTAGAACAGACATACAGTCTATAATGAACCAGGCCTATACCTGAAGCCTTTCCAGCTTGGTAGAATCCTGCTAGGGTCTGGAGAGCTCTGGCTTATCCTCCAAGGACCCAAGTTTCAACTTCATGTTATAATGAGGCATCAGAATAAGACTTAAGTGTGTGTACCTATAGCTTATCATATACACGCACACATTTATACATGTATCACAGATACACATGTGTACAACACACAGATGCCACACATAATACACATATACCTGTACATGTGTACATACATATATGTATATATGTGTATGCATGCACACAGACATACACACATTCTAACCATGCTCCCTTCCCTCCATTCAGATCTTAGGAGAGGATATAAGACAATAAATCCAAGTGTTTTAGAACTATAAGGGACTTAGAAGTTATATGGGATAACAACAAATCTTTACTAAGCACTTAGTATGTGCCCTCAGGCCTGGAGGAGATAATGTTGTTAGTAACTGCTATTCTGGGGCACAGTCTTCAGATTTGTTTAGTCTGTGGAATCTTTTGTTCTTTTCTTTTTGGGAAATGCCAGAATCCTGGGTTGGGGCCAGGGCTTAATGGTGAAGGTACAAATTAAACACATTCACCACAACCACACTTTCTTGGAGTCTTCATTGAATCTTGAGAAAATTGAGTTCCATGAACCACAAACTGAAAAAACTACCACCTACAGCTCCAAAGGAATGAATCGGTCTGCCTAAAAGGCTGTCTGCCTATCCATGATTGGGAAAGGGCCACACCCCATTTCTGGGGGCACTGGTTTTTGAGTTGATTTTGACAGTTTCCTGATTACCATCACAGGTAGTACCCATGCCATTCCTAATTATTTAAATTGAGTGGGTTTTCTTGCTTTGCCCTTTGGTGCAGTCATGAATTATATTTGCTTTTTATATGTTTATAGAAGATAAGCTTTAAGCAATCTAATGTCAAGATGCATAAAACTATTTAACCTCAGAGTTACTGACTACATACACATGCACACAAAGGTCAAGCTGAAAGCTACAACAAAAAGGACTGGAAGAAAACACATTGTGAGCTACAATTATCTTTTCCTACTCTGGTCAGATCACAATCTGGGGTATCATGTTCAGGTCTGGGTGCCATATTTTAGGAAGGACATTGCCAAGCTGGAGCATCTCCAGAATAGAGTGACCAGGAGGCCGAGGGAACTGAAGGTCATGTGATACAAAGATCAGTTGAAAGACCTAGGGATGTTTAGCCTGGGAAGAGAAGACTTGGTAGGTGGTGGGAGGAGGGTGGATGATTTGAAGTGTTTAAAAGGCTACTATGGGGAAGAGGGATTGGATTTATTAGGCCCCAGAAGGCAGAACTAGGAGCAACAGGTAAAGGTTTCAGAGAGGCAGATTTGGCCTCAACATAAGAAATAACTTCTTAGAAATCAGAGCAGTTCCAAAATGGAATAGGGCTGCCTTGTGAGGTAGTGGGGTCCCCATCACTGGAGTTCTTCAAGTAGAAGTTGATGACCACTTATTCAGACATGAATTGGAATAGATGACCTCTGTGGTCCTTTCCAACTCTGAGATTCTTGTGGTTTTTCTAAATATTATTAGCCACCAAACGGCAATTTTTATATTGATGTTTGTGTGTATGAAATAAACTTTGAAACATCCATATCAGCAAAGTTCTCCAATGCTTCATTGTAGCACAGGAGTAGTAGTAGCTCAAGCTCTGGCAGGCTCTACTATGCTGTAAAGGCTTTGAATAGGTCGTGGCAACAGACCAAGTCTGCTTTCCAAGGATCAGCCTAGCTAATTATGAGGAAGCTCATCACCAGTAAGTTAGCCACTTGGTAATGAATTCTTTGGCCATGGCAACCCAGAACAAAGAAAAATACAAAATGGCCAGTATTTCTCCTTTTGTTACTGGAGTGATGAGAATTAAGTGGTGGAGAAGGGGGCAGAGCGTGATATATGTGAAACTAAGGATTAAGGTGAAATATAGGGTCAGGTTCAAATACAGTCCTTCGTTTCCCCTGTATTTCTTTGTCTATGGAAATGTTGACGTTTGTTGATGCCTGTCAAGTTTATAAAAAAAATTGGGGGAAAAAAAAAGATTAAATCAGCCTTTGGTGCTCTAAACGTGAGATCTTTGTCCAGGGAATGAGGGGACATATTACTAGAGTAATGAAATCCTGTCGATCTCAACATTCTTGTTATAAATGAACCCAGAAGAGAAGAGGAAGCTGCAATATATTACCAGCCAAGAATTGTGGAGAAGTGGTATAAAGGATGTCACCAGAGAGATGCAGAACTGGAAAGGAAGGTGGGTCAGTCATGTAGTGAGAGCAAGGGACAACAGATGGACAAGCCGTACGCTCCAATGGTATCCGTGCGTTGTCAAAGAGATCTAGAGGAAGGCTCCTATCCCAGCACGTTGGGTGGACTCCCTGTGGAGGATCTACAGGAGGACATGGACAAGAGGTGCACAGCATAAGAAGGCGTGATTGGTGTTGCGGATCTGCATCGCTGGAAGGAATGCCCGTATCAAGGAGATCACAGATCTATCCAAGTGCCTATAAAGTCATTTTAATCTTGAAGCAGGAAGCAGCTGCTTATTCGTGACCCATAGCAAGTGAGTGTCACTGAAGACTGACGGTTGTGACTTGGCTGTAATGAATGAGGAATGCTGCTGGAAGAGGCGAAAATGAATAGCTGGTTTTCAAGCAGAAGTCTCTACTAATACGGAATGAAGAAAGAAATAGGGCACAAGCCCCAAGGGAGGCGTGAACATTTGTCAACAGATCATAATTCTTAAGTTTCCCGTGTGGTATGAGATTTCAAACTCTTCACAGGTCTTTTTTTAAATGGGAAAGAAGAAATCGGGGCAGAAGGGAGAGAGGCAGGAGAAAATAGCAACATCAGAAAGGAATACATTTTGTTTTTAAAGGAGAAGAGTTTAGAAAACACTTTCTTTAACATCACTCATGGTCAGACTAATCCTATTTTAGGCAAATAACAGGTCGTTTTAATTTTCCCTTTGGTTATTGACTATGACACAACATGGCAAATGCCTGCCACCCTTACCTGTCATGACTGAAGAACAGAGAGCTGGGGTGAGCTCTTACACTGTTCATGCTTACAAAATAATAGACAATTTCTTATAGAGCGTGAAATGAAATCAAAATTAAAGAGGAAATGACATTTGTCCGATGCAGCAGTAGTGTTCTTTATTCCTTTGCACGGTCAGAAAATTTAATAGTTTATAGAAAGTTTCATGATTAGTATGGATTAGCTAGCTTACAATTCACTGTTTTAAAATAACTTTAAAACAAGTGGTCAGAGATCAACATGTGAATTTATTTTCTCCTCCTCCCATTAATGTTAGCTGATCCTATAAACAATTTTAATCTCCATTTCATGGCTTTATGAAATTAGGCTTCTCATTTTTAAAACTTTCCACTGGCTTTCCATGTGTATACTTGAAATACACTCTTTCATGATTCACTGCCCTCTTCCCAAATTTTTCAAATTATTTCTTGAAACAAATGTTTTTCAACAGCAAACAGATTTTTTTTTAAAGTGCAAGTTAAAAGATTCACATGGATAGCCACAAGACAGAAATTAGTTAATTAGCATTTTAAAAAAGAATTATTTTGCCTCCACTAAAGTCTTATGCCTCAAAGTGATGTGGTAGGCACCCTGGATTTTCTCAGGCTATACCAGTGGAGCACATGCTCCAACAGGTCCTACCAAGCTGGAAAGGCTTCAATTCAAGTACAGGCCCTGTGATGTCTGTTGTTTGAAGAACATCCCAAGTTTGGAGAGGGCAGAAGGGGAATGAATGACATTTTTAGCTATAGCAACTCTCTGCCAACCAAGTTACAAAAGGCTTGAGATCTGTATCAATGGAGAAGATATCCATTCTAATGAAATTACAGATCTTTAAAGTCTTCAAGAATTTTGGCTGGCAGAGGAACATTTCTAAGAATTTGATTTTCCCCTTGTTTTCAATTTCTTAGACAATTTTAGGCAGTTTGCTCCAATTTCTTAAATAAAAGTCTATAGGAAAATCAGAATAGAAAAATCTGATTCTTTTTTTAAATAATTAAAAAACTAGACATTTTAAAACTACAAGTTTTTCATTAATTAAGTTCACCTTAATAATCCTTTAGGATCTAAAGTGCAGCTATTAAGAGCATTAGATGGAATATTCAATTCTTAACACTTCCTAGTTCAAAATAATGGATTTCATTCAATACAATTATTTTTGACATCTATTTATCTCTGCTCCATTAAAGGAAAAGTTCTCTGTCCAATTTCCTAGGTATATGAGTTTTGGTCATAAAAAACCAATGCCAAGGTTCTCAGGGTGGCTGGCTAGTGGAAGAGGAATGGACCTGCTCATAATGTAGACATATTGCAACAAGTTTTAACTTGCAGCAGCTGCAACTCTAAGGTCAGTTGGCCTTGCCACCAACAGCTGTGGCCAATGAACGGTGCTGAGTGTTGTTTGCTTGACCACACAAAACAAAAAAATGAATAACCCTGATTTAGCACAAAGATTCTCAAATTTTGTGTGCGGTTAAACAAATGTGCAAGTGAGACATCTGGCATGTTATAAGAAGCTTTAGGGATGAAGTAAAGTCTGGCCAGAGCTTGAGCTGGCACAAAAACTTTTAAGATGGTGGTGGGGAAGACAACATCCACACTAAATGGTTTGGCCTATTGCCAACAGAGATAAGTACCAAAGGAGTAGTTCCTTCAAACAAGCAAACCATTGTGTGAATGAGGGCAACTCCCATACCCCAGTTTAAACTGAAAGAGAAAACATTCTCAAAACCCACATGTGAGGAGTTTATGTGACAACTGTGCCACCCATTCTGAGGAAAGAACAGAAATAGTGAATATGACATTGGCCAGAGCCTTTTGAGTGAAGTGAGGAAAAAACAAAGGCTTTTTTGAGGAAGAAAGTAATCAGGATGAAAATGAGAGTATTTCCAGCATGATTTGGGGAAAAAGTGATCAATTTTACACTGGAAAATTACAAGCATACCAAGACCCCCAAAAGTGTATATATTCAAACACATGTGGACACAGCACTCTCATTGTTCATGGAGAATTCATTCCATAACAATTAAATAGTCAATTACTTCTGCAGAAATTCAGAAGCAATAGAGAACCTTCTGTGCAAAGCAAAAAACAAAACCAAAATCTGATTGGTTTCTTCATCGTAGCAATTGCTCATACCATAACAGTTACTGATTGGGAAACAGGTTTTAATAAAAAAATTATATTATGTAACCTACCTTATTGAGGCTTGGCTCCAAGTGGCTTTTGGATTTTACTCAAATTCAAATCTATCCTCTAAGGACAAAAACTTACCTCCACAAGTGCCAAAGGCAATTTTTTAAAGCCACAATTTATTTAAATTCGTGTAGTCACAGATTTACTTTTGTCTTGAAAGCAAACTAAATGAAACTGAAAACCATAGAATTTAGTGCTTCAGAGAACCAATGGCTTAAGCTTTACAGAAAATGGACAGAAAACCTCCAGTTCCCATGTAAAAACACATTCCTAACAATCCTTCCAAAGTGGGGCTCTTCAATCCCCTTTAACAACCTTGAATATACTTACACAGTAGCTCTTCAATCTGATAAAATCTACCGTCATAGGAATGGATTTATCACTATTCCTGTTCAGTGCCTTGATATAATCCAGCAAATCAGCAAAGAATTTATAGCCACCCTTGAGGACACAGAGGGCAACAATATGGTGGCCTCCCATTTCCTTCATCACATCTCGTGCCAGACGTTCAGTCCTAATTGGGAAAAAAACCCCAAGAATTTAACAGAATATCGAATGCTCTTCCCTAAAACTCCCTGAGCCACTGTACTCTAATCTACCCCACCCTCTCACTGCCCCCTGACAAGAATTCTCATTTTATTAGAGTAAAAAACAATTCACTCAAAAGCCAATCATACAGGGAGAAAGATACAGTACCCAGTGATCAATTTCTTCTGTGCAACTTGTTGCACAGAAGAAATGACACCATTTATTTTTAGAAAAATTTCTGCATGCTCCAGATGCACAGCCTAATTTGGTCCTCTTGTACTTCAGTCCTAGCCCATTGCTCAGTAATGGGAAGCAAATATACAAGTCTGGAACTTTCACAGAAGTGTTCCTGATGCTCCCCAGCATCTCACTTGGGGTTCTACTTATACTCATCACTATCGATCTCCACTATCCAATGATGTTTTTTCATTTTAAAATTGTTTCCTTGATACTTTTGTTTTTCACAATTTCTTTTCTACCGGGACCCATCTGACAGTGTAGGGACACTTTTTATCTGTAGTCCACCACCCTAAATCTTCCAAGGAGAGGGATAGTTTATGTTTGTTTCCTCATCAGCCTTTTGGATTTTGGAAGAGTAGTGTTTTTGTTTTTTTTAAGTGAAGAGGATTTTAAAGTATGAAGAAATATAAGTAAGGTAGCATAACAGTGGGGGGGGGGAGGGGTAAGAGAACTGGATCTGGAGTCAGATGACCAGGGTTCAAATCTCAGCTGTTTAATTTCTTTAGGTCCCAAATAATCATAGAGTTAAAGCTGGAATGGACCTAGGGGCCAGTTTGTCCAATCATCTTATCTTACAGATGACAAGACTGATGAGTAGATAGGTTACACGTTTTGTCTGTTATCACCTAGCTAACAAGTGTCAGGTTTTGAACCCAGATCTTCAATATTCTATATTCAAGTTCAATCCTCTTTTTATCATGCTAGTTTCCTGATGAGAGATTGCACTTGATGGTCTAGCTTTAAAACCTAAGGCCTATCTAAATCCAACATACCTTGAGCTGTAAAAAAATAAAGTTTTCAAACCTTTTACATACATTAGTAACCAACATTTTAAAATCACATTAGTTTTGTGATTAAAAATTAAACTGGAATTGTAGACTTGACATTCTGATCAATTTAAAGTCTCACTGACCTGTCCATGATAAGTCCATGAGGAATGAATACTTTTTCCAAATCTTGAGCATAATGCTTAGGGATGCAAAATAAGTCCAGGTCGTAGCCTGGTTCGTCATCTTCAATCTGGAAAAGAAAGTTTCACAAAAATAAGAGGGCTTGAATAGAAATAACACAGGCTGCTGACCCTGATCTGGGAACAGCAGGTCTTAGGATAACAGTTACATGTCAAGCTGCAAGAGTAACAAGAGACTGATGTTCCCCAAAGTCCTAATTTACCAATCTATAGACAGATATCTACCAAGAAGCACCGTGGAGGCCTGTTCAATCACCTGAAATGCAAAACTAAAGCATCTGCTAAACATTCATTTCACCCCTAATTGATTCTGCAACTTGGAAAAATGGAATTGCAAAGTCATTGTCCCAGAGTGATGGAAAATAAATTATACCTCCTCCCCCCAACATTTGATCAGTTTTGCTAAAAAAAAAACCAAAAAACCAAGCAAACTTCTTCCCCCTTTAAAACAATTCTTTGCTCTATGAGAAGCTTCCCTTGGGAGGGGGACAAAGGAATGATACAGAGGGAAGGAAAATCTAGATGTTGTAAAAATGAAATATATGAAATGTCCCATTTGGTTGTCTTTCACAGCCATTTGTACTTGCAAAATCATAGAATGCCAAATCTGACTTCCCCCATTTCTTTGGTCTGGGGCTCCTAGGTTCTTACTGCTTCTGCCAATAATATCAACCAGGGTAAAGGCTCTGCTTCAGCTCTGAAACAGGAAGGGCAGAGCTTTTCTTGGAAGGTATAAGGTTGGGGAAGTAAGGGGCCATGAGTGACCGGCTGCAGAGCAAATTAGGAAATTAGGAAATTAGGAAACCATATTTCAAGCTAACAAAATAGCAGAATCTGTCTCTGAAGATATCCCATAGACCACCTTGTCCAAGCTGAACAAGAATCCACTGTACAACATACCCAATAAGTAATGGCCATCTAGCCTCTGTTGGAAGACCTTTACTGAAGGGGAAAGTATTATCTTCCCAGTTAGTCTCTTCCACTTTTGGAAAACTCTATTAATACATTTTCCCCAAAATTCAACCCTAAATCTGCCTCTTTCTGCAACTTAGGCTCATAAACCTAGAGCTGGAAGGGGCCTCAGAGGACATTTGGTCCAGTTCCTCTTATGACACTGCCTAAAGCCCAGTGCAGGCCCTTCTCTCCTCACCTGGACTATTCTAATAGCCTCCCGGTTGGCCTCCCTGCCTTAAATCTCTGCCCACTCTAGTCCACCCTCCATACACTTAGCTGTCAAATTAATCTTTCTAAAGCATAGGTCTGACCATGTTACACTACCCCTCACCCTGCAAAAAACTCCAATGATTCCCTAACACTTCCAGGAGCAAATATAAAATCCTGTTTGACATTCAAAACCTTAACCCAACTTGGCCCCTCCCAACTGTACAATTTTCTTAGAGCTTACTATTGCTACACACTGTGGAATCCAATGACACTGACCTCCTTGCTGTTCCTCCCACATAATACTCTATCTCTGACTCCAAATTTTTGCTGGCTATCCCTTATGCCTGTAAGGCTCTCCCTCTTGGTTCCCCTGGCTGCCTTCCAAGTTCCAGATAAAACCTCACCCACAACTCACCTACAATAAGCATTTCCCAATTCCCATTAATACTAAGTACCTTCCTTCTGTTGGTTATATCTAATTTGTCCTGTATGTAATTGTTTGCATATTGTCTTCCCTATTAGACTGTAAGCTCTTTGAGGGCAGAAACTGTCTTTTGCCTGTCTTTGTATTCCCAGCTCTTAGCAGAGTGTCAAGCTACACAGCAGGTACATAATGAATGCTTGTTGACTAATTAATTTACTGAATGGAGTGCTAGATTGGGAATCATGAAGTTTACAGCTGAAATCCTACCTCAGACAGAACCGTGGAACTTTCCATAGTTACTTCCCCCAACAAAGAGCGATTAAGCAACAATGGGTGATTTGGTTCAGTAACACAGCACTGACTTGAGACTCCACCCTGTCCCAATTTAATTTTCCAATCAAATTAGATTTCCCCCGTCTCTACTAGTGAATTCACCTTTGGTGATGAAACTTCAGGCATCCAATTATATCTTAATTTATATAGTGCTTTAAGCCCACTCTTTACGATGCCATGAGGTATAAGGATTATCCTCTGAATTTTACAGGGGAGAAAGGAGGCTCTGGAGTTTGTGACCTACCCAGTCACACAGCTAGTGGTACCAGAGACAGAAACAAAACACAGGTGCTTCCTGATTCCAAGCCCAACACTCTCTCCAGGACCATGCTGCTTGTCTAGAACATGAGGAGCTTGCCTAGACCAAGCATTGATTAAGGGCCAACTATGAGTCAGGGACTTTTGAAGGTACTGAGGATAAAGACAAAACCAAAACCCGTTCCTGCCCTCAAGGAGCTTCTATTCCATCGAGGGGAAATGTACATGTAAAATTCAATACAAAACACAAGATGGTAAGAAAATACGAAACGGAGGGGGTGGAGAAAAACCAGCAGTTAGGAGAATGAATTAGGAAGGGCCTCAGAAAAATCAGTTGTTTGGAAGGACAGAAGGGCTTCTGAGCTGTAAGAGAAATGAATTCTGTGCCCAGAGAATGTGTGAAAGGAACTAATGTATAACAGGCCTTGAAAGGGAAGTTGTAAAGGGCTTTAAATATCAAACTGGAGTTTGTGATTTTTATCACTGTGGTAATAGGGAGCCACTGGAGTTTAAGCAGGAGTGACATGGGTAAGCATATGACTATTATGTCAGAGTGGGGATACCTTTTGTGAATGGGAGATGGTCCGAGGTTCCTTCTAATGCAAAATTCTGTCATTTTATGGTCAGATCTGTGCTTCCTCCGTACAGAGAAGCTCAAGTTTGAAGAGAGGCACTGGGAGGTAGGGGAAAGAAAACTGGATTTGGAATGAGAATAACGGAGTTCAAATGCCACCTGTCCAACATCTTAAGCATGTATGCCCCAGAGTGTGCGCTCCAGAGCAGCTGGGCAAACTGCACAACTTCTCAGTAAAATGGGAATAACGATGGGCTTATCGAAAGGAAAAAATGAGATGAGAGCTCTGAATGCATTTCACTAACTGTAAGGTGCTATAGAAAGTAAAACAGTATTGTCGTTCCTTTATTAATATCTATAATTTTGTAAATGTTAATGAGCATTTCGGATTATTATCTTTATGATCTTTACAATTTTGTTAATGTTTCAAGGAACCAATGAGATAATGACACGAATGCATTCCATTAACTACTGCAAAGTGCTTTACAAAATAAAAGCGTTATCAATTTATTAATATTATTCTCATAACAATGTTTTAACAATAGCAAATAGTTTACAGGATTGCTTTGAGGAGCAAATGAGAAGATGGCTGTGAATGCATTACATTAACTGAAAGCTGCTATACAAAATAAAGTAGCACTGTTATTAGTTCATTAATATTATCCATCTAATTTTGTTAATATTAATAACTAGAAATTAAGATTGTGATCTTTACAGTTTTGTTAATCTGAAAAGCACATGAGATAATGAAAGAACTCATTGTATTAATTGAAATGTACCATACAAAATAAAATAATACTATTTATTTGTATCATCCCTATTAAAATTTTGTTAATATATTTTTACCTTTACAATTCTGTTAAGATTAAGAATTATTTTACAGAATTGCTGTGAAGAGCAAACGAGACAATGCATGTTGTTAACGGCAAAGCCTTAATAACTTTGTGATTCTGTTAATGTTAATAGTATTTAGGATTGTGATATACAAACCAAAATGGCATTGCTATTAATTTATTAAGTCAATAACCATTTGTTATCCTTTTAATTTTGTTAATAAGTATAGCACTTAGGGTAGAGCCTCACAATGTCAAGCAATAAAGTCCCAAAGTAACAGTTAGTTTATAGGATTGTTGTGAGGAGCAAATGAGATCATGGCCAGGAATATATTTCACTAACTGCAAAGTGCTAAACAAAATATTAGCACTGTTATTAAAACGATCTTTTTTAATTTGGTCAATGTTAATAACTAGTACTTCAGACTGTGATCTTTACCACCCTGTTAAGGTGAAGAGCACATAAGACAATGATATGAATTCATTAATTGCAAGGTGCTATACAAAAAAAGGCATTCTTAATTTATTAATATTATGCATAATTTTGTTTATGTAAATAATTAGGATTGTGATCTTTACAGTGTTGCTAACATCAACAATTACTTTATAGTATCTCTTTGAAGAGCCAATGAGCCAATGACCACAGATGCATTTCATTAACTGCCAAGGGCTAACCGAACAGCGTTGTGATTTTGTTAATGTTAATAACTAGTACTTAGAATGTTGATCTTTTCCGTTTTGTTAATGCAAAGAGCACAGAAGATAATGTTATGAATGCCTTTCATCAACTGTAAGGGGTTACATAAAATAGCACCATTAACGTCTTTATTATTTCGTTAATGTTAGGGCCTAGTATTTAGGATTGAAATAGCTTTACAATTTTATTAATTATGACACGAATCAATTTCATTAATTGCAAGGTGATATCCAAAATAAACCAGGTTATTCATTTATTAATATGATTTTTAATAGTGCATTACTGTTAAGAATGAACACTTCTCACTTACAATGATGTTTATAAGATCACTGCGAAGAGCAAACAAGATAATGGCCACAAATGCATTTCGTTAACGGCAAAGCCTTAATAGCTTTGTGATTTTGTTAACGTTAATAACTGGCATTTAGGATTGTGATCTTTACCATTTCATTGAGAGATAATTATAGGAATCGGTGGTGCTGTTATTAATTTATTGTTATTATTTCTATCCGGATTTTGTCAATGTATTCTTACCTTTACATCAATGTTAACATTAACAACTAGTTTATAGGATTGTGATGAGGAAGAAATGAGACAACGGCCATTGCATTAACTGGAAGGTGCCATACAAAATAACATGGCATTATTTTTAATTTATTAATATTATCTTTACAATTTTGGTAATGTTAATAACTAGTGTTTAGGATTCTGATCTTTACTATTTTGTTAATGAGGAGCAAATGAGATAGCAGCTATTGATTCATTTTATTAACTGCCTGGTGCTATATAAATTAAAATAGCATTGTTATTAATTTATTAATATTACTTCTAGTTAAACTTTAAGGTATTTTTACCTTGACAATTACGTGAACATTTACAATTTAGTTTACAGAATCACTGAGAAGAGCCAGTGAGACAGCAGGGGCCACAAGCGCGTTACATTTACTGTAAGGCATTATACAAAATAATAGCATTTTTATTAAATTATCTTTGTAATTTTTGCAAATACTAATAATTCATATTTAAAGATTGTGATCTTTCATTTTTTTTAATGTAAAGAGCAAATGAGAGACTGACATGACTACATTTCATTAAGTGCAAGGTGCTATACAAAACAAAATAGCATAGTCATTAATTTATTCTTATCTTTATAAGTGTTAATGTAAATCATTAGGTTGTTGGTTTTGTTTTGGTTTTTTTAGCAATGATAACAAAGCTGCTGGCATCCATTGACCCCAACAAATATGTAAATAATACTCGACACTAAAAACAATTAGCCCAAAATATGTTCAGTCCCTACTTTTCTTTCTGGTTTGACTCCCATTCACCATGGTTCTTGCTAGAATGTATGAGTGCTACAGTAGTCACAGACCAAGTTGAACACTTGTTGAACCCTGAGATCTTAACAGGGAGCATCTTGCAGAAAGCTGGCACTGCAACCACTTGCACAGATAACATTCTGATTCAAGTAAAAGAAAACTTGGGCAAGAAGGGCAGGATTTCTATTGAGAAATGGCAGACACAGGTGTAACACAGTGCTAGGTGCTTTGGATGCAAAAAGCACAGCCCGTGTCATCAAGGAACTTACATTCTAATTCATAGCACAGGAGAACGAATAATTCTAATTAATAGCATATAGTGGGCAGTGGTAACCAAGAAGGGTTATTTTGGTCAGGGAAACCACAGGGATGGCGTCCAATTTTGAAGGTCTCTTAAGCAATGACAGCATCCAACTTTCTCTATGGACACAAGCCATCACATCTGGCTTCTCAAACAGTTTGATCAGTGTCCACTGAAGCAGTCTTCAGCAAATGGCTAAGGAGGCTCGTCCAAACTGGCAAAGATGGCTGCCTGAATAGGAGCCAAACCATTGAGCTTCTATAAATCCCAGTAAAATTCTGAAATTTGCACCAGATTGAATAATGATTTTTTTAAAAAAAAATTAAATTAGAAACCTGAGTGACTTCTTTCACTCTAGTCCTGCACAAAAAACAGCCAGAAGGGTCCCAGGATAGGAAAGGAGGCCACTCTACCCCCAGCTAAGCCAGTGCAACCACTTACAAGCCCAACCAGACAAAGTCCCAGGGTGAGGCCATTAGAAGGCTCCAAGGAGCAGGACACTGGCCAAGCTATTGGAGTATTCAGACCAGGACAGCAGGAGTCCCTACTCTTTCATTCCTGAAGATTCTCAAAGATTGGGGGCGGGGGCTAACTCTGGGAGGGGGTCAGGCACAAGAACCCCACTCAAAAACCAAGTGCACAAGAACCTTTCCCTAACACAAAGCCCCAGTTCAGAACTCAAGCTGGAGACATGAGTGAATCAGACCCTGACCTGTATATAAAACTAATGCAAATTTTGAGAATCTTCCAAAAGAAGGAAGGAGGTAGGAGGGGAAGGTAACAAACACTTATTAAGGATCTACAGTGTGAAAGAAGGGCAGCTAGGTGGCACAGTGGATAGAGTTCTGGGCCTGGAGTCAGGAAAGCCCCAAAAGGTTATCCCTAAAGAGTCAGACACGACTGAAAAATGGTATCAGTATGTGAGAGAAAACAGTAAAACAATAAGCAGACACTCATTAAAAAAGAGGGTCCACAAGAACTGCACGAATATCCAAAAAAAAGGAAGCAAGAGAGTTTTAGAAAATTAAATCAAAGCCCTGAGGGAAAGAAGTGTACCAAGTAGCTTAGAAGAGAAAGCGGCAAATCTAACCCAAGGAATGGACTCCCTGAAAACAATGTTAAAACAAAATCAAGATTAAAAAAATGGAATACAACGTAAGGGATCTGATATCAAAAACAACTGACCTGGAAAACAGGTCAAGGGGAGATAACTTAAGAACCTTTTGCCTTCCCCAAACCCAGGATTAAAAAAAAGTTTAGGCACGATTTTTTTCTTTTTAAATACAAAAAAATATGGTTTGATTTAGCAGAATTTGGAAGGAATTAGGAGCTTTTCAAAGTAATAAAAATGTAACCGAACAAAACAAATTGTAGCAATTTTTATCTAAATAACCGAGCTGTATAATACTGCCTAGATCAGTTACGGTGACAGCCAAAGTAAAGTAAAAATGAATCAATGAATCATATATTTATTTACTGTAGTATTTTATTTTTCCCCAATTACCTGTAAAAACAACTTTTTAACATTCATTTTTGAAACTTTGAGTTCCAAATTAGGAATCCTAATATCTATTAGAACCAGAGGATGGAAGAAAGGACCCCAAAAGGAAGTAAATGTCTCAGGAATGTCAGTCAAAACCCACAGTCCCCACAAAAGACTGTAAAATCCAGAAAAAAGTAGTTCAAGTACCAAGAACTCCAGTTGAGCACAGAAGACCTAACAGATTCTTCTAGAAACAAGGAGATCTTGCAATACACTATTCTGAAAGGAAAAAGAGATAGGCTTACAGCCAAGAATAACTTGTCCTGCAAAGCTGAGTATAATCTCTCACAAGGGGAAAAATGGATTTTTAATGGAATATAGGACTTACAAGCATTCTTGATAAAAAGACCAGAGCTGAGAAGGAACTTTGAAATGCAAACATAAGAATTCAGAGATATTCAGAAAGGTAAATTTATTTGCATAACTGGAGGTTGTATTATGATGTAGTGCTAACAGTCTCTCATGGGAGGGAGAACAAACAAGTGTTCCTTCAGAAGTTTAGTATCTTCAAAGGATATTAAAGGAGGTAAGTAAGGAAAAACAGAGGAAGCTGGGTGGATGGGTTCTATTTTGTGGATTTTTAAGAGAGGAAAAAGGAAAGTTAAAAGGAATGCATTACTGTAGAAAGGAAGAAGGGGGTGAGTGAAAAGAAAAGCATACAGAGGTACCTTGGGAAATGACTAAATAAACTGTGGTAACTGGATGTAATGGAATATTATTTTGCCCTAAAAAAATGAAGAAATGGACAATTTTAGAGTTAGCTGGTAAGAGTTCTGAACAAATAAAGAGCAAAGTGAACAGAACTAGAACAATCTATTCAACAACAATGAAAAGTCCCAAAGAAAGATGCTAAGTGATGAACTTAAAAATGCAGAAAGACATACATTTTCAGATATGGCTAAGGTGGGAATATGTTTTGCCAGCTTATGCAGCAAATTTGTTTTGCTGGACTCTAGAGAGCTTTATTTTTCCAGTTTCTTAAAAAAGAATTGCTCACTCATGAGGTACAAGAAGGGACAGAGTTATAAAAATTATTTCCAATTGATAAATTAAAACTTAACAGGTATACAGGGTAGGTCTAGTTACAAACAAAACAAACTTTCTAAAGAGAGACAACAAAGAACTAGAATCTAAAGGGAGGGGGTGCTGAGCTTGCCTTAGACCAACAGTTCTCAACCTTTTTGGTCTCAGGATCTCAATTACTGAAGATCCCAGACAGCTTTTGTCTCTGTAGGATGTGTATACTTATATTAGAAATTAAAACAGACAAATTTTAAAATATTTATTAATTTAAGAAAAATAAATCTGTTCTGTGTTAACAAATAACATTTCCTAATGAAAATAACTATTTTCCAAAACAAAATAACTTTGGTGAGAAGAAGTGATATTGTTTTCTGCAAATCTCTTTAATGTCTGGCTTTAACAGAAGACAGCCAGATTTTATCTTCTTCTGCTATTCAGTCTATTGTGATATGTGATTTTGGTTTTAGTTTAAGAAAAAATTCCAGCCTCACAGATATGTAATTGGAAAAGGGAAGAGCAATTAAATAGGCAGTATTTTATATTTTAGTATTAATGTTTCACATCGTATATATTTTAATAACCTCTTAGTATTATGAAAATAGTTTTGACCTTTCAGATCCTCTAAAACGGTCTCAGGGACACCCCAGGAGTCCACAGAGCTAATATGTGGATCTGAACTCAGGTTTTCTTGACTCCAGGTCCAGGTCCAGTGCGCTGTTCAATGGGCCACCAGCTAAACAAATTGTGGTATATGAATGTGGTAAATTATTACACCACAGGAAATAACAAAACTGATGATTTCAGAGAGTACTGATGCAGAATGAAGTGAGCAGAACCAGAACAATTTAAATCAGGACAACAGTGTAAAGGAAAAGAGCTTTTAAAGCCCTCTCATCAATTCAATGACCAACCATATCTTCAGAGGAATTATGAGGAAGCCAGAGGTAATGGACAAAAAGTATAAAGACAGAGGCAAGGCTACTGTGGACTCATCTTGCTCAACTATGCTTATTTGTTACTGATACTTCTTTCTCTCAGTTTTTAATGGAAGGGTGGGGAGAAACCATGGGAAGGGGAGTTAGTAATGCTGCCAAAACAAAGGAATGGTAAAAAAAAATTCTTTAATGCTAAAATGAATAGAAGGAAGCCTGGACCAGTAGGATAGTTTTGAATGTAGAGAATTATTTATATAATTTTAAAAATCAGCCGGTGGTCCAAAAAAGAGATTCACAGTGTCATATAGGGATTCTTCTGTATCTTTTGTTGTGTGGAAATTTTTTTTTGGTGTTTTAGAATTTAAAAAAAATCCCCCAAACAAAAAAACCAAAGAAGCCCAAGGATTAATCAAGGCTCACTCTGTCAAAATATTGTTTGAGAGTGAAAAATCATAGAGAGAATGTCCAGATCTCACCATCCCACCCCAAGCCCCATATCTGGAAGTCGGGCCACTAGTTCTACATTACCACCAAGTGTTCACCCAGGCACTTGAGAAATGATTGCAGTTCTTTTCCAACACAAATTCAAAAATTTCCAATTCTAACCTCACTGAGATCCAGATAAAAGTGAAATTTGTCAATAAAAAGCAAAATATCCATACTTTACATTTACAAAAGTCAAAACTAATCAACCCAAACAGGTCATTGAAATTCAGTGTAAAATTCAAGCGTATGCGCTTTAGTTTGTCATGGAAGATATGAAAATACTTTTAATTTTCCGATAAAACAAGCCTAACACATCTTCAATAATTCTGCGATTCACTTACATAATGGATGATCTACATAAGATTTGTGTATGCGTACAGCTCAGGCCTAATATGAAATAATCTTCTTTCTGAGCAACCTTGACAGGAAACAACGAAATGAGGCAGTCTGCACTTACCCCGTCAATCCACCATTTGTGACTGATGATCTCTAAAGATGGCGACAGGATTAAGAGAAGTCCCAAACAAGGAAGACAAAAATGGCAGCCAAGAGGAGTCCCAGGGCTAAGAAGCATAGTCTTCAATCCAAATAAGCTGGTCTATATTACTAATGCCTACTAGCGCCTTCCAACCTTTTAGAACTGTGACATATTCTTTTTTCTTTGATTTCAAGAGATCTTCATTGGGCAAAAGGCATTCTATAACAGATTTCCCTTTTACATTAAAGGGAATTAAGTGCCCAAAATATTCTCATGAAATTAATTTTTTTTTGCTTTTCTTTGGAGGGCAATTGGGGTTAAGTGACTTGCCCAGGGTCACATGGCTAGTTTTTGTGTTAAGTGTCTGAGTTGGAATTTGAACTCAGGGTCAGTGCTCTATTCACTGTGCCACCTAGCCACCCCATGAAATTCATTTTGATAACCCTTTGAGATCATCTGAGACAGCTCAGAGCTTCATTAAGGGTATTAGTAACTACCGAGCTACATAATCTTAAATGTTAATTACATTTATAGATATTCTCATAATTTTATTTTATAATAAGTCTTGAAAATAAGTACCATTTATGTGTTTGCATTTTAATGTTTCTACTATCAAAATCTTCCTCTTTCTTCAAGGCCCAGCTCAGGGAACACTACCTCCATGAAGCCTCCCCTGCTCTTCCTTTTTTTTTTTTTAATTTTTATTTTTTTCTTTTGTTTTTCCATTTCAAGGACATAACACAATGATTAGCAAATAGTAGGAACTTAATAAATGCTTTTTGATTGATTCCCGAGGTTGTAGTGATCTCTCCCCTCTTCAATTCATCATACGATCATAGATATAGAGTTCAATGAATCAACTCCCTCATGTTACAGATTTACTGGGTCTGAGAGAAGTTATAATTTGCCCAGATCACACAGTTACTAAGTGAGGTAACATTCAAACCCAGATCTTCCTGATTCCAAGGTCTGACTCCATCTACAATCTCACATTTGCCTTTTCAAATTTACTTTGGGAACCTGATTTGTGGACCTATGACTTTCATTTTGGTCTTTGTATGTCCTGTGCCTAGCACAACAGTAGGTGCTTACTAAATGTTGACTTTAAAAAAAAATCTTATTTTCCCCCCAATTACATGCAAAAAACAATTTTAACATTATTTTCTTTTTCTTTCAAATTTTAAGTTCCAAATTTCCTCCTCCCCCCTATTGAGAAGGCAAGCAATTGGACATAGGTTCTACACGTATAGTCATGCAAAATACTAAAAATTGACTTCTTAAATCATCTTATTCTGCTGTCATTTACTCCAAAGAAATTGTAGTTATACATGTAGTTATACGTATATACGTCATCTATAACTGCAGTTTTTGCCTCAGACACTTAATAGCTGTGTGATCCTGGGCAAGTCACTTCACCCTGTTTGCCTCAGTTTCCTCATCTGAAAAATGAGCTGGAGAAAGAAAGGGCAAATTCCTCCACTATCTTTGCCAAGAAAACCCCAAATGAGGCCACAAAGAGACATGATTGAAAAACGACTCAACAACTAGAATGCTTCAAGTATCTGATGGGGGAGGGGTGTTACTCCTTCCCCTAATGCATAAAGGAGATCCTTCTGTGGCTTAGGATGTGGGTCTTTAGGAGCAGTTCTGAAAAATTAAATGTGATCAGGAAACTTGGACCTTAAAAAATCTGGTAAAATAATTAAAATCAGTATTCTCAACAGGCCAATGATCCCTGGCCCCAGTAAACAGTATCATTGAGCTGTCCCATCCACTCAACTGCCATCCCCTCCCCTTTTTTTGCCTGGGAGGCCCTCTGATAAACCTCTCTGAATTCAGACTGTTAAGGTCCTTAAGAGTAGGCTTATTTCTTTTTTGTCCTTAGCATGTGACCAAATGGGCCCGGCTAAACTGGTCTTCAGGTATTAGATACACAGGTCTGTCTCCAGGCAAAACTGAAAGCCTTTTCAGTTAGGTAAAACCTGAAGGAAGCTTGGGCTAGGCTAGCGTTGCCTAGGAGACCACAGGGTACCCTCCACACTTGGATGAGGCCAGGGTGGACTTGAGGAGGGGTGGGGGAGAAGGAAAGGGTAAACAAATGTTTACCTAATTCAGAGGCTTTTATGCGGCTTTCCCGATTAAAAATCATTAAATAATTTACCATACAAATACAAAACAGTCAGGAGAGGCAGTCTGATGCAGAAAAACGGGAGGGGGCCCTCTGAATTTAGATCTCAGCCCCTGCCACTTACTATCAGTTGGATGTTGGGCAAATCATTTAACCTTTCTGAGCCTCAGTTTCCACATCTGTAAAATGGGGGGGATGGTCTGAGAGGGTGATTTAACTAGACAATCAATTTAAGGTCTTTCTCAGCTTCAAGTCTATGATCCTAGGATATTTAAAATTGTAACAGTGTCATTGTTTCCAGACTAATTAGGTAGCCAAGGGCAGGAGGAAATGTTTGACTATTTTCTTTATTTCTGATTTTTATTGTCGATCTGTCAGGCTAACCATCATTTTGATGTTAATATTTTTTAAAATGGCAGCTGCTGCTTTTATTTGGATTTTTAGTGAAAGAAAGAGAAATCAAGCTCTTTTAATGTTCATAAAATAAAGCATGTCGGTAAGGAAGAGAAGAGGATATATTAGCAGATGACTGCCATCATGTCTGCATCATGGAAAAAAAAATCCGCAGTCCAGTTTCTGCCTAGCAAACCCCAGGTACTGAAAAGCAAAGCAACAGATCTCCCCTCCTCTTTTGGATTTTGGTAGGCTCCATCTTTTTTGCCTTCCATTCTGCCTATGGCTCCCACCTGCATCATCCAGATAAATACTGTATGATTAATCATATAACACAAAATGAAGACATACAGTGGGAGTGGCAAACCATTGTCATTTCTCAAAATAAAAATGCACATAGATCTTAGTCGAACACATTAAAGAATATTTTTGAACATCTACAGTCTAATTTCTAATCCTTGCCAGCACAGCTGCTGGACTCTAGGTGAGAAAAGACATATTTAATAGCTCAACAAACCCTATTGCCAAGGTGAAATTCAATTCTAGCACAGGGATTAACATACCAGTAATAACAGATTTCAAATTAAGAGAACAACTGCACATATCACATTATCTATGTGCCTCATCTAGTGCCCTATAATACCCAAAGCACTTATTAATTATATACAAATGAATAAAAACACATCCTCTCACCCTTGCTTTTAGTTAGAATTTATCATTTTATTTTTTTAAGGTACACATCATTCCTAGGTAGCCAAGGAAACAGACATGGCAGACAAAGCATGATGGGATTACCCACATAAAAACATCTCATGATGAGCAAAATTTTGACTATCATCCATTTTAAATCACACAATACAACAAATAAGCAGCACCAAATCTTATTCAATTGCAGACATCCTCTATACACCAGAGCTTAGAAAACATATGAAAATCAATAAAATACACCTAAATTGAATATCTTCAACGTGCAATCCTTCCAATACAATATGTAGGAAAACGCCTTCTCCTAGGTTTAAATTGATTAATGTTTTCCTGGTCTCAAAAAAAAAAGATATGTACATTTCAAGCTTTTAAAAGGTGAATATAAGTCTTTGTGGGGAGGGGCCACGTTTGGAAAAATTCAGAATCCCACCTGGCGCTATGTACATAGAAGGAGCTTCAATAGAAGGAATTTCAGTTCCTTGGGGGCAGAAGCCTTTTTGTATTACCCTCCCTCTCCCCTCCCCCCCAGGACAAGACAGTGCCTTTATACCACGCATACCTTAATATTTAAAAAATATTTTATTGAACTAAATTGATGAAATAGTTGAGTTCTATAAAAAAACATTTCCCCAATATGTAAGAAAGAATGCTCTTTTTGTAGGATTCAGTTGGTTCATTCTTTCCTGACTTAATTGCTTGATTTAGGTGATTCATGCTTTCTCAAATCAAAAAAGAATAATTCATCTAAGTTACTAGCTGAATCTAGCCCTGCGGAGAGGGGGAGAGTGTGTGTGGTGTGTGTGTGTGTGTGTGTGTGTGTGTGTGTGGTGTGTGTGTGTGTGTGTGTGTGTGTGTGTGTGTGTGTGTGTGTGTGTGTGTGTGTGATAGGTCTGGTCAAACGGTATAGGGTATTTTATACACTGTGGAAATTCAACAGAAACTCCCAGAGGGTAATTACGTTCAGTGCAGTTGTAATGGGTTCCTTTCCCCAGGTGCCTAGTACAGGGTGCCTTGCTTGCACTTGGTGGGCACTTAAAAAATCCTTTTGCTGGATCATACTTAATGAATGGAGGGAAAAGGCGCTCTCCTTTCCTGCTTACTTGACTCCGCCCTCGATTTTCTGGGGGACCCTCCACTCATCCATTTCGCACCCCTTGCCTATCGAGCCTAAAAGGAGCCCAGCAGAAAACGTGGGTGCCTGGGTCACCCCTCAAATCCTCTATTGCCCGCCAGCCTGGCGGCCGCATATTCCCCCCCCAACATGGCTGGTGACCATCTCTCTCATTACCCGCATTTTGGAGCGCAGCCCCCCTCCCTCCTTTCTAGCTCCTTCGACCGCCCCCCCCTTCCCTCAGCCGCCCACGTCGCGAAGCCGAGCTGGGCAGCGCGCCCCCCCCTTCCGTCTAGTCTAGTCTGGTCTGGTCTAGTCCAGCCTATGCCAGCCCAGCGGCCCCCCCCCCCCCGGGATAGCTCCCCCAGCCTTCCCCGCCGCCCAGATGAGGGTCTGCGGACAGGGACGGGCAGGGGGGAAGGTTGACAGGCGTTGGGGGGGTGGGGAGAGGAGCGGGCAGGAGAGGGCAGGGGCTGCGGGGTCAGCTCACCACGATGCTGGGGCTCAGGTTCGCCATGACGGTGCGGGAGGCTCGACGGCAGAGGCCGGGCAGCTGCAGGAAGAGAAGAGGAAAGGGAGAAGGAGAGAGGAACAGTGGAGAAGAAGGAGGAAGAAGAGTAGGAGGAGGAAGAGGAGGCGGCGCCCAGGGAGCGAGGGAGCAAGGGAGCGATCGAAATGCGACCGTGCCAGCCCCAACTCTGAGCTGAAATGGCGCAGACTCCGCCCGCCAACCCTGCAAGCCACCTCCTCTGCGGCCCCGCCCCTTCCCTCCCCCCCCCCAGTCTCCTTTTCCGCGCCCCCCCTTCCCCTACTTCAACTCAGCCCGCCCCCGCCCGCCCCGCGGCAGGCAGGCACGCGCCGCGACACACACTCACAACCACTCACACAGGTACTGTCTCCCGCCATTATTTTATTTCAGGATGCAACTCAATCCATGAAAATACTAAGGGCCTACTAGGTGTAGGTGCCAGGCACTGGGCAAACGCCAGGGATGCTAAGACAAAAAGACTGTCCTTGCTCTCCTGGAGCTTTCATTCTGGAAACAACCCATGCACACTTACAGCACGACCTCTTCTCCCCAGATCTGTACACCCCACCCTGCGTGCCAGTTTTCCCCTCGAACATCTCCCGTGCCCACTTCTCCTCCAAAGACTCTGCAAAGCTGAGCCTCTTTCTGATCTCTGGATGAGCTGGCTCTTTGGGGCCTTGTGATGCAGCCAGTGCAGTGGTAAGGGCGCCAAACCTGGCCTCCTAAAACTCAGGTTCCAATCTCATCTCTGCAGTTTACCACCTATGTGACCTTGCGCAAGCTATTTCATCATCTGCAAAACTAGGGGGCTAGACGGTCCACGGTCCTTTAGACCTAGAATCCATTTCTTCCTCAAAGCACTCCTTTCCTAGACTGTCAGAGAATAGAGACCCTCTTTGTATCTCTTATAAAGCTTTGCTCAAGGCGTTTCTCAGGGCATTCATTGCTCAGGGCATTGCACATAGTGCAATAAATATTGGCCACATGAATTCCAGTCTCAAAAGATAAGGCTTAGATTCTGACTTCTGTACTTTTGCACTGGATGCTCCCACCCTGCCCCCCATGCCTGGTATACACTCCTTCCTCAATTGCACCTCTTAGAATCCCTACTTCCCTTCAGGGTACAGCTATGAGAACTGTTTTCTGTTGCCTCTAGTTGTTAGTATCTTCTCCCTTCCCCTCAAATTATCATGTGTTAAAATTTCTCTGTTTGCATGTTGTCTCACCTCAGTAAAAGTAAGATATTTGAGCTAAGGGATCGTTTGATTTCTTAGAATTTCCCGTATCTAAGCATAGTGCTTGGTCTAGAGTAAGCACATTATTGATTTGGACATCCATAGCCAGATTCAAGTCCCGATTCATTCACTTGTTAATTGTATGACATAATTATGAAATGCTTCACTTTATCTTTCTGGGCCTCAGGTTTCTCCATCCAAATGAGAGTTGGACTAGATGACATCTAAGGGTCTTTCTGACTCTTAGGATTCTTGGATTTCTATGATTGGTTCATTTGCTCACTCAAAAAATATTTAAGTGCCTACTGGGTGTTTCTTGCTAGGCCTTAAGAGGAGGGGGGAAAAAGGTTAGCTAAAATACAGTGTCTATTACTCCAGGGGCAAGGTGGAAGATAAAACAGAGATAATTATGTGTAACCTATGGCCCAAGGCCCCAAGCTCTGGATATACACACACACACATGCATACATATATGTACACATTAAAGTCATGTGTGACACATGTCCGAGGCAACTATTAATGTCTCTAAGTGGGATAAGTTGAACATAGCAATCAATCAATCAATCATCAATTTAAAAAAATCAAGTTGGCCTGAAAGTCAGAAAGACCTGGGTTCAAGTTCTACCTACTAGTTGTTGTAATCCTGGCCAAGTCACTTAAACTTTCAGTGCAACTAAGACTATTAGGTGCCAAGACTATAAGATCCCAGGATGTTTTGTTGTTGTTCAGTCATTTTCAGTCTTGTCTGAGTCTCTATGACTCCATTTAGTGTTTACTTGGTAAAGATACTGGAGGAATTTGCCATTTCTTTTTCTAGCTCATTTTACAGATGAGGAAACTGAGGCAAACAGGGAAAAGTAACTTGCCTGGGGTCACGGAGCTAGTAAATGTCTAATGCCAGATTTGAACTCAGAAAGATGAGTCTTCCTGACTCCAAGCCCAGCATTCTATCTACTGCACCACCTCTTCACCTATATATGTGAAATCATGAGTCCCCTGAGGGAAAAAAAAATGTGCCAAGCATTGTACTAGATCCTTGGGACACAAAAGACAAAAAACAAATCAATTTCTTTGTTCAAGGAGGTTACCTTTTATAGGGAAAATCAACATACATACATCTATGTATACTCATAGGCTTCCCCCACTTCCCCCACCCCCATCTCACCTTAGCTCTGAAACTCCAGAAATAGCAAAAGGGATTTGCTATGTATTTCTTTTTTTGACCCAGTGCAAAGGTGTGTCTTGGACCCACAACAGTCCAGTAAAGCAATTCATTCCCAAAAGATGAGAATTAAAATGTCCCCACATACAGGGAGGAGTTACTAGACCAGTCCTGGTAGAAGTTCCCCAATTCAATGAGCAAAAGCACAGCTTTTGGAAGAAGATGAGATCAAAGATCCAAAGACTCATTAAGTAGCCCCAGAAATTCCCCATCAACCTCCTTTATGTCGAATACTCATGCATACACACACACACACACACACACACACACACACACACGCAGGCACACACAGAAACAAGGGTCAAACACATCACCAAAATGTAAACAATATACTTCCACAGGTGGGGGCAGAGTGGAGGGGGAGGTCTTATGATTCATTTTTAAAAGTCTACAATTTTTTGTATTTATTTAGTATTTAATTTCTCCCCTCCCCCCAGTTACATGTATACAACAATTTTTAACATTTGTTTTTAAGACTTTGAGTTCCAGATTTTCTCCCCACAATTATTTTCTTTATGAAAAGTACTGGGAAAAGAAAAAAAAAATAACCTGGAAGAAAAAGTCTCTGCCCTCAAGCAGTTTACATTGTACTGAATATAGAGGCTGGAAAGGATCTTATGAACCATCCTATTCAACCCTTTTATTTTAAAGATGAGGAAACTGGGACCCAAAGAAAGGAAATGATTTGCTCAGGGTTACCTAGCAAATAAGTGACAAGAATAGGAGATAATTATACCGATAAAATCTCATTTGGTCCTCACAACTACTCTGGGAGGCAATTATACGAGTTTTACAGATAAGAAACTGAGGCTGAAAGAATTTAAGTAACTTGACACAATTCACTCACAATTCACTAGAGCGTGAAGCAGGATTTAAACCTTAGGTTTTCTGGACTCCAATTACAAAGCTGTGACTCCTGTGCACAATCACGGAAAGCTTTGGAAAGGAGGTTTTGAAGTTAAGCTCCTTAAGTTTATTACCCTCTCTGTGAAACTGTACAATAGTGATGGTGATGATGATGATCAGGGTGATGATAACATTTCTATAGCACCTACTATGTGCCATGCACTTTACAAATATTAACTCATTTGATCTTCACAATAACCCTGAGAGTTAGTTTCTATTATTATCACCCCCATTTTACATATGTGGGAACTGAGACTGGTTGGTTGGTTGGTTGTTGTCCTTTGTTCTTGAAGAGGACCAAAATGATATCATTATGTTGGGGTCAAGGTACAGTGTGTCCAACTGTGGTTGATCAGACCAATAGGAGCCAACAGGGCAGGCACAAATAGTCCACATGAACATTTGGAGTCTGTGCATCTTGCATATCTTTTGAGTTAATTGCAATTTTGCTTTGCTCATAGAGCACAGTGCCTTCTTTGATTCGGGTATGCCATGCCAGACAGTCCTGGGCCACTGTCTTCCATGTCTCACAACTGATTTCAAAGTTCTTCAGAGAGACCTTGAGTGTCCTTGTAGCACTTTTTCTGACCTCCACATGAGCATTTGTCTCATGTGAGTTCTCCATAAAAATCATCTTTTAGGCATTTGAACAACGTGACCAGCCCATCAAAGTTACCCTCTCTGCAGTAGAGTTAGAATGCTTGGCAGTTTAGTTTGAGAAAGGCCCTCAGTGTCTGGTATCATCTTGCCAGGTGATTTTTGGAATCTTCTTAAGACCATTCAAAAGGAAGTGATTCAGTTTCCTGGCATGGCGCTGGTAGACTGTCCAAGTTTCACAGGCATACAATAATGAGGTCAGTACCTCTATAGACCTTCAGATTGGTAAGCAGTCTGATTCTTCTCTGTCACACCTTCCTTTGGAGCCTCCCAAACACTGAGCTAACTCTGGCAATGTGTGTGTCAACCATATCATCTATGTGGACATCCCTGGAAAGTACACTTCCGAGGTAAGTGAACTTATCCCCAGCATTCCGCAGACAGAGGTTAAGTGACTTGCCCAGGGTTACATGGCTAGTCAGTGTCTCAAGCTGGATTTGACCTCAAGTCTTCCGGATTTGAGGCTTAATTCTCTGTATCCTCTGCACCACCTAGCTTCCCTAGTATTTCCTAGTCTTTGTGTTAGTGGCACCTAACAGTGCTTTTTTTGTACACAGTAGGCACTTCATAAAGCTTGTTTGTTTAACTTGCAGGAAAAACAAATTTGTATTCTCTCTCTCTCTCTCTCTCTCTCTGGCTCTGTCTCTGTCTCTCTGGCTTTTTCTCTCTGGCTCTCTCTCTCTCCCCCCTCTGTCCCTTGCTGTAGTGCCTAAAATGGCTCTTTCGAGAATATAGTACAATGAGCTAGATTTGGAATTAGGAGAGACCTGGGTTTGAATCCTAGTTATTTGAATCCCTGGGCAAATCACTTGATTTCTCTAAACTTTAGTGTCTTCCCTGGTAATATGGAATTAATAATATCTACAATATCTACTAAGGGCTGTTGTAAGGCTCAATGAGATGCTGTATGCACATCACTTTTAAAGAGCTATATAAATGAATTTTAGCATTAAGTTCAAAAATTTCTTCTGCCTGGATTTTGAGATGCTTTTTTTTTTTTTAGGATTTTGAGATTCTTTACAATCTCAGTTCACTTTATCCTACTGCTCAGACCCTTTCCCCACTATTTCCCTAACAGGAAATCTAGTCCACCATCACTGTGTTTGTTCCTGCCACTGTGTCTTTGCTCATGCTGCTCTCTCTGCTTTCAATCCCCACACCTTCCCATCTGCCTATACTTCCCAATCCTATCCACTATTCCAGGCAGAGGTCAGGTATCCATCCTCCAAGAGGCCTTTGAGTTCTTGGATCTCTTAGGCAAACATTTCATAAAGCACCTGCTATTTGCCTGCCACCATGCAAAGCCTAGGGATACAGAAATGAAAGTGAAACCATCCCTGCCCTCAAGGAATTTCCACTCTAATTTCTATTCCAGCCTGTAGTTTCTCTCTCTCTTCTCTGAATTCCTATGGCACTTAAGTCTCTACCACATCTTTAGGCCCTAAATTGGGTACTTTTCTCTATTTTTTTTTTGTGTGTGTATAAGTGTAATTGCCCTAAAGTGTGAGCTCTTTAAAGGCATTGATGCTTATATTTCCCTCTGATTCCCCATAGTGAATAGCACAGTGCTGGGCACAGGATAGCTATGCTAGAAATGCTTATTGATTGCTTTACCTTAAATATACACTCTATGTCTGAGAGTTGATGGGAATTTGCTTCTCTATCGGGGGAGTTACTAGGCTCCAAAGTAATTTCTTGTGGTTCTCACTTAGTAGCCTGTTTGATTACCAATTGTGGTTTTGTAAATTTCACATCCATTCCCTTTCACTTTTGTCTTTGTAGACAGAAGAGGCAACAGTTGGTCTCAATCCCCTTGATCATGTCAGTTGCCCTACTTTCTGTAGTGCTACTGTTTCTTTCCCAAGGTGTAGCTAGCACATCTGAACATGGGTATGCCACATGTGGGGATGGCCACAGTTTTGTATGAAGAGATACCTTGTGGCTTGTGCCTAGTACCTTTGCTGACAGCTCCTCATATCTTGTTGATCTTTGGGCCAGGCAGAGTGCTAGGTCAGCTATGCCAACCCAGACCTTTACATAACTTTCATGCTGTATCCCACCTAGAAGGCATCTTGGCTATGTGTCCCTGAGGAAGTCACTTAATCTCTCTCAGTGCCCAAGGCAATCATCTAAGTCAATAAACTGCAGAGAAATTGTCTGCCTGTATTGAGAGAGGGAGATTCCTCTTCTAGGAGATCCCTACACCAATGAAATGAAAGGTCCTAGCCTTATCCCTTTTGGGTTGGAGCCAGGGAGAGGAGTCCACAATCACCACTGGGGTAATTGAAATTGTTTGTTGGCGAGGATACTCAGCATGCTACAGTGGAAAGAGCGCCACATGTGGAATCCGAGGGTCTGGTAAATATCCTGGCCCCATCACTTACTACCTATGTCAACAGTCAATAAACATTTATTAAGTGCCTACTATATACCAGGCAGTTACTAAGCACTGGGAAAACAAATATGAAGAGAGAAAAATAGTCTCTACCCTCAAGACTTCTTACAATCTAATGGAGGAAGCCAACACACAAAAGGAAGCTGAAAAATGGAGGGATGGCCTTGGATGGTACTCAGTATGAGAGCAGGGTGGAGAAGTCAAGAAATGCCAAAGTAGTGCAACCAGATGAGAAAAGAGGAGATATTTTGAGATGTTGTTTGTTCAGTCATGTTTGACTTTCTGTGACCTCATGGACCATAGCACAGCATTACCGTCCGAGGGGTTTTGTGGTTTGCCATTTCCTTCTCTAGTAGATCAAGGCAAACAGTGGTTAAGTGACTTGCCCAGGGTCACACCACTAGTAAGTGTCTGAAGCTGAATTTGAATTCAGGTCTTCCTGACTCCAGGCCCAGCACTCTAACCATGGAGCCACCTGGCTGTTTCATGCATAGATGAGCTCCCTCCTTGAAAGGAGGCTTCAGGATTCATGACTCTGCCCTCAGATCAGAGGGGCAGAGGATGGTGATGAAGTGGTGTCCCAAGGCTGATGGGATCTTGCAGGATGATGAGGTTTCCCCACTGGCATGGCAGAGAAGTCAGTCAGAGAAGTACCAGGGTAGTTTTACAATCAGGGGAGAAATGAGGGTAAGTGATCTAAGCTCCCTAAGCTTCAGTTCCTTCATCTGTAAAATGAAGAGTCCAACCAGATGGCCTTTGAAGTCCTTTCCAGATCCAGATTGGTGATACCATGATACTTACTACTTGTATGACCTTGGGTAAAGTCACTTCCCATCTCTTGGCCTTATTTTCCTCTTCTGTAAAATGAGGAGATAGGAGTAGATCATCTCTGAGATCTTCAGACTTTTAACTCCATGAAATGTATACTTCATCCCATAATTGCCTTTGTCCTACAGAATTTTCTAGGACTGGCGTTGATTGTGGCCTGGTGGCATTTTTGGAAAGTGAAGTGGGTCTCCCATGAAATGGTGAAACTTGTAGTAGACTGGTTGGCAACACCGAAGCTATCACTCTGCTTGGTCTTACAGCTCAATCCACAGTTTACCCTCACTGGGGAGTCTTCTCTGGCCTTGAAAGAGCTGGGACCACCAACAAAGTGAGTTGATGAAAAGGGGTGCCTGAATATATCACTTTTCTAAAGTTTCTGGTAGATTGGATCAATAAAAGTCATTGTCTTGACTCAGTGAACATCTTAGCATTATAAAGTGATCCGATCTCACACAAAACATTACAGAATGTTCTAATCTGAATGGAGAGGTAGATTCAAGAGACAGTGGGTGGACTAGTCTGGACTCAGCAATGATTTTGTGTAGGTGAGGATTGAGAAATAAGGCTAGAAAGGTAGGTTGGAAATAGATGGTGTAGGGCCATGAATCTCAGGCTAAGAATTTAATCTTTAGTATAGCCACTGAAAATTTTTAAGTAGGACAAAATGACTGTTTGCAACAGGTTTATGTAGATCTTAACTATTTTCTGGCACACCTGCAGCTAAACCCAAGTGGATGGAAACTGGAAATTTACATCTTCATTTACTTTGGCTATTTTTTTCTTTTAAAAGTCAGAAATAAGCTAGGTCGTTTATTTAATTTTTTAAATTTTTTAAATTAAATTTTATGTTTATTTTTAGTTTATATCATTTATTTCAACAAGATTTTGAGTTACAAATTTTCTCTTCATCTTTCCCCACCCCAAAACAGCAATCCCACTGTATACCCCCTCCTGCAATCTGCGCTCTCCTATATCCTCCTCCATCCCTCCTCCCACTTTCTGGTAGGGCAAGATGGATCTCCTTACGCCACTGCCTGTATATCTTATTTCCCAGGTGCATGTAAATAATAATAATAATAATACATATATGTATTTTAAACATTTGATTTTAAAACTTTGGATTCCAGATTCTTTCCCTTCCTCCCTCATCACCCACCCTTACTGGGAAGATAAGCAATTCAATATAGGTTGTACATGTGTAGATATGCAAAACATTTCCATGGTGGATATGTTGTGAAAAACTGACTATATTTCCCTCCATCCTATCCTGCCTTCCTACTTGTTCTCTTTTCTACTTTGACCCTGTCCCTTTTCAAGAGTGTGTGCTTCTAACTAGCCTCCCACCCAACCTGCCCTCCCCTCCATCATCCCCCCTCTCTTCCCCTTCCCTCCTACTCTCCCGTAGGGCAAGATACCCAATTCAGAGTGCATGTCATTCCATCCCTAAGCCAAATTCAGTGAGAGTAAGGTTGACCCATTCCCTTTTGCCTTCCTGTTCTTCCCCTCCATTGTAACAGTTTTCTCTTGCCTCTTCTATATGAGATAATTTACCCCATTCTGTCTCTCCCCATCTCCTCTCCTTCTATTCCTCTCTCATCTCTCAATGTCACCTTTTAAGTATCATCCCTTCCTATTCAATTGATCCTATGCCCTCTGTATATGTGTACCTGTACACATATACACACTCACATATGTATTCATATACCCATATACCCTCCTATATAGACATATATATGTATGCATACATATATACATACATACATATATATGTATATATATATATACATGTATATATATATATATATACACACACACATTTATATGTTCCCTTCACCTATCCTCATACTGAGAAAAGTTTCATAAGTTACAATTGTCATTTTTCCATGTAAGAATGTAAACAGTTCAACTATGATAAGTTCCTTAT
>CM053582.1:25438475-25465354 GCA_028627135.1 Pseudochirops cupreus | reverse complement strand
TCTCCTGGATCTATTTTCCAGGTCAGTGGTTTTTTTTCAAGGAGATATTTCACATTGCCTTCTATTTTTCATTTGTTTGGAGCTGTTTAATAGTATCTTGATTTCTCATAAAGTCATTTGCTTCCATTTGCTCCACTCTAATTCTGAAGGAATTATTCTCTTCCAAAAGCTTTTGAGATTCTTTTTCCATCTGGCAAATTCAACTTTTTAAGGCATTCTTCTCTTCATTGGCTTTTTTGGCCTCTTTTGCCATTTATCTATTTTTTAAGGTGTTATTTTCTTCCGTCAGGTTGTTGACTCACTTTTCATGATTTTCTTGCATCATTCTCATTTCTCCTCCCAATTTTTTCTCCACTTCTCTTATTTGGTTTTCAAAATCCTTCTTAAGCTGCTCTATGGCTTGTAACAAATCTACGTTCTTCTTGGAAGCTTTTGGTACAGGAATTCTGACTGTATTGTCTTCCTTCCATTCCATGTTTTGATCCTTTTTGTCCCCAAAAAAGGAATCTAAAATTGGATTGCTGTTCTTACTTTGCTTCCTTTGTCTGCTCATGTTGCCAGTCAATTACTTGACTTCTTAGCTCTGTGGAACTCTGCTTCCAGAGGGAAGAGCTTTTTCCCAAATTGCTGGTGTTTTTGCAGCTGCCGCAGCTATTAGAAGACTGCTGCAGCCCCCACCAGCTTTGGCTCACTGAAAACGCACCTCAGGACCACCACCCAAGACCACGATCCTGATCCAGGCTGGCTAAGGAAAGAGCACTTAGCCCCTGAATGATCACTTGGCCTCCCTGAAATCTGCAGGCCGAGAGCTCTGAAACAGCCACGTGCAGGTGGTTGCACCACTTCTACTGCTTCCTTGCCCTGGAGGCAGTTTGGCCGGACCCTCTTCCCTGAATTTAGCTGACTTCCACTAACCTTTTACTTAGTCCTTGTTTCTTATGGCTTGATAATTCTGGAAATCACCACAGCTGCCGCTCATCCACTCTCCTGAAGGCTCAAGCTGTGGCTTGTCCTGGCTGCCCCTGAGCCAAGTCGCGGTTTCAGGCTGGGCTGGTTTTGGCTCCCAGTGCACTGTGATGAGCCCTTCCTGTTCTGCCTGCCGAGCTGCCTTCAGCGGGAGATGTGTTTTTCTGTACTTTTGTGAGTTCTGGAGCCCTAAAATTTGTTTAGGGTCATATTTTATGGGTATTTGAGGTGGCTATGTGGGAGCTGTGGAGTTTTCCTGCTTCTACACCGCCATCTTGGCTCCGCCCCCCACATATACATTTTAAATTTATTGTGGAGGAATAGAGGACTTTCAAGCATTCTTGATGAAAAAAGCAGAGTTGAGTAGGAACTTTGAAATGCAAGTACAAATACGTATTAATCTAGAAAGCTAATTTTTTTTGGCAATTGGAAAGGCTGTATAATGATGTAGTGCTAACATTCTAATAGCGGAGAACAAATGTGTCCTTTCAGAACCTTAATATCTTCAAAGGGTAATGAGGGTGTCAAATAAGAAAAAAAAATAGAGGCGAAGGGGAGAAGGGAAAGGAATTGGCTCTGACCTGAACATTTGTGGAGAGGAAAGAGAAGGGAAGGTAAAAAGAATATAGTAGTGTAGAAAGGAGGAAGAAAGGGTGGAATATTTGTGAAATACATAGCACAGTGCCTGATACATAGTAGATGCTTACCTTAGTTCCATAGTTCCCTTCTATATCCCTTCCCTCTCTCCCCAAGCCCTATTTCTTATCATCAGGGTATATGAGAAGAAGAGTACAGCAATATGGAGGAAGGGGTAGAGGGAACAGGCATCATCAGGTGAACATCGCTTATCTGAAGAGGACAAAGAAAGGTAGGATTGTTGTAGAAATACATCAAACTCAATAAGGAAACAAGCAAGGATAAGGAAGTGCTAAGAGAGGATAATACTGGAGAGGGGATAATCACAAGCAAAACAAACTTCCTGATCCTGAGGGGGAGTGGATTAAAAGGGAAAAGAAAAAGAAAAGAACTAGATTCTAAGGGGATGGATTGGAGAATATCTGAAAAAATATCAGAGAACAGCTGAAAAAATTATGGTATATGAATGTAATAGAATGTTATTGAGCCCTCAGAAACGATGAGACAATTTCAGAGTATTCCGGGTGACAGGAACTGATGTAAAGTTTGTAGAACCAGGAAACATTTTATATAAAGATAAGATTGTAAATAAAATCAATTTTGAAAGACTTACAAACTTTGATCAATGCAACAAATAACCATGATTCCAAAGAAAATGTGATGAAACATGTTCCCCACCTCCTGATAGAAAGGTGATGGACTAAGGGTACAGAATGAGACAGATTTTTTAGACATGGCCACTACAGGAATTTGTTTTGCTTGACTATACATATTTGTTACAAGATTTTTTTCCCTTTTTTTTCAAGGGGAGGAGGAAGTGAGTGAGAGAGAAAATAGATTTTTGCTCATTGAAAAAATACATTGGGGCGGCTAGGTGGCGCAGTGAATAGAGTAATGGCCCTGGAGTCAGGAGGACCTGAGTTCAAATCCAGCCTCAGACACTTACTAGCCATGTCACCTTGGGCAAGTTGCTTAACCCCAGTTGCCCTCCTAAAAACAAACAAAAAAATACATTAACAAATTAAAAAAGAAAGTGATGGAATATTATCATACCATAAGAAATGATGAAAGAAACTTTTTCAGAGAATCCTGAGTAGTATGAACTAATGCAGAGTCAAGAGAGTAGAATCTGGAGAATGATTTATACATTAGCAACAAAGACTTAAGAATTCTGATGAACAATGGTCAACCATGTGGTCCAGAGCGATGGTATCAAACTGAAACAGAAACAGATCCCTGCTGGCAGCATATCGGCTTAGAAAACCACAAATTAACATTACCCGCGTGGTAGTATATTTTTATTTGTTTTTGTCAAACATCCCCTAACCACATTTCAATCTTGCTGGGACTGCCCTGGCACATTTTGCAGGCCTCAGCCACTGGCTACTGAGGACATATGTCCACGGGACATATGATGAAGCATGCTGCCCACCTCCTCATAGAGGTGGTAGGCTCAGGGCACACAGAATGATGCATACATTTTTGGACGTAGCCATTGTGACTATACTTATCTGTTCACAAAAGTTTTTTTTCCTTTCTTTCTCTTACTTAATTGGGGTGCAAGAGGGAAGACAAGGGATTTTAGCAATAGTGATGCAAAAAAAAGGCCACTGAAATTAAAATGCACAAAATGGAACAAAAGGAACCACATATCAGATAGTTTGAAAGTAGTGTGTGGATTTAATATATACTTTTTATAGTAATACATATGAAATGGAGATTTAAAGTTGCATGTACCATTCTATTTTTCTGTTTTGCTGTGTATACAGAAATACTCTTTTTTTTTTGAAAGGGGGGGTGTTTAAGTATGGAATAAAAAAACCCTCCACAATTCTGCTACAATATATTTTTCCAGCCTCGTTTCATATTATTCCCCTTTGCTAATTTTGTGAATTATTAGCTGTCTCTGAGTCAACATTCCATGTTCCCCTCCCCTGCCTTATGCATTCACATAAGCCACAGAATTTACTGTCTCCTCATCTCTGCCTTTCAGAACCCTTATCTTCATTCAAGATGGCACCTTGGATGCCCTCCTTTCTGAAGACTTTCTTGATCCTAACAGTATCTACCTCCCTAAATTCCTTTTTATTTATCTGCATATATGCTGTAAACCTCCCCCACCCCCAACTAGAATGTAAGCTCTTTGAGGAAAGACATTGTTTCATTTTCACATTTGTACCACCATTGCCTAGTATATGGCTTGCATTTAATAAATACATAATAAATTTTGGGTTCAATTGTTCAGTAGCAGAATCAGAATCTTTGGATTCCCTCTCTCCCAGGGTTAATGTGAGGAAAATGTTTTAGAAATGGGTCCTAAAGGTGAAGCTATTTATTTAGCCTCCTCTACCTAGAACCAAAAAAATATAAAGGTCACTTTCACTACTAGAGATAATGGATCGGTCCCAAGTATTCCCATCCCCCTCTTAGGCAGTCAGCTGTCTCTGTCAAGTCCAGGCACTGCCAGATGTGGCCCTTGGTAAAGTCACTAGATCTCTTAGCAGCTGCCACATGCATATTATTTGTCAAGTTTCATATGACACTCCAGAGGCCCTATTACCAAGCAGAATATATCCACTAAACTGAGTAAATGAGCCTATGGAAAATGTTTGGAAAAGTACAATCCCAAGCATGAAACACAAAATATCCAACAGATTTTTATGTCCATTTAAACACATGTTAGACTAGGAAAGACTGAAAGCAAAGGACCATAGATATCTCCTCCACTAGTTTCTTCTCTTTTCATCTACCATCTTGTGCAAACACTGATATTCATAGGCATGGAAATGTTGACAATTTCCCACAGGTTCAAGCTACAGATGTTCTCAAGCTTCCTTTCTTTTCTGACCTGGATCACCATCACCTTGCTCCAGCTCTCACTCTTGAGAAGGAAGAGTGCTACTTCAATACCAGGCTGAGTAGAAGCTGTCCCTTGTGCCTAGTTCACAACATCTAGAAAATGGATGTCTTCTGGCCCAATCCTGAACCTTTATAGCAATTCCTGCTAGAACATCCCTTACAGGTGGTCATTGAGTCTTTGCTTGAACCCATTCAGTGATGGGGAACTTACTACTCAGTGAGGCAGCCCATTTTTTTCCAGACAATTCTTCCTTATATCTACTTGCCTGTAATCCAGTAGTCCTAATTCTGCTCTCTAGAACTTCACAAAATAAGCCTAATTCCTCTTTCATTAAGAAATAATGTTAAGACCTCCCTTTAGTTGTCTTTTTGTCAGGTTACACAGTTCCTTCCACCATTCATTGTAGGGCAAGATTTTCAGACCTCTCACCACTGGGATGTTTTCATTTGGACATGCTTGAGTTTGTCACTTAAATACTTCAAGGATTTATGATGTTGGGGTGGGCACCCTCTCCACCAAAACAGATCACAAACATTCTGTAACAAGGGTTCTTAATCTATTTTTTGTGTCATGAACCTCTTTGTCAGTCTTCCCCTTCTTAGAATCATGTTTTTAAATGCAGAAAATAAAATTTATAGGATTACCAAAGAAGTCAATTATATCAAAATACAGTTAGCAAAATATTAAAAAGATATGTTCACAGACCTTGGGTTAAGAATCTCTGTTCTATAGCCTGGTTGATGGTGTTTAGAAACTGTCATGGTTGAAAAAAACATCACCCCATGACCAATTTGGTGGTTATTTGTCTTTCATTTTTGTCTTTGGATTTCCAGAGACAGCCACTGTGCTTGGCAGATAGTAGGTGCCTTTTTGGGTCTACTCTATTTGGTTCAAAGTGATGTGAGTACTCTAGCTCCACTCTCTCTGAATAAGGCTGGCCTGGTTTGCCCTTTAGGGGGCTATGGGTACTCATGTGGGATCAGGGTGTTTCTTTTCTAATACTATCCTCTCAAGGCTCCATTCTGGTATGTCTGCTTTATTGTTAACCGCCAGTGACTAGTGTTGGTTCCATTTGACCAATTTAAAGAAAACAATAACAGATATACAAACATTTCTTCACCAACACTTTGGGGGTATACTTTCCCTTATACCACCTCAGTCCCTGGGGACAATGCGCTCAGACTTAACCTTGTTCTTACATAGCATTGGTCCCACCAAGTTCCCATCCAAATTTAGCATTGCTGCTGAATGAGCTTTTGGCTCAGTTATCGCTGGGCTGGGTCGCAAAGTTTGCTCCTTACTCTTCAGGGCCTCCAAACTAGACACACTGGTGGTAAACTCTAGTCTGAACTCTAATCCTGGATCTGACTTTTCAAAACTTGCAAGAAGGTTATAGTCTCCAATCTCCATCTAAAACAAAAGAACAAACACTGAGGAAAAGAACCAAGGTCCATACTCACTGGCCACATGTTGGCTTAGGATGGGGAGGGCCTTCTCTTTCCTCACCAGGCAGGAAGAAGACTAACCAAAAAAAAGAGGTAGGTTCTGTTTGACTAATGTTTTTTTTAATGCATCCCAGTTCTGCCTACACAATCCTACCCACTTAAAGAGGGTCCTTTTTACCACATGATTAGTGGACAGAAACTAATTACAGAAAGTCTGCTCCAAAGACCATGTGAGGAAGGACTGTGCTAATAATGCCTAGTCCTGTTCCAAAAAGATTCCCATGATCTGAACAAAGAGAAGATATTCATGGCTGGATGGCATGCATAGGTTTTATTTAAACACATGAAGAGATAGAAATGTTAGTCTCCAGATGACACTAAGCTGTAATAACTGCTCTGAAAGGCTTCCCTGGCCCTAGGACCCTTTTAAATCCCAGCTGTGTTATTGTTGGTGCCAGGAATCTGCTCCACAAGGGTTGGACCTTTTATTAGAGTTGAAGAACTTGCCCTTTTGGAAGGGTATACAGCTAAATAAGGATTCTACACTAAGCATCACATGCAAAGGAGGCTTAGCTTGAGCTCAGATTGATGCAGGTGGTGTTAATCCCACAATATTTTCTCTGCCCTGGGTTCAAGTACCAGGCATGTTCCAAGGCTTGGGTAATATGGGGAAACTGTCATGGCTCCCAACCTGCACCTACTTCTAGCCCTTAATAGATCTTTAATTGAAGTGTTCCTTAGTGAAATGAAAAAACAAGGGCCTGAAAATTCAAGAAATACGAATTTGTGTCTTGTTTCATACCAAGGACTATAGGTTGTCAATTCACTTTTTAGTACCCTGGCTCTTCTGTGGAATTGGAAGAGAACCTGGCAAAAATGTTTTTGTGAACTAGTTTTTGATATAGAATATTTACAAAGGGCTAACCAAGAAATTTGGGCATAAAATTGCACTGTGGAAAAGCCAAGGAGAAAACAGGATTTTCCTACAGTGAAATTTACAATATCACCTTCTCTTTTGGTCATTATGGTTTTTTGGGCAACAATGCTAATTTAATGTTTAAAATTTTTTATTTTTAGCTTTCAACAGTCACTTCCATAAGTTTTAAATTTTCTCTCCCTCCCTCTCCCGTCCATCCCCAAGATGGCTTGCAATCTGATATGGGCTCTACACATACATTCCTATTAAACACATTTTTACATTAGTCTTAATTCTTTTTTAAAAAGATGGCTTTCAATTTCTTTTATTTTTATTTCTTTTTTAAAAATTTCTTTTCTTAAATTTGCCATCGAATAGCATTACATGTAGAAGAGGCACTTATACTTTGCCTCAAGATTTCATATGTGGTAAGTACCCAGGCTTCAAGGTCTTAGGCTTTGTCCTTTTTTGTTGAACAATTAATTGTGTTGCTGTTTGTGCCAAATGATGTATATTCAGATCCTCATTTTGCTCGCTAGAATACTCAAAAGCATCTATCTGTGTCTAAGTTTGGAACCATGGTTGGGACTGAGTTCCATAGAAGAGTTTAAAACATCAATTTTCATATCAGTGATAATTTTCTTTCTTGTACAGTGATGGATGTTGTTTTAGGATGTCCTAAAAATTAATGGCAAAGGACAAAATGTTCCAAGATGTTTACAAAACATTTCAGGGTTGGGCACCACTTTATAAAAATATAAGAATAGCTCTAGCCTTTATATAACATTTTAACATTTGCTGAGCAATTTACATATGTTATTTCATTTGATACTCCCAACAACCCTGTGTGGGATGAGCTATTATTATCCCACATTTTTACAGATGAGAAAACTGAGGCACAGGTAGTTTTATTGACTTGCCTGGGATCACATAGGTAGTAGATGTCTGATGCAGATTTGAACTCCAGTCTTTTGGAAAGGCTAGGTGGTACAGTGAATGGAGCACTGGCCCTAGAGTCAGGAGAACCTGAGTTCAAATCTGACCTCACACACTTAATGCTTACTAGCCATGTGACCTTGGGCAAGTCACTTAATCCCAATTGCCCTGCCCTCCCCCCTCCAAAAAGCAAAAAAAGAAAAAGAACTCCAGTCTTTTTAACTTGCTTTATAAATAGTTTCAACCCCAAAGCTCAATTTAATATTTCCCTTACAAACTTTATATTTCTTAGATAAATTTATAAAGTTGTTACCCTAATGCAGAAGTTTTTAACCTGGGGTCCCTAAACTTGTTTAAAAAATATTCTGATAAATGTATTTCAATATATAGTAATTGCTTTTCCTTGTAATCCTATCCATTTTATTTTATGCAATTAAAAACCTTATTCTGAGAAGGGGTCCATAGGCATCCCCAGGCGGCCAGAGAGGGCCAGGACTCTTAAAAAAGGTTAACGACCTCAGCCTTAAAAGCCAAAGGGTCCAAAAGAGGGATTATTTTGTAATTTGATGGCCATTCTTAATACTAACGGAACAATACAGAATTTAACATTTGTTGAGCAGCCAAAATTTCCTTGAGAAGTAAGTCTCCAATCGGGGTTTGCATTTTCACACTCCATAGGAGGGAAAGATCACCCCCATGTGCCCCAGACTGAAGAGATTGCAGGGATTGTCTTAGCCTCCTGCTTCTGCCCTGCATTCTCCCTATCAGAAATGAATGGAAATCTAATCTTCCTCTTTCCCACAATTGCTTTCTGAAAGTCTCTCAGGCCTGCCCCCTCCTTGCCTTTTGGAAAAGAGGAAGGAGATGAAATGCCTAAGAAAAACTGCTAAACTGTATTTTTTTTGCAAACTGTTTCTTCTTTCATAACATGATTAATATGGAAATAGGTTTTACATGACTGCACATATATAACATATATCAAATTGCTTACCATGTTGGGGAGGGGGAAGAGAAGGGAGAAAATTTGAAACTCAAAATTTTATAAAAAATGAATGTTAAAAATTGTCGCTACACGTAATTGGAAAAAAAAATGCTATCAATCAATGAATTTTTTTTTAAAACCTTGTTAGAGGACTGTTTGAAAGATTTTTGAGCAGAGTACAAAAATCTTAGCCCCCTTCCCAGCAAATGTTAAAAAAACACTCTTCTTTCTTCAGTTCCCTAACCAAGAATCCATGGAGATGAGGGCTCAAAGAAATGTTTTCAGCCAATGCTAAATCAAAACTCAATTTATAACCTATGCCTTCTATTCAGACCTCAAAAATAGGCCTCTTCATTGAAGGTGTAGTGGAAAGAACACTGACCTAAGAGTCAGTCTATGGCATTCTGGATGAATCACTTGCATGCCCCAATTTCCACTTCTGAAAAACAGGAAAATAATCCTTTTATTACCTAATGTATAAGGCTATTGCAAGAAAAGTACACTGGAAGCAAGCCCCCAAAGTGCCATGTAAAGGTGAGCTCTACAAACCTTCTTAAATATTAGGAATATTTGGAAACCAGCTTTTAGAGTAAGCCCGCCTTTAGCCCATATCATTTAAGAATACTGAAGAACAGTTAAACTTGAGAGACTTGTTGCCTATCACTTTAAGAAATGATTTTTTAAAAGCTACATAATCAATCAGCTCAAAAGATTCATTTGGAGGAAAATTGGGAAAAAAAACCAAATGCTGAATTAGGAAGGTGTGAAATTGCATCCCAAAGTCATGCCATTATTCTTGAGCCTGAAATGTGCTCACTATGGAGTGGGTAATTTTGTATGTACACCTTTGTTTCTGTCTGACTTTCTTGAGCGCCTGAGTCCGGCTATAGGACTGCTGGGTCAAAAAGTTTAGACAGTTTAGTCATTTATCTTCCGTATTCCCAAACAGATATCCAGAACAGTTAGATCAGTTGAGAGCTCCACAGAGTGTGTTAATTGCCTGACTCCCATGCCCTCGACAACACTATTTGCATTTTTGCCTTGGCTAATTGGCAGTATGTGAAGAAGGCAAACCTGAGATTTGTTTTTAAGTTAGTGATTCTTACTCTTAGTGATTCAGAGCATGTTTCCGAACAGATCTTGTACATACAGGGTGTCCCAGAAGTTTTAGTGCAGCCTTAAGCAAATGCTACAGTTTAAGGCTGCACTATGACTTTTGGGACACCTTGTATGTACAACCAAAAGTCATTCCCTGCTAGATGAGGGGGTCAAAGGACGAAAATGGGTTTCAAAGTACTGTAAAACACAATGATCATTAAAAAATGTGCTCCAAATCACTAGTAGTCAGAGAAATGCAAATTTAAACAATTCTGAGGTTTCATTTTGCACACTGCCAATTAGCTATTAATTAGCTGAGACTTTTGCAACATCCCATGTTTATGTCAGTCCCTGCACACCTTGTAAGTTGACTTTTGTCAGTAATATTTAATGCAAAGTATTTTTCCCACTTGATAGTATTTAGGTAACATGTTCCTTTTTCAGTCCTTTAAAATCATGGTTTTTAATTGCATTCATTGAAGTTTAAAGGCTTTCAATGTATTTTTAAAAAAATGCTGTTGTCATATAAATCATTCTCCTACTTCTGCTCATTTCATTCTGAATCAGTTCAGACATCTCAGGCTCTTGTGAAAATGTCCATTTCATCATTTCTTATGGCACAATAATATTCCACTATTACTCATATATTATAATTTGTTTAGTCATTCCCCAGTAGGTAAACATCTTCATTTCCAGCTTTTTGCTTCTTTGCAAAGAGCTGTTATAAATAATTTTGTACATATATCCTTTTCCTTTTTAAATATCTTTTGGAGGTAATGGGCTTAGTGGTGATATTTTCAGGCCAAAGGGGATGGGCAGTTTAGTGGTCTTGGGCCCCAGTTCCAAACTGCTTTTCAGAATGGCTGGACCAATTGATGGCTCCATTAACAGTGCATCAGTGTGCCTGCTTTCTTGCAGTCCCTCCAACATTTGTCATTTTTCTTTTCTCATCTTTGCTAATCCGATGGGTATAAGTAGGGACTTCAGAGTTGCCTTCATTTGTATTTCTTCAATTATTAGTGATTTAGATTAGTGATTAGGATTTTTTTCATTTGGCTGTTGCAGTTCTTCCTTTGAAAACTGCCCATTTGTGTGCTTTGGCCATTTATCTATTGGGAAACGGCATTTATTCGGACCCACTCAAATCAGTTCCTTATATATCTTTATCAGAGAAAGTTGCTACAAAGATTTTTTTCTCCAGTTACCTGTTAACCTCCTAATTTTAATTTCACTAGTTATATTTGTACAAAACCTTTTAAATTTTGTACAATTTAAAACTGGCCATTTTATTTTCTGTTATTCTTTCTATCCCTTATTTGGTCATTACTTTTCTGTTTTTTAACCAGTACAAAATAGTTCTGGTGGTTACTGCTTTATAATATATTTGGATGTCTGGTAATGCCAGGTCCCTTTCATTCATACCCTTTCTAATGATTTCCTTTGAAATTCTAGACCTTTTGGGGATGAATTGCCTAACAGGCTTTGCCATGCTGGGGTTGCATCATCTACTTCCTCAACCATTTGCTCCTCTCCACTCCCCTCCACCAGTTATCCTGAGCAGGAGAGCAGGGCTACTTGCCCAAGGCAGATCCTAGCTTGAACCCAGGTCCAGGCTCAAGCCAAGCCAGACCACCACTCATGATCCCCTTTAACCATCCCCTTCAGCTCCTCACTCCTCACTCCTCACCTCTACTTCCCAAGTGAATGAACAGACCCAGATCCTCTGCATGACCCCTTAGAAACTGTGAGCTTCTCTCCCCATCTGCCCTCTACTATTATCCCTGTCATTCTTCCTGTTTCTCTCCTTATTATTGCAATATTTAATTGCAGGTCATTTAAGAAAAAAAACCTGTCTCTTGTCTCTTCCTTCTGTTCTCTCATCACCATCTCCCTCAACCCAAACCCCCTCATGTCACGGTCCAACTATGCCCACACTCTCCACTGTTCCATGTTGGAATTTCCATTTTATGGAGAATTAATCCTCCATCTTGGGCCTCTTTCACTCATACTTTCTATTATTAGACCTCATGGAGACCAGACTCCCCTCTGAAGACAATACATCCATGCCCATCTTCTTCAGCCCTGTCTGGACTTCTCTCCTCCTCCCTCCCTAACACTGATCCAGAAGGAACATCAGAATACTCTTTGCTCCCCTCTATTACTCCCACACTCTCTTTTTGCCCTTTTTCAGTAATATTTCTTCATTTGAAGTCCACACAATTAAAATTTTCAGCCCAACTGAAAAGACCCCTGGGTTGTATACCAATTTTCCTTTTTTCTCAAGGAGTTCAGCATCTGACTCATCATTTTCCTCTCCTCTTCAACTCCTGCCTGCATACCAGGAAACCTTAATATTTCTGTACATGGCCCCTCAAACTCCCAAACCTTCCATTTCCTTAACCTTTTAAAGCCCCATGACCTACTGCTTTATTCCACCTCAGTCACACATAGGCATGCATGGTCATACACTAGATCTGGAGCTTACTCACAAATGTTCCACTTCCCTAATTAGAAACTCCGACATTCCCCTAGCTGACCATAACCTCCTATCATTCCACCTCTCCCTCTGCTTCCCCCCTCCTACACCTGTTCTCCTCTGTCATCGAGATATCTATTCTTTCCACCCCTTAGTACTTTCTCAGGCCATTGCCCCTGCTCTGACTTCCCTCTCTAAACCCAAGTTAGTAGTTTGCCATTCCAACTCTACCCTTTACTTCGATCCTGAATCCCTTGCCCCTTTGTCCTATTTTCTCTCCTTTGCCATTGTTGACCACTTCCACTTCCACTCATGAGCTGAATAAAGCTGGAGGAAAGCGTACAACCATATTGACTGGATACATTAGAATTTCATGTTACCCAAGAGAATTTGGGCCCTCATTGCATTCCTTGACTATCTATTTCATTCATTCTCTATAGAAACTGTTTGAGTTTCTTCCCTCCTGAAGCCCCCACATCTCCATCTCCTCCTTGCTCATTTTCTCACAACTGAAAAAAGAAACCCAAAAAACCAGGCCATTCAGTGTAAGCTCCCTCTCCCTATTTCCTTGATCTCAAAACCCCTTGACATTCTCCTTTCTCCCAGATGCTGGGAGGCCCTTTTCCTCTGCATGTATACTTGGGCCCATTCCCACCAACCTTCTCCAGATGATTGTATCCTCAGTCATATCCCCTCCCCAGGCCCCTTGAATCTTTAGCCTCTATCAACTGGTTCCTTCTTTACCTTCAGATATGCCCATTTCCCTCATCCTTAAAAAAAACACAACAAAAACTTTCACTAGGACCTTCCAGCCCCTCAAGTTATCATCCTATCTCTCTCCTCCCTTTCTCATCCAAACTCCTGGAAGAAGTTGTCCACACTCACTACCTTCACATTTTCTCTTCTTACTTGTTCTTCAGCCCTTTCCAACCTGATTTTTAACCCAGTTACTTAACTGAAAATGTTCTGTCCAAAGTTACCAATGATTAATCTCCAAATCTGATGGCCTTTTCTCAGAACTAATCCTTACTGACCTGCCTGCAGCATTTGACTCTCTTTGTTGACTCTTTTCCTGGATACCTTCTCCTCTCTAGGTTTTTGTTACATTGCTCTTTGCTAGTTTGCCTCCCACACCTGTTTTGTTTTCTGGCTCATTGTCCACACATCATATCTTCTAATTGTGAGTGTCTCCCAAGGTTCTGTCCTGGGCTCTCTTCTCTTCTCTTCTCTTCCCTTCATACTTTTCTCTTAGTAACCTCATTGGCTCTCATGGGATTAAGTATCACCTCTATGTAGAGGACTCTCAGTTCTATATATTCAGCCCCAGGCTCTTTCCTGAGAGCCTATGGGTCCTATGTCACCAATTGTAATGGGACATTTGAAACAGGATGTCCTGGAGACCTCTTAAACTACTCATTATCTTTGTTCCACAAACCACCCCCTCTTCCAACCTTCCCTGTTTCTGTCTAAGGTACAACCATTCTTTCAGTTTCTTGGTGTTATCCTGGACTCCTCACTCTCCTTCACCCTCTATAATGACTTACTTGCCAAATCTTGGTATTCCTGCCTTCATGACATCTCTTGAATGCAGCCTTTACATATTCAGGCCCAAGTCATCTCTCACCTAGATGATTCCAGCAGCCCCCTATTTGGTCTCTCTGTCTCAAATCTCTAGATCACTGCAAGCACATCCTATACATCGCTGTCAAAGTATTTTCCTTAAACTCAGATCTAACTATGCAATTCCTCCACTCAACCAACTCCAATGACTTACTGCCTCTAGGACAAATATAAATGCCTCTCTTTAACTTTTAAAGCCTGGCCCCAACTACCTTTCCAGCCTTAATGGACATTATGCTCCTTCCCACAGTCTGTGATCCAGCCAAATCGGTCTCTCTAGTCCTCACACGTGATACGCCATCTCCCATCTCTCTGCATTTGCACTGGCCATCCCTTATGCCTAGAATGCAGTTCTGCATCACCTGTACTCAGAGTCCCTTTTTTTCTTTAAGACATAGCTCAGATAACACCTTTTGCATTATGCTTTTCCTGATTCCCCCAAAGTGCTAGTGCCCCATCCCAAACTACCTTGTGTCTAACTACTCTATGTTTATACAGATGTGTATTTATTAACTTTATATATGTACTTGCTGTCTCTTCCATGAGATTGCAGGCCTCTTCTTGCCAGTAGGGATTGTTTTGTTCTATATACTAGTATCTCCAGTGCTTGGAATATAGTAGGTGCTTAATAAATGCTTGTTGACTAAAGGTAGCATTATCATTTGCTTATTTTATAAGTACATAGCTAAAACTAATTAAATGAATGAAAGAAACTTTTTTTTAAAGGAAAATCAATGAAAGTGCTACTTATAAGAAATCAATTTTTTTCCCCTGGACACTCAGGTTAAGTCTCTGCTAAAAATCTTCAGCTAAAAAGTGAAAAATTTAATCAAACAGCTATTTTTTAAAAATCATATTCTTTTTTAAAATGACCAGTTGTTAGACCTAATTGTAACCTTAGGAATAAGAAACCTCACCCTGCAGAGGAGGGTCATTTGATCCTTCCACTACAACAGTACATAACACTTCAAGTGTACTGAACAGGCTACCACATTTAATTTTGCACGTATGGAGCAGAGTCTATATGGGCCCAAAGAACAGCTGTTGGGCAATTTATTCCACTTCAGAAGGGAGGGGGAAGGGAAATGTTCCAGCATCTCCCTGCTGCCAAACCCTAAAATATTGCTGTTAATAATAAATAAGAGAGAAAACCTTTTAACCTTAACCCTTTCATAGATAGAACCTAGGGTTTCAAAAGTTTAAAATGTACTCTAGTTCCTGCAGCACTGACTAGTTTTGAAGGTTTAAGGCCCTTTTCATTCCTGAAGCAGGGGATACAAGCACTATATTCCTATTTCAAGAGGAGGAAACTGAGGTTCAGAATAAATAGGGAAACAACTTCACCTCATTCAGTTTTGCCAAATGCTCTTTCTGAATCCTAAATGTTATCCATTGTGTTGGCTATTTCCAAAGCATGTATGCCCAAGGTCACACAGCTAGAAAGCGACACAGTCGTATTCAACTCTGTGGTGCATGCTAAGTAAACTTAGCTTAAAAGAATTTAGATTAAACATCTAAGATGCCATCAATTTGCTGCAGTGCTTTTTACGAGACAGTAGCCTCCTTCCACCACCATTTTGTCAGTGCCAGTGGAAAGGGCGCACACAAGATCTGGTGATATCTTGCCATTTCTTGATGATTTTCTGAAATAGCTATTCAGATCTCTAGAGCACTTGTCTCCCAATAGCAGGAGGATTTAATGTTTAATGACCATCTTCCCCTGATTTTAGGAGGTTTGAAGAGGTAGTTAAATGGCTGAGCTGGGCCTTGAAGTCAAGTATTCCGACTCCATCCATGGTACTGTTTCTCTTAACACAATCACCATGAAAAAAAAAAAAATTAAGCAGCCTAATGTGCTTGGGCCAAAAGAAAATGTCTACTTCAGGGAATCAACATTTTTTTTTGTGTCCTGCGCCCCTTTAGGGATAGTCTGGTGAAGCCTATGGACTCCTTAGAATAATGTTTTTCAATAATTAGAGGAAACACTAAATTTCAGTTAAAGGTTAATGAAAAGAAAGATCTAAGTTTTTCCCCTTCCAAGTTCATATACTCCCTAAAATTTATCTGTGGACCCCTGGGACCTGTAACTCTTGCCCTCATCTAAATATTTATAGGATACTGATCACATTATTGGAACTGAAGTTTTTTTGAATTAAACACTATGAAAAAATGGGGTTTCTTTGTGGTATTTAGTTAAATGAAAAGGGAGCCAAGTCTCCTATATACCTTAGTAGTGAAGGTGATTTCCCTTTGTTAGAGCATATGGCCAGAGGGCCCATGTACTAGCACAGGGCAGGCAGGGTTGTGATAACAGGTAAGCAACAGATCTGAGCTGCTGACTTCTGAAGCAAAGATCTAAAAGCCACTGGCTACATATTCTACATGTGGCCATTGTAGACCATGTTCCCAAAGCTTTGGAATTTCATCACTATGGATATTTCCTCTACCTTTGTAGATGGTAACCCAAAAAAACTTAACAGATGGTCTTTAGAGATGCTATGGCTGAAAAATTCATCCCTTTGTAGCCAACCTGAATAATAATAATACTGGGATTTACTTAGGCTGAGTCTTTGTACCAACAGATGTTACCTGTTGCCAGGCTCATCCAATCCAGTTTGGTAGGACTCATTAGAGCTTGTGCTCCACAGGCATACACTTAAAGAACCCAAGGATGAGGCATTGAAGTGGGGTCACCTAAAAGGCAAGCCAAATTAGCACATTGGACACACTGAAAAAAAGCTTTCCCCCTCCTAGAGGTGGACCAACTTTAAGAACTTTTCTAGGAAGCGTTATCAGGCTTTTTAAAAAATCAATTGTAAGATGGGAGAAATGGGCTACATGAGCTCTAAGGTCTCTTCTATCTCTATGATGCTTTGTGCTTTGCTTTGGAATACCCCTTTCTGGGCACAGATGACTTTAAAGAAAAGCAGAGCTTCCAGTAGGTCAAACTGACAAGCATTTATTGAGTACCTACTACTTGCTAAACACTGTTACAATTGCTAGGGATACAAAGAAAGGTAAAACAGTACCTACTCAAATTATCTAAAAGATCTACGGTTAGGGAAAAGTTCATAAGTAAAGAAAAGAAAGAGAGGGGTACAGGAGTTAAGAGGAATAATTTTGATAATATAAAATTAAAAAAAAATTGTACTAACAAAACCAATGCAGTTAAAGTTAGAAGAGCAGAAAATTTGGAAAAATTTTTGCAGCCAGTTTCTCTGATAAAGGTCTCATTTCTAAAATACATAGGAAAATGAGTCAAACATACAAGAATAAAAGCCATTCCCTAATTGATAAATGGTCAAAGGATATGAATAGGCAGTTTTCAGAGGAAGAAATCAAAGCTATCAATAGCCACATGAAAAAATGCTCTAAATCATTAGTATTTTGAGAAAAGCAAATTAAAAATCTGAGGTACCACCTCACACCCATCAGGTTAAGATAACAAAAATAGAAAATGAGGCACACTAATGCACTGTTGGCAGAGCTGTAAATTTGTCCAACCATTCTGGAAAAAAATTTGGGAAGGGTTATTAAAACTATGCATACCCTTTGACCCAGCAATACCATTACTTGGGTTATACCCCAAGGAGAACAAAGAAAGAGGAAAATGACCTGTATGTACAAAAATATTTATAGCAGCTCTATTTGAAGTAGCTAAGACTTGGAAACAGAGGGGATGTTCATCATGTGGGGAATGGCTGAACAAGCTGTGGTATATGAATGTGAAGAAATGCTATTGTGCTGTAAGAAATGATGAAGGGGATGGTGAGTAGAACCAGAACCATCTATGCAGTAACAATATTGTAAAGATAATCAACTTTAAAAGACTCAGTAATTCTGATTGACATAATGACCCACTATAATTCCAAAGGGCTCATGATGAAACATGTTATCTACTTCCAGAAAGAGAACTGATAGTCTCAAGAGTGCAAACGGATACAATATTTTTTTCTTCTTTCTGAATATGGTTAATCTGGAAATCTGTTTTGCATGTTTACACATATTTGCGATGAGTTTTGTCTTTTTGCCTTCACATTAGGTGGAGTGGGGGGAGGGAAAGTATCTGAAACTGGGGGGAAAAAAAGTTTGTACTTTAAAAAGGAAAAAAAAAAGGGAGAGGGGAAGTCCCTGCTCTCAAGGAGCTCACATTATAATTGGGGAACAGTGTACAAATAGCTACATACATATGATACAGACAGGGTAAATTTGGGATAATCAATAGAAGAAAGGCATTAGCATTGAGGGAAATGTGGAAAGACCTCTTGTAGAAAGTAGGATTTTAGCTAGATTTTGAAGGAAGCCAGTGAAGCTGAGGTAGAGATGAGGAAGGGGGGATCATTACAGGTAAGTAGGGGACAGGCAGTAAAAATGCAGATTCAGGAAAGGAACAAGAAGGCCAATGTCACTGGATCAGAGTAGGAAGAGAAAAATGAAATAGCAGCACTGGAAAAGTGGTAAGTGGCCAGGTAATGAATGGATGCCAAATAGGATTTTATATATGATCCTGGAGGTAATAGGGAGTCACTGGAATTTATTGAGTAGGTAGAGGATGACATAGTTAGACCTGTGCTTTAGAAAGATCACTTTGGCAGCTGAATGGACGATGGACTTGAGGCAGGGAGATAAACCAGCAGGAAAGTGCAATAGTCTAGATGTGAGGGGATGAGGGCCTGCACCAGGTTGTCAGAGGAGAAGTGGGACATATTTAAGAGATATTTTGAAGGGAGAACTGATAGGGGTTTGCACAGACTGGATATGAGGTACTAGTGAGAAATTGAGAACAACACCTAGGTTGTGAGCCTGGGGGACTGGGAGGATGGTGGTGTCCTGGAAAGTAAAAGGGAAGTTTGGAAAGGGGGAGGGGTTCAGTGGGGAAAAGATAAAATTGATTCAGCTCTGGACATGTTGAGTTTAAGATGTCTGTGGGACATGCACTTGATGGACAGAAGTATATGTTGACATCCAGTGATGTCCAATGGGCAGCCAGTGATACAGGACCATACTACAGGAAAGAGGCTTGGGGTTATATGTGAAGATCTGGGAATCATCTCCATAAAGATAATAATTCAACCCAACAGAGCTGATGAGACCACCAAATGAGATGGTATATAGGGAGAAGAGGGCTCAGGATAAGAGGATAAGAGTCTTGGAGGACACCCAGGGTTATTGGTGTGACCTGGATGAATATCCAGCAAAAGAGACAGAGGAGTGATCAGTTAGGCAGAAGTACCAGAATACAATGTTAACAAAAACTCAGAGCGCATCCATGAGAAAAGGGTGATAATGCCAAAGGCTGTAAGAAAGGTCAAGAAGGATGTGGAGGGAGAAAAGGCTATTTTGTAATTATGAGAGATCAATGATAATTTTGAAAAAGCAGTTTCAGTTAAATGTCAGAAGTCTGACTGAAGAGTTTAGGAGGCAGTAGAGGCACTGGTTGTAGATAACTTCCTGAAGGAATTTAGCAATGAAAGGGATGAAAGATACAGGACAAAAGCTAGAGGGGATGGTTGAATCAATAGTTTTTAGGGACAGAAGTGACTAGATATGTTTGTTGTCAGCAGGGGAGCAGTCAGTAATTGGGGGAGAGTAAAAATGAACGAGTGTGAATGATAGAAGGGGCACTCTGCTAGAGAAAATGGGATGAAATTGGGTTAAGGGTTTATAAAGAGAGGTTTCTTTGGGATGAAAAAATTTGGAAAAGCTGTGGTGTTAAGTGGGACAGTGAATATGTTTGGAAGGTGAAAAAGGCCAGAGGAGACAGGAGACAGAGATGAAGGAGGAGAGCAGGGGAAGACATCTGAGTCATGTGATATAAGGAGGAGGGGAGAAGAGGGAGCTCTCAAAGAATAGCCTCAATTTGAAAAAGTGAAATATCAGTCATTAGCTGAAGGAAGGGGTGCAGGGGAGGCTTGAGGAAGGATGAAAAGGTCTTTTGAAGCCATTGTAGTGAGTAGAACAGTGAACTAGGGAGGAGAAAAAGGATTGCCTTGCTGCAGTGAGGTTCCAGATGAGACTCTAACAAATTTGTAGTGGACTTGGTTGGCATGGTTTCATGATTTTTTTCTATCTTTATTCAGTAGTGTGTGAATGGAATCAAAGGCAGCCGGAGGAGGGAATAAGCCAAGGCTAAGGCTTGGCAATGCATTATCAATCAAGGTTAAGAGAGCAAGGGAGTATAGAGGGTAATGTAGAGTTGAACGGTCACCAAGGGGCTGATAAGAAAGGGATGACACTATAGCCAGTGCCAGGAGTAATGGCCTGGGAAAATTGAGGAGTGCAGGGACTGGAGGTCATGGTGAGGACAAAGAGCATAGGGGCTGCAAAACAGAGAAATATGGCATGATATCAAATAAAGTTATTCCAGTGTTCATGAACATAAGTGAAATACTTTTGGGCAATGGAAAGATCAAGGGCATGACCATCTCTATGTGTAGCTGAAGTGAGGTAGAAGAGTGCTCATGGAAAATGACTAAGTTGAGTAACTGGCAAATTAAGATGTTTGATAGAGTATCAATATATGCAAAAGTCCACGAGTATGAGGACAGGATTTTGGCTTGAGTGAAGGGCACTTGAACTCACTGAGGAAGAAAGGACCATGTCCTAGGGTTTGGTAAGTAACAGCTACAAGAATCTTGATTGGGTAGTAAATATGGATTGAATGAACCTTAAAGGAAGAGAGGTTGCTGAGTGATGGTGGTAGAGGGAGAATCTGAAAGTGGCAATGGAGTATTCTGACACCCCCTAAAACAAAATAACCAGTAAGTTGATAGGTATGAGTGAACTGGCATAGGAAAGGGTAGCCAGGGATGCTATGTTATTAAGAGGGCATGAGAATTCATTGAGTGCTGGAAGATGGAAGGAGTGAAAAAGGAAAAGATTTAAGATGAAAACAAGTTTGTTAACTGTGGAGAAGACAGATGCTCTCATGGTAGAGGAAGGCAGATTTTCAGTGGGTCATTGAGGGGCTAGGGTTGAGGGGGCTAGGAATAAGGGTGTGGGTAGGTGATAGGAAATGGGGTTTGTGTAATGACCACTGGTGGGGTTCAGAATCACTTGGATGAGAAAAACATGATGGGGTGAGAATATGCTAACTACTGAGGAATGAGTTCAGGCACATTATCAGTGACTAGAGAGATGTCTACTGAAGGAGGCAGGTACTAAAGTAGGCTCATTCATCGTTAGGTTAAAAAAACCTGTTTATCCCTAGCGTGACTGCTCATTAAAAATATGATCAAAATAAGATTTTCACATAAAACATCAAGAAATCTTTATGCACCAGAGCATACCAACACACAGAAAGATACTTTTTCATATTCTTATATTAATTAGGACCTGTTTTGTATAATTTGCTGCCTTGATCAATGCTTGCACACCCGCCTTAGGTCAGTCAGCAGGTCAGACTGGGAAGAATGAGAAGAAACATAAGTGAACACGTGAAACATTTGCTCCCCATCTGAAGTACTGTCACTTTGAGCAAACATACCCTTTGCACATAGGGTCAAGCCAGTCCTAGCATCAATGGAAATTTGGAATTGACAAGAATGAAGGCCCCCCCCCTTTTTAATTTAACATTCTGAAGATTGGACTAATAGCCACCATATAACTCGGTTCATATCAGATTTTTACTGCATTATAACAATTATCATAAGAGTGATGTCCCCATGAACACAAACTCAGGTATATCTAATACCATGTACTAATAGGCCAAGATATAATGGAGGTTGGGGCAGGGGAGAGATGAAGGAGGGAAATTTTCATTGAATTTTCAAAAGAAATAAAAATACTTTATTTGGTCCAAAATGATATGATTCTAATACTCAAGGATAGAGAAAGAGCAGTCAATCTTTCAATAATGCTTTACATTCTTAACCTTTGCGTTTTCCTTCCTCCCACAAATGGTTAGTGACCAGTTATGAAACTGTAACTATCTTACCACAAAATAATGTAAGGCCAAGAGGAATTCAACACATAATGGCTCATAGAGCTAAACCATAAGCTTATCATATGCTCTCATAAAAAAGACATATGCCAATAAGAAAGTTTTAACTCATTTATTGAATATATGCAAGAATACCAATAAAAAGAAACTAATACTGCAAACTACAATTTTGGAAATAAAAGCCAACAGAACAAGAACAAAATATACATAACATAGTTGAGAGGAATGTTTCTGTTTGTTTGTTTGAAACCCCATAACACATTCCTTGTCTTAGTATTTAGTGTAGATGTATGTGAGAGCAAAAGCTACAGGCTGTGGTCTAAACAAACTTCAGTGCTTTTCAAAAAGCACCATGCCAGGATCCTCTCTAGTTTGTTTTGAGATAAAATTGATATTTCGCTGATGATTATTTCATGTGCATCTATTTATGTATACAAAGGTTGACTCAATGGAAGATCTATATTATTACTTGCCTAGTAATAGGATGCACTCCTGAGCAAGAAATGACTGAAATCTTAAAATTATTAGAGATCTTGGAAATAAATTATTTTCAGTTGTAGTCTTTAAAATTGTGAAATGAAAGTAAAACACACCCATTAAATTGTTTTCTTTTCCAGGAACAAAGAGATCTTATTAAAAGTACAGAAATTCAAGTCTATCTTTCTACTATAAAGAACTTTCTTTACTAACATTTCTGGTAAGGCAGTAAATGCTCCAGAATAATCTTCAATATATGCTTGCAAAGATTACACTGTTTTGTATTTTTTTTTAAAAAAAAAAGAGGAAAAAAAAGACACTCTTTAAAATTCCAAGCTAAAATACGCAGAAAAGACAGTAATGGCAGTATTGTTTGCTTTTAAAATTATGTCGATGCTGTATACTGATCAAATAATTTTCATGCTTAATAAAAGTACAGTTAAGGACATAGGAGATGTATAGTAAATACACTGCTGAGGTACATTTTTCTAAATATTGACACCACAATGTAATTACTACCCAGAAGATGATATTGGGAACATAAGTACTGTACAATTTTTACATTGTAAGGCACTTTGACTCAGCATATGACAAAAATATGAAGAGAATTAGAATATTGTAGGTTTATGACCCAAAGTGATTTTTCATGTGACTTTAGTTTACATTTTATTACGAATGAAAAATCATTTAGCCAAATCATCACACCACAGTGAAAGAATAGGTAGCCAGCCACTTGTTCTGTCAACCAAAGGTAAAGTGCTATTCTGGTTGCTAGTGGCACAGAATGGATTGAAGAAACCCAGACACACTTAAATTTTACTAAAGACCAAATCCAGCAATTGACACCTAGAGCATTGAAAGTCCTTGTTTATACAATAATTATATTAGACTGGCCATAATACCCAAAACACCTTGCATGTTCCTTAATTCAAAGCAATACAGTAGTTGTCCAGAAATGAAGGTGTTCTGTTCCATGGGTAAGCCATGCCTGTGGCACACAATATAAAAAAATGATCTAGACACAGTGATTTCAAGATTTAGACTAATCCATTTTCAAGCTGTTGTAAGAAACTGAAGTACAGATCTTTTAGGGGAAAAGTCACATACCTTGGTAAACAATTATCTAGAGATCTGTCATTGCAATTCAAGTCATGTTTAATTTTGAAAATCATATTTACAAAAAAAATCAATGGCATATTTAGAACAAAAAGAAAACATTTATAACCTACAGAACAAGCTCCTACTAAAACTACATTATCCTTCTAGAACAATAAAAGAAAAAAGAAAAAAAAGAAAAGGTTTGACTATAGCCATAATTGGGTCCCTTGTTTTAAGTATATGCGTGAAAATATATTTGACAAACGTGGCTTTAAAATACTAACAGTAAAAAAGCAACAAAATCTTAAGCACAGTGTAAGTTTTTACCTGTTACATAAAAAAAACCTGTTTATATCAGCTGCAGAATAATCTTCTCAATGTACAGTCAAGTTGTCAATGTGTCTTGCTTGTCGATTTGCTTCAAATGTAGAAAATCAGAATTCCTACCTTGCTACTGAGGTGCTATGGTAGTATCAGGCAGACCACAAAGGTTTTTTGGTTTTATTAGAAAGAAATGTACTCATGTGCTTCAATAAGTAAATGCAAGAAACTATCCTTATCACTTGCTAGAAGGGCCAGTGGAAAAATATTCTTTTAAGAGAACTGAGCCGTTAGCCACTGATTAACCCCAATCTAAGGAACCACCAATCAGGAGCACACGGAGCCAGCCCTACACCCACAAGATAACAGTAGGGCATAAAAATCAAAGCAATGACTCAAAAAAGTCAAAAATGTTAAATATGGTTTCTAAAATAGTGGTCACATACTCAAAAGAAATACTGCTGCTTTATGAAAAGAGTCTTTATTGTTCCTATAGCACATAAAACCTACTTTCATACTTGGGACCAATATGCGAAGTGTTCCATACAACAGGGCACTTGAGAGGTGTGGGTTTCAGACATGGTGGCTAAATTCCTCAGTGAATAATGACCCACTAAATTTCAAGAAGGTTTACTTTGCTGCTTCCATATGTCAGTATAAAGATTTCAACCATTTTTGCCCAAAGCTCTTGGAATATTTTGGAAAGAAGAAAGGTGTATGGGCAAGGTGGGGAGGCAAGGGGAGTTAGAAAAAGAAAATACACACAGCCCTTTGGCGTAAGCACTGGAGCTCATCAGTTGCTTGGAGTCCATGCTGGTAAGTGGGAACAACTTCAACTGGAACAAACTGAAAAATCTTTATTTAGCACACTTTGTGGTAAAGAAAAATTCTTTTATGCATGTGCTTTCCAAGCAAAGAGAGGAAGAACAAGAGGCTATCTTCCTTTGTAGCCTCGATTGTTTGTGTGTAGAGAAATCACAAAACTCATAATTAACTGTGCTGTCACCCTGGCCACGTCTGCAATGTGAAGTACAACTGGCTTCAGCTTTTCCTTGATTCTGAATCCACTAAACATTTTACACATTCCAGATCTTAGATTTTTATTCAGTCCAGAAATAGAGCTTAGTTCATTTCAATGTCTGCCTTAACTTTTGACACTGTACATATCATTGAGTGTTTCTATTTTTTTTTCCAGACACTGCAGACTACAAACTACATAATATCAACAAGTAAAACTCTGCCACTTATTGAAGGCTCACACACATGAACATCTCAGGCAGCTCAATGAAGGATCTAATAGCATCAGGCAGTAGAAAGTTCCTAACCCTTTCTGATTTTAGAAAACAGTGAAAAAGAATAGTAGTTATGGATGTCTTATTCATTCCCAGTTTTCTAACTCTCTGTCCCTTGAACCTGTTCAAAAGATGATGAAAACAATTGTAAATTTAAAATAGAGAAAACAGGAAAAAAAAAGAGTATCTTACAAATTTGACATTACAGCTACATTTATTGATAAAATGGCTCACTTGCTCTCTTTGAAAACTGTTACAAAATCAGCTAAGGTTACAGAACCTTCCTTGGGTCTACGGGGTTCTCTAACAACATGCTGTCAACTAAACACATTAGTATTTTTGAATCTACCTGCATTTAGTCATGTCAGTAACACACTGAATGACGGGCATCTCTGTACCAGCAATAACTTCCATACCTAGTTTCCATTGAGTTGCTGCTGAGGGAAGCCACAAGGATCACTTCCTATTTTTCCCCGGCTTTTGCTTTCTCTTTCTTCATCTTCTTCATCTCGCTCATCATTTCCACTATGGTTTTTACAGTATAGTCTAGAGCAATGAAAGCAACAAGGGGAAATTCATCAGGAAACAAAGGTAGATGACATGTGATTTCTACTGTTGAGAACCCATGGTATGTTAGTATTAGTGGGTGAAACTGGTCTGCTTTTTTACATTGTTGAGGGCAGGTATACTTGTAAATGGGATACATCAATTCCAGGAGTGCTTATGTGCTTTTTAGAGAGTAATAAATGAGCTATTTCCATTATGCTCAGCAGTTTACTATTTGATAGAACTTAATTTCATTCTTCAGATAGCAGTATGGCAATTAGTTCTAAAACTAATTTGAATAATTTTCTTATTGAAAATAATTGCTAAGGTGATCTGGCCTGTCTCTCATGTAGCGCTGATGAGATTACTCATTCCAATTAATATCTTTTCATCTCAAAAAGGTATAAGAATGGTCTGAGTGCAGCCTTTAGGGCCAATTGCACAAAGGAGCATTTATATGAATCTTTCAAGGTGGTGCCATTACACAGTTCACAGAATGTTCTCTTGCAGTTATGACCCAAGATAAGGGATGATCAAATATGATATGAACATAAAGACTTAGTAGGGAGATAGAACAGAAGGGAAATGAAAAAAATTCTACATACCAAATTGCTCTGCAGGGAGTAGAACTCAGAAGTCACTTATGTTAAATCAAACCTAAGTAAAATTTCCTCATAATTTAAGGAGATAAAGGGGGGGGGGAACTGATTTAACTAGTATGACTCATTACAACACTTTTTTTTCTTTAAAAATATACATACACACATAACATTATACATACACACACACACACACACACACCCGTGTGTGTGTGTGTGTGTGTGTGTGTGTTCTAAGAACTTTTAGCAGCCACTAAGAAATCATGCCCACTAAATACCGCACTTTGGGAATAAGAAAACACTCCAAATCTTAAAACGGAGTTAGGACAAGAGTTTCAACTTAGGAGGTATCTCAAGACACTGCTTTATTCTTAAGATCCTTGATGCAGATAGAGTTGCTGTCATCTCCCCTACTTAAACCTGGGTAACACCCACCCTTCTGCCCGTCCTACAAAACTCCTCTTGTATCCTGGTTCTCTTCTGGGATCTAGGTATTTTCTCCAAAACACAGAATTCAGAGTCCATTTAAAGTAAACAGCAGGCTTTTAGAAGCCAGTTTGAATGTGGGACCAGAAAGGCGATAGCTAAATCACAACTCCTACTGCCCAGTTTGCATGTCAGACTGAAATAAGTTTGGCCAGTCAATCCAAAGGAGTCATTGTAGGAGGG